>CM041645.1:41180660-41192589 GCA_023333625.1 Bothriochloa decipiens
TCGTGCCCCATACCAGCCCTGTGGGCCAGAGTCGCGGTCATACATGGCACTATCACCGGGCGCACCGGCACGATTTACCTTGGGCCAGGCCGTCCTTCCCAGCGAGCCTAGTCCATTTGGCCATATATACTTAAAAGCGCCAATGCACAATTTGCCGCGCTAAAAGGTGTTCCTAACTTTTGTGAATAAGGTGTTCTCCTTCCTAACTTAGGTTCCCATGCACAATTTGCCACGCTAAAAGGTGTTCCTAACTTTTGTGAATAAGGTGTTCTCCTAACTTTTGTGAATAAGGTGAATAAGATGCTCGGCTATTATTTGCTTAAGACAAGATTGGGCATCAGTTTGGCGGCACCATTCATGGTTGCCAGTCAAATTCAATTGCTATCAGTAGAGGATTGGTGGGTTTTTAAGACATGCATGTGAGGTGTTGACTTTTTAGATTACGGTGAGGTGTTTTTTTATTGACAAATGATTACGGTGAGGTGTTGATGCTACATTCGTCTTGCCGGAGGAGAATGGTTGGTGCCTGGTGGAATTTGTGACCTTCACTTCTGGTGCAAAAAGTAGGTTTCTATGCATCGTGTGTACTACCTCTTTTAAAGTTACGCTCGATTGACATTTTTTATATGTGGTTTTGATCCATGAGTTAAGTTTGGGATTCTATTAAAAAAGGGTCCCACAACAAGAAAATGGACATCGCACATCAAAGTGACACTGTGAAAAAAGCAAATGTCGAAGCTATCTTGAATCTCTGGGACCTATGTGTGAGTGAAATAAAAAAAGTTCTGCATATTTTGTTCGTGTAATTACCTACTAGATTTTGCTAAGGTGCACCTAAATCACTATGAACCCTTCGTTTAATTAGATTGGATGGTTAGAATCATCTTTTACTCCCTCTGTTCACTTTTATGTGTCGTTTAAGCATTGAACCAGACGCACTGAATATTCTTTGAACCAGACTGCAATGCTGTCCAGATGCATGCAACCCGGACATTTTACTTTGGTGCCAGAACAACTCTAAATATGAAACGCAGGAAGTACTTCCTATATACTAAGAGGTAATAGGTGAATAAATATTTAATTGTACTTCTTTTTTATTCCTTAATAAAAGTTTTTGATATACCGAGGAATTCCCCCATGGTTTTTTCGTCAAAAAAATAAATACTTAATTGATTTTTAATTAAGAAATATTATGAGAAATAAGGAAAGGGTTTTAGATATATATGGATATTTTTACATCTAATTGATGCATGCGAGATCTATTGAATCTGCTATATCTTTTTTTTTACCTTGGATACGACATATTTTAGCTAGTATACTACAGTACATATCTTTTATGCAAGCATCGCTGCTGTACGAACGTGCCGAACACTGTGTACGTGCCAAGAACGTGTGCAGCATCCATGAAACTTTACGCGTGTTAGTTGTTGATATTGATATTATTCATGTATTTTTTGTTCAAGTATTTAATATCAAAATAGATTAATGTATACAAAATAATTGCATCCATATGTGAATAGACTAATGTATATTTACTATATATTCGGTCCAAAAAAATTTTGTACAGTCACTGTATATGTAACATGTACATATAAGAAAAAAATAAAAACAAAATAAAATCCCATTGTACTCACGTTGAGCTCAAAAAGGAAGGTGTCATACTGAATAAAAAGGAAGGCGCCTTGTTGGATTCCCTTTTCCGTGATATGAGGATTTGATGATGCTTTTTTTCTTTTCTAAATTAATTAATAATTAACTCAAAAGACTAAAAAAAAATCAATGGCTCATAGTGATTTGAGATGTTACCTCCTTCAAGGTAAAGCGTGTACCTTAGCAATGCCTCTACCTAGCCACCTCTGTTTTCCTTTGCTATAGTAGAACAATATACTTCATGGTGACGCCAATATTGGGAACCTTACCAGTGGTGCTAGGGGGGCCAAAAAAAAGGCAGCAAGGCATGTTCTTACGAGTCGATGTTCAACTGATAAACTATTACGCGCTTCAAGCATCGTTTTCTTGTGCCTATTTTGTTCGCCGTAAAATGGGAAAATATATACTTACGGAGGAAACGCACTGTTTTATATGGACACCAACCTGTGCTAGTGACAAGCACGAGGCGAAGGCGAGGTGATGGGTGATTTGTTTCTGGCTATCTGCAATTAGATTATCCGCAGTCATCGACCTCTAAATTCAACCTCTAAATAGAATATTCTATCCTTGTCAACGAGATTTTTACCTCTATATTATTTTTTTCGTACCCATCCAACCTTTATACCAACCTCTATCTACTGTGAGGCCTACACATCAGGGTTTTTTTTCTTTTTTTTCCCTCACTCCCTTCCTCCATCCTATATATGGCCATGCGGCCCGCGTGCTACGGCCCGGCCTGAGGCACGGCCCAGCACGGCAGCCAGCGTACCCGTGCTGGCATGGCTCGTTGGAACAGGCCGTCAGGGCCATCACCCAGGCACGCAGCACGGCACGGGCACGGCCCGCTGAGCGGCCCGTAGCCCCAACGGCTAAAATCTAGCCCCCTCCCCACTATATAAGCGCCGGCCGCGGCCTCCCCCTCCCCAAACCCTAACCCTAGCTCATTTCCCCCCGCCCCCAGCCGTCGCTGTCGCTCGCCCTCGCCCACATCGCTCGTCTCGGCCACTGGCCAGTCGTCCTGCCTCCTCGTCGCTCGATCCGCCGTCGCCGGTCACATTCTCGCCAGATCTGCTCACTGGATCTGCTCCGGTGACCTCGCCTTGACCCTTGAGTTTGAGTTTGCTGTCCATCTCCTCCCTCCTTCCCTAATCCCCTTCCTTTCTCCTCCTCCTCCGGTGGACCATGTGAGTTCGTTGTGCCCCTTTCTGTGTTTGCGCTGCCGCTCGCCGTCGATCTAACCGTGGTGTATGTCTTCTCGTCTGGCTTGACTCCTGGGTACCGGTCATCTTCTCCGGCACTGGGCTCCGGTGGATTAGGTAAGGCACCGGTCCTCTTCCTCTTCTTCAAGTTCAAGTCTTCTTCCTCTTCTTCTTTGCAGTCGCAGGTTGGTTCCTCCGTGAATCTAAGTTCAAACCGCTTTTCTTGCTTCCTCTTCTTCTTCGCAGGTTGGTTCCTGACGCCGTGTCATCCTCCTCTGGAGGCGCGATGGCCAGGCCGCCGACGTCAAAGCGCCCATGTCCACCGTTGAGGGGCGGTGCTGGAGCTGGAGACCGGGGCCGGGGTCGGCCGCCCATCTCTTCCACGGTCGGGGGTGACCGTGGTGCCGGTGGTGGCGGATGAGTACACCCATCAAGAGAAAATCTGGTGAAAATCTTGGGAAAAATGAAATGTTTATGACTGACGGGCCGTGGGCTGGCACGGCCCGTGTTAAATTGCCGTGCTCAACGGGCGGCCCGGCACGGCAAATCGGCCCACAGGCCGTGCCTTGGGCCGTAGGCCAGGCACGGGCACGACAAAGGCACGGCCCGCCAGGCACGATGGCCCGCCGAGGCACGATGCCTTATCGGGCTGGCACGGCCCGCCGTGCCTGCGGGCTGGGCCGGCACGGCCCGTGGCCATCTATAACCATCTGCACGATCCGGCAAGTGCGGCTTGCCCAGTCCACATTTTCATTTCGTGGCAGCATCTGAAAGATCACATCACATGGATTATATTGGATATGCCATTTGCCACGTGTTTGCTAGAGTAATTCCACGTGTGAGCACGAGCGAGTAAATCCTTCTGAGCGAAGGCTGTAAACGAATTGAAGTCTTGGTGCCATATTATTTGTGTAGGAGGACGGAATGGAGAGATAGTAGAAGAACTGAGAACTAGTTTAGTGTGGCTTTGTGTGAACTATGTGTTTTTCCGTCTGTGTTAGGTGTTCTGTTGTTTTCAGCCAGGGTTGGATTTGGGTCTATGTTTATCCTTGAGTGAATGGGGTAGGCAGGAAACATTTTTCTTAATCTAAAAACTTTTAGTCTGTTTACACCAGAAAAGTCTACTTGATCGCAGAGTCTTAGATTTCTCCGACAAGTTAATTCTTTAACGCGAGAAGCGAGCGTCTGCGTGCAGATAGTTTATTAGATCTCTCTCGCTAGTTCATTCTTTAAGTTTAACGCGAGCAGCGTGCGATCAGTCAGGGCTCCTTCATTATTGAGCTGAAATTCCATCCAGCACATGCATCATCACTTCTGATTTTTTGTTTCTTGTCCAGATCACCTTATGAGAAGCAGTACCGCAAGCACATCGATCACTATGGCATTTATATATACATATGCACATATAGTCGCTTGGCACCGAACACAAGGAAGAAACCAGCAAGAAGAGAAATAAGGGAAGATGGCCAACGGCAATGGCGAGGTATGTGTGCCTTTCCTGGAGAGTGGAGACCAAGCCTACTCATGTTTACTTCGACGGCTTCCCTGGCTGCGCCATGGACCGGAGGAAAGCGGAGAACAAGGGGATCCCGTACGCCCTCTTCTTCCATATGTGGATCATCGACCTTGTCACTTGTACGTGCTCGATGTTAGATATAATCTGCTGCTCCCTCATGTTTTTTCTCCACCAATCGAGGGGCAGGAAGGACAGCTTTCATGCCTTGGCACTATAGGAGCATGGGCAAGGACACGGGAGGTCAGATCGAGGCCCTCCATGTCTTGGTCCTGTAGCAGCATGGCGTTAGATCGTGCAACAGTAGAGGCACCATCAGTCACGTCTTGGGCTGTTGTTAGCATAGTGCTAGGAATAGTTGTAGTACTGTAGTCATGCCTCTCATGTACCCGGTAGTGGGTGGAGGTTGTATATATATATGTAAAGCAAATAGAAAAGGTAGTTCAGCAGGCCAAAACATTTTGGGAGGCTCAGATTTCAGGAACTAAAACCGTGAGTAGAGTGTATGTGCGTTTACTGTGCTCAGCTCCTCTCCACTCGACGGCGTCGAGAGGAGTCGAGGGGGAGGTCGAGCAGGTGCTGCTCGCCTCGAACCTGGTCGGCAGCCAACGCTGCCGGTCGTAAGTGCCACTTGTCGACACCTTTTCAGGTGGTCGGCGATGGTCGGTGCTAGGTTCTAGCACCGATCTCTCTTCCAGCTAATCATCTTGAATTCTTGATGGTCTGCATTCAGTATTTGGTTTTTCTTTATATTCCGGTTTAACTTTGCTCATCAGGTGATTGGCTAGCTAGGGCCTGCCAGCTGGACATTATATTATATTGCAGCTCTGCTATTTATGCTCCTTCGTCTAGCTAGCGAAAATGGAATTTATGGGAACAGAATTTTCTTAATGCTGACGCCAAATGGTCCTCAATTTGCAAAGAAACGTGGTACTCTATGTTCTCTAAATCTATGTTGTTGCTTCTCATATATATTGCTTCCCCGTTAGAAATTATAAGTCACTTTTGCTTTTCTAAATAGATAGCATCTAGAAAATTTATTAGAGATTGTGTACTGGTCCGGACACCTGCCAGTAAAACAAAGCAACTGCTGATATATAGCATATCGTGGTACATTCATAAGTTTTTTGTATGCTATGTTAACCAAGTTGGCACAATATGATACCCCATATGAAAGAAATAAACAGAAACCATTTTCTGGTTTCAACATCTTTGACAAAGTCAATATTTTCATGGAAGTTGCCAAGTCGGTAAGGAGATGCGATGTAATTAATAAGTGATGGACTTAAATTTAGTACGTTTATTCTTTGTTTATTTGCCTATCCTTGTACATGTATATGGATTATGCTGATACCCATGATCCCTCTTTATTCTAGGTCTGCCAATATCATCATTATTTTCCTTCTTGTATTTCATGGTAAGATAAATATACCATTGGGTGCCTCAGATTCAATTTAAATGCTGCTCTACGCATGTTGTATAACTCCCTTAACTACCCATGTGGTTTTAATGAACCTTGAATAGTAATTGCATTCGGCTACATATACCTTATATATGGGCTTTAGTTTTAGATTCGACATACATTGCAATATAACATTTACACTAGAGCTATACCAAATTTGGAACTATGTACTGGTAGATAAAAGATCCAGTTTTTTTTTCCTTAACTACATAGATATGCATACTAGGTCGTGTGAAAGAGTGCACATGTGTAACATGCTCTTAGCAAGTCATCTAATTTTGTAATAATGCTATGGCTGCACATTATTGATGTTATATTGTATCAAATGATTATTGTTATTTTTGCCTATACAAACATGGGACCTATACAATATGACATGATTTGCTTCTTAACAACAGGTAAGAATTTGCATATTGCCAAAAGAGTAGAAGATATTGGGTTCTATGCTTGCTTTGTAAGTACTTAAGAATCTTCCAACTAGCTGAAATATTTGTATCATGCACATATCGATATCTCTCTCTGCACATACTCATTTAGAAAATTTGATTAATGCCATATTCTTAATTTGTGTAGGTGGATCATACATGCTCGGTAGAACTTTGACTTCCGTAATTTGGGGAATGCTAGCAGATCACATTGGGAGGAAACCAGTTATTGTGATTTCAACTTTCTCAATGTTAGCAGTTCTGCTCTCTATGAATATCATGTTGAGTTAATCGACCATTGGGACATACATATGCTTTGACTAGTATATTGCACCCGTGTCCTTGATTACTTGTGGATTTTTACTTGTACTAGTGGATTGGCGCGCCTTTGCACGCCCAGTGGGGAGGCGGACCTGGAAAACTCAGGGTTGTACATGACAAACATGTCATAGTTTTGAAATGAAAACTCATGGTTGCATTTTTTGTTTGCGTGTTAATCGCAGATATGTCATTTGCAGATCATACACATGTATAAACTTCGCACATTTATGAAACTCTGAAATCTTGGATACTAATAGTTATTACATGGAGATCTCTAAATCTGAAAACCAATGCCATATCTGAAAACCAATGCCATAACCTCTAGTTGTTACTCCGTAGAAGCATTCATGCATATAACCTATGAATATGCCGGTGAACATATAACTCAGTAGTCATGATAGGCCACACTACATAGAAGGTTGACAAAGCCGGCCATGTAGGATTCAATAACACATTTTTTTCATTAATTCTCAAAAAAAATATCATAAGAACAACATAATACATTTGACGTTAGTATTGTTAAACACCGGCACCTCTGACATTGAATCACTTTGGACAATGTGGTCGTAAAATACAACGTGGTTAAGTCACCAAAAAAAGAACAATGTGGTTGTTCCAAAATAAAAAGACTTCTTTAATTCTTGCTTGTGCTTAGCCAATCTTGAATACCTTTGGAGTAAGACATCTGCCAAACTAAAGGCGCTGTAGGAGGAAAGGATAAGGCATAAGTGTGAATTATGAAATAGTAAGCATGTAATAAGAATAAAAATGTCTGAAATGGTCATAGAATAGCTTTTCTGAGATCACTTATATCTTAGGTATGGACAATTTTTTTTGACATGGTCCATATGACCGGGCTAAAACTTTTTGAGGAACCATCATAGAATCTCTGAAATGGTCACAAAATAGTTGTCTAAGATCACTTATATCTTAAGACATCTTTTTTGATGCAAGGTATGAAAGGTAGGCATACTACAACCTGCATAGTAAAACTTTTTTTTAGACCAAAAGCGACCTTTTCTTGATAGCACAGTTGAACTATATGTAAAGAACATAGTAGGCTCTTGAAGCAAAGCCGTTAGCAGACGAAGAATTAAACACACCAAATTAAATCACAGATAAGAGAAAGAGACAAACCTTGACATTAACTATTGGATCATAATGATTGTGTTGTTAGTGATGTATCTGATTCATCCCCTTTTAAGAACAGCCGACATACGTGTTGCCATTGTTGCCAGCCCGTCATAGAACTGCAGTGAGCTTACTATATTTTAGATTATAGAATTATGTGTGCGTGCAGAAGAACATAACTGTGATAACAATATCTCTACAAATAGGTGAAATTGTCAAGTATTACTCTACTAATTCTTAGGATATAGCACATAAACGGCATCCTCCTCTCACTGAATTAATAAATCCGTATTTGATATCACTGAGGTCCTCACTGAATGGATTAGACATCAATGTGATAAACAGGGAATGCAAAAAATAATGCAAACTCCCTATAGAACTCATCCAAATGCCATAGGATGGGTTTAGACTACTTCTGTCAGCAGCACTTATAACAGGCTAGCCAACCTATGTAGGGAATTTTTTCCTTTAATCATTCAGCAAAGTACTAAATGATAAAGCAAACAAAAGGAAATGTGGAGAACAGTTGTTAAAATGGAGAAATAACAACAAATCAAAGGAACATATAGGAATAGGGCGTACTGCAACCAGTAAATTAGCTGAACAGCAAGCTTTTGTGCTTTGAAAACTGATGCAGGTATGTCAGAGGGTTCTAATGACGGTAACTTGGGATACTGAAATATTGTGGTTTTTTAAGCATCTAAGGTAGCAGATAAAAATGGAACCACCATCCCCTCACTAACATTTGGTTGCATTGGGTCTGCACCTGAGCATTCTGTCAAACATCTTCCAAGCCAAGCCATGGCATATGTACCTATCTTGGCATGAACTATCCTATAGGTAGTGCTAAATCATTAGAGCCACTACTGTCCTACACAGATTCTCTCCATCAATGTTAGGGAGGTGCACAATGATGAAAGAACTGGCACCCCCAACTGTTCAGTAGTTATCTGGGCTGTAAAAATTGAGAATTCAAACAAACGATCAACCCTCTACTGAGCAACCTACTGTCAGTATCTGATATCCTTTTTTGTAGTGACTGAATGAATAACCTTCTCTTGAAATTTAGTAGAGTTGTTCATTGTCAAACACAAGCATACTGTTTTAAGATGAATCTTGATATTGCAAGTTTTTTTTTCTTTTTAAAGAGGAAAGAATCCAAGACTGTTGACGCAGATGTGGGTCACTTTTTCTATATAGAAGTATTCATAATATAACTTATATAGCCACTTTCCTGAGGCAAAGAACGACCTGCAGGAGATTGTTTCTTTTCAGCAGCAAGAGTCTCAACAGGTACAACGCTGTAGGAGTGGAAACAATAAACTGATTTGAGTACTTCTCACTACCGACAAGATCAATTGTTTTGCTGTGAATTTTAAGAAACTGCATAGAGAGGCAAAATAATTTTAAAATACATTGCCAGAGACTGAAATACTGGGAAAATATTTGAAATAGGGAATTCCTATAAATTGATTTTACCTTATTCATCCAATCTGCCACAACAGAGTTGTCTGTAGTTTGGTAGTATCCTCTATCCTGTCTATTCATATGTCATAGGGAGTGATTGAATGAGAAGCTACATAAACCGGAAGATAACCAACATTGTTAATGCTCCATACTTCCATTTAAAATAAAGTAAAAAGGTTCAAAGCAAATAGTTGACTCACATGTACTAATTTGTATTCATTAAAAAGAAAAGAAACACTAATAATGCATTGCCTATATACAGGTAAATGGTTTGTGTAAGAAGAGAGGGCAAAGCTATAAACCAAATTAGAGAACACCTCAGTAATGACATATTCTGTATTATAGTTACATTTGTAGCTATCATAAGGGACATAGGACCTTAGCAAAAAAAAAAGAAAAAAAAGAAACACAAAGCAACTGAAAGCAAAGGAACTAACCAGTTCACTTTTGAATCTAGCTAATCCATACGATAGAGAAGGCAATCTTGCCCAGTATCATCCTCTGCAGTAGAAAGAGCATGCAAATAGAGGGGCAGTAAAATAAACTAATTTAGCAATAGCTAGCTGAACATATAGTTCTTGTTTCACTCTGAAGAAGGGACCTGGACACCCAAGTTGGAAATAAGTAGGAGTACACAATATTAAACCTATTAATGATCTTATACCTAGTCTGAGTGCATGGTAAAAGAAACTCTTTTTTCACCTCTTACCTGCTATCTGCTTGGATGGACCTAAACTTAGCAATAGCTAGCTGAACATATAGTTTGTTTCACTCTGAAGAAGGGACCTGGACACCCAAGATGGAAATAAGTAGGAGTACACAATATTAAACCTATTAATGATCCTATAACTTTTAAAAAATATACTGCATATGCATATGTGATAACAAGGAAGTCATCAGCTTCCCTGCAGTTTCTAGACTGAAAGTAAATGTAGCATGGATCAGATGAGAAGACAATACATAGGATCATAATATTGGAAACATCAAGTTGATAAACTAAGGCACAATCTTACATAGATCAGAGTCTAAGCATCAGGCCACAAGACAGTAGCATGGATCATAATATTACAAACACCGAGTCTAGGCATCAGGCCAGAAGACAGTAGCATGAATCATAATATTACAAACACTGAGTCTAGGCATGTGGTGGGTTCAAGGAATCAATATCATCATGAATAATAATAAGTACATCGCACGTCTTTACTTCGGTGTGCATTGTCCGATAGCTTTCCCTATAAATCACAAATTTAACCAAGATGAGGGTACCTAATAATAAAAGGAGGGAACAGCTGAGGTAGAGAGGAAGAGGTTTGTTGACTACCTCGGCTCCAACACGCTTAGCACAGGCACTACAGGGTTCGCTCTCTTTGCCAACTGCAATGCGCACTCGGTAAAGGCAGAATAACAGTCGGCAAAGGCTTTGCCGACTGTAATTCCACGTGGCAGTCGGCAAAGGGCTGTCGACAAAGAAAACGTCGGCGAAGGCGGCTTTGCCGAGTGCCACGTCAGCACTCGGCAAAGCCACGTGGCGCCGTCAGCCTGACGGCTGCCGTCAGCCTGACGGCTGCCGTCAGCCTGGCTTTGCCGAGTGCTGACGGCGGGGCACTCGGCAAAGAAAAAAATTATTTTTTTTTGAAAATTTCTTTGCCGAGTGCCGGTTCGGCACTCGATAAAGAAATTTTTTTTTACGAAAATTCTTTGCCGAGTGCTGACACTCGGCAAAGGCATGACCCCTTTGTCGAATGCCACGCTGGCACTCGGCAAAGCTGGGAAAAAAATTTTCCCTTTTTTTCTGTTTTCTTGCATCCAAACATTTTAAAATCATAATTTATATCACAATTTCACCAGGACCACAAGTAGCACCATTTATATCACAATTTCATCACATTTATCACCACCGTCACCATATATATCACAATAACACATATATCTCATAATAGCATCTCTTATCACCACCACAAGTCCATTACAACCATGAAACTCAACGCAACGAGTCGAACACCACAACTCGAGGTCCATCACATGAAGTTCAACACAACAAGTCTAGGTCCATCATGAAGAGAAGAAATACATGACAGAGACTTCGACGATACTCAAGTCCAGGAGCATAAGACAAGCGACAAGTACCTAGCTCGTCGTGCCGTCCCCGGAGCCGTCAGGTTGTCTGTCCCCGGAGCCCCCAGGGTTTCCCCACGGAACCCACCCTGGATCATGCGGCGCCGACCAGTACAGCCGCCCTCCGCCCACCGGCCATGAGTAAGGTGTAGGAGGGCCACGCGGAGGTGGATACGGTGGAGAAGGGCCACCCGGAGGTGGATACGACGTCATCTGAGGGCCGGCACCTCTAGGAGACGGGTTCAAACCCGCCGACTGTACCTGCACAAGTTAAAGGCCAAGTGATGTCTGAAAGGATCTAATCGACCTAGAGGGGGTGAATAGGCGATTTTGATAACTTGAAATTTTTAACTCAAATGCGGAAGTTAAATGCCTACCGGAAGTAGGACCGGAAGTAGCACCGGTACTACCGGTAGTACAACACCAGTACTACCGATGCTAGATTTCTAGCACTTTCGGTACCCTACGAAGCCACTAAATCAAATGCAAAATCAGAGTATATGAGCTGTAAATTTAGATCCAAAGGTTACCACCCCTTTGTGGATGTTGGTAATGAAAGCGTTGAAGTTCTTGAAGCTTTTCACCGCACCAACTTGTAGATCGAGTCCTCCAACCTAAGAACTTTGGGGGTAGGGATGAAGAACAC
>CM041645.1:41212589-41289813 GCA_023333625.1 Bothriochloa decipiens
CAGTCGGCAAAGTATTTGGCAGTCGGCAAAGCTAGCATTTCCTGTAGCGAGGCAAGTCAGCTTACAACTGCTAGGTACAGAAAAGATACTCATATCTAGAGGAACTTGGTTGCTTCATTTGATTTCTTGACCATGCCAAAAGCTCTGCGGCCGCTATCTCCACACGGCTAAAACCTAGCAGTGTAAAAATCTGTCAACTCAAACTCTGTAACCGCTTCGTTTTTGGGCAGATTGTTCCATATTTATGTTTGTGAACACCTACCTCTGCGGCCAGAAATAGGTCTAAAATCATTTTGCCGGCGCTTTTCTTGAAACCTTGTTGCCAGTTGTAGCCTTGGACCTGACACATTTTCAGGCATGTCTTAGGTTAAGGTCTCTATATCATCAATGTTAAGTAAAGATGTGATTTGTTTGGTGTCATATGGAAGGTTGCTATCGTTCTTACAGCTGTATTAAAATGGCTCACATGGGCATAGAATTGTACTGAGCGTAAGTTTGTATGGCATACAGAAAAACAAATTTTGTACTAATATATATTCTGATCAAATTGAACTAATTAAAAAAATTCACTTATTGGCAATACACGCACCTATATAATTTTGAAGCTTCTCGAAGAGGTCGGAAATGAACGCCAAAAAAAAAAAGCAAGCCCTGGCTAGCACTATTTTAACTAAAAACAACATTTGAAGGAAATCAGATTGCTAGAATTAACAACTACAGATAATATGGTACTCCAAAAATTTTGGCAAAAATAGAACCTGAAGTCTGTACTAAGCGTGTTGGAGGTAAGGGGAAACCAAAGCAAACACATTGCCATTTTATTTTGCAACTTAGGCACACAGTAAACTGCATCATGACGAGGGACATTTACCGCTTTCACAATCAAGGGATCAGTCCATTTGCCTGGACTATGAAGGGATGCAGAGTGGGAAAACACACATAGATACCTGTGCTTTCAACTGATGCTAATCCACCTGTATGTGCACTTTGCCTCACGAAACAGGATGTTTCTGGGCTTGCCTCATGAACTGGCCATTCCCAAAGCCGATGAAATATAAGTCATGGGCATTTGCGTCACTGATCATGTGCGCAACAGCCTCGGTTATCAAAAATTATTAGCTGACTTTATTTGAAACCATGTGATCAACCACTGCGCCATCAACATGTCAGCAAATCATCTAGCTTTATTTGGCAGCTTCATAATGGTTTCGTATGCAACTAAATTATATGAATTTAATTCACGAAAACACATACCAATATCTGAGGAATCTGTAATGGATTTTGCTAAGCACTAATCGCTCATGGACATAATCAAATTACTAAATCTCATTGATCCCTGCTATTCTATTTGGACAAAACAAAACTCATAAACCCAAGACCTTAATAGTAAACATGCCAAAGCCAAAGCAAGACGAAATCATTTGTATAGCCTGTGTTAAATATCAAACTCTCTAAGCCAAAGCAAGCCAAAATAACTAACTTGGCTGCTCCAAATTTTGATAGCTACAACTACAATCCAAGACTAAAATAGGTACCTCACCATTTGGAACGGACTTAGTTCCTCTCATAAAATGGAAATATTCCCCAATTCTTTTTTTTTTTACTGAACCATCATTTGCAATTGGGTGTGCTCAGCAACACAGAAACCAACAGGGTGTGTATAGAAAAGATATCACTGGCAAGGTGGGAAGGTTTCCGAGGCAAACAAAACAGTGCATGGGAACGAGAATTGGTAAGAACTAATGACAGGCATCTGATAGCAAGAATCGTCAAAAGGCAAAATAAGTAAACATCATTGTCCAATTCCATTACCCCAGTCTAAAAATAGCTCATCCGGTATCTAATAGCAAGAATCATCAAAGGGCGAAATAACTAATCATCATTGCACAATTCCATTGCCTCAGTCTAAAACTGTTTCATCATTGCACAACCCCAAAACATCAGTACAACAAACAACCATCACCGTGCAATGGAGTATATCAGCTGTGCACATGATCCACACGTTGGAAAACAGGGAAGGGAGAGAAGGGGGAGAAGGGGACAGGGCTTACCTCCGCCATGCGCAACGAGCCAAGAGAGAGGGAGAGAGAAGAGGGGCGCCTCACTGCCTGCTCTGCCCATGACCCTAACCCTAACCTTAACATA
Source organism: Bothriochloa decipiens (assembly GCA_023333625.1). Taxonomy (NCBI): domain Eukaryota; kingdom Viridiplantae; phylum Streptophyta; class Magnoliopsida; order Poales; family Poaceae; genus Bothriochloa; species Bothriochloa decipiens. The sequence continues at coordinate 41,214,735 of CM041645.1, forward strand.
GGGCACCTCGTGAACATCACCTGCGTAGGGAGCTGCGCGGGGAGGAGATGTGGAGACGGGGAGAGAAGGAGTGGGGCGAGGAGGCCAGCCGCGCCGCCGCCACCCGAGCCTCGGCCGGCCGCGGGGCGAGGCCTCGCCCCGCCCGTGCTCGTCGCGCCACCGTGCCGCCGCTGCGAGGAGACCTTGGCACCTTGCCGAGGAGGAGGAGGAGGAGGAGGAGGAGGAGGCAGCGGAGGGTGGCAGCTGCTGGCGCGCACGCCCCACCCTTCGCCGCTCGCGGCCATCGCCGCCGCTGCCTCGCGAGCGGACGAAAGAGAAGGGAGGAGATGCGGTTTTTTTTTTACTGAGAGGAAGAGTGGCCATTGCTTATATATGGACAGTAGACAATAGAAAGAGGCAGATCCAGTCGTCCAAGGTGAGATCGAACGGCTAAAAACTTTTTTACTACCATGGATGCCCTCCCCTGGCATTGCTCTGCCCATGACCCTAACCCTAACCTTAGCATAGGGCACCTCGTGAACATCACCTGCGTAGGGAGCTGCGCTGGGAGGAGACGTGGAGAGGGGGAGAGAAGGAGAGGGGCGAGAGGGCCAACCGTGCCGCCGCCGCCCGAGCCTCGGCCGGCCGCGGGGCGAGCCTCGCCTCACCCGTGCTTGTCGCGCCATTGTGTCGCCGCTGTGAGGAAACCTTGGCACCTTGCCGAGGAGGAGGAGGAAGAGGAGGAGGCAGCAGAGGGTGGCAGCCGCCGGCACGCACGCCCCGTCCTTCGCCGCTCGCGGCCGTCGCTGTCGCTGCCTCGCGAGCGGATGGAAGAGAAGGGAGGAGATGCGTGGTTTTGTTTACTGAGACGAAGAGTGGACGTTGGTTATATATGGGCAGTAGACAGTAGAAAGAGGCAGATCCAGACGTCGAAGGTGAGATCAAACGGCTAAAAACTTTTTTACTACCGTGGATGCCCTCCCCTAGCGTCTGGTTCCTGCAGTTTATAGTTTCTAATGGTTCCTGTGGTTTATAGTTTCTAATACCAGGCTTGTATTCAACACCTTGTTTGGTTAAGCGGGCACTACTGGATGGCAATGGCTACATGATTTCTTCTTGGTTTTTTGAATGGATCACTTGGTACAATGAAAGTACGATGACTAAGGAAACTAATAAAGTTTTATGGATTATTTTAGCATGTTACAATTATTAACTTGGCAATTATTGATCTTTACAGGCTTATGCAGTTGAAATTTGCCGACCTGAGCATCACGCTCTTGGAATATCACTTGTAAGTGTAAAAAATCATAGCAACGTGGTTTCACTATTGTGTTCAGCATGATAACTAGTTAGTCAGATTATGATAAATACTTTATTTACAATTAGGTTACCACACATGGTCAATGGCTCTTATTATTGGACCAGCAATAGGTGGATATCTTGCACAGGTATTCATCAAACTTACAGTTATTACAAGTTTTTATCCCTATATACATTAATCATGGTATATACTACCTTTGTTTTGTTTGACAATCAACAGAAAAATTTCCAAAATTATTTCCTGCCAACTCATTATTTGGAAGGTATATTACGTGTAAAATATGCATTGCTATTTAAATAATTTCTTTTAACTTAGTAATTCTTATGATTTCAATAGGTTTCCATATTTTCTGCCATGTTTATGTATATCAGCTGCCGGCTTTGTGATTCTAATAAGTTGCATATGGCTCCGGTATGTGTGCTCAATTCAGTGTTATCCTTACCATTACATACTCAGTGGATTGTATGCTTTAATTTCACTTAACTTCTTTTCTTACTATATTTAGAGTATCAAAGATACCTTATTTCATGTTTGCACAAATTGCTTGAATTAAATACTAAGTATATTTGAAAGACCAATGCATTCAGCTAAATAAACAATTAATGTATATTAGTGACATAGACAAAATTCGCATAAGGTCAGTGTTGGCAGCTTGTGTCATGCATTGCTGTGAAGTGATTATTAGTCCCACGCTCATAAGCCTTTGTTATCTATGCACCTGTTATCCATAGCTGGTCGTTGTTTTGCCCAGGCTAACACTGAGTGCCAAAAGGCCATCCATCCAGAACAATGCGAAGCTGACCCCCAAGTCTTGAATCTGGACCACCATTTCATGCATCCTTGTAGACACAGTCTCTAGATCCGTTGGGATTGTGTCTGGTTATGTGGTTTTGCTCCCTAGAGCCATCATATAAAGGATCTGGCCTCCATGGATTCATTATGTTGTGTGTGTGGGTGGGGAGATGGGGGAGGGGGCAATGACGACGACTAAGGATGCGGGGAGGTGGTGATGGTAGTGTAGGTGCAGCGGCAGTGGTGGTGGTGGAGGAGGAGATGTGGTAGCAAACGAGGATGAGACGACAGAGAAAATAATTGGCAGTGGAGGAGGAGGAAGAGGACAACAATAGATTTGTCGAGAGGACAGTGGGAAGGAGACAAGAGAGAAAGGCGATGCGACAGGGAGAGTCTAGACTTGATTCCTCGATTCACTGAGTTTGGTTACATTTTGGGTTCAGTGTCCTACATCACAAATGTGTTTTTTTTTTTAAAACTTGTCTCTGATTCATCTCTATCAATCAGAGATGTCTTCTCGAAACATGTATGTGATGAGGTGTCATCACAAACGCATTTTTTGTTCAATGGTCATGGGTGACAACTCATATATAAGACACGTCCCATGTACAAGCATTTGTAATTTTACATTAGAGCCTTATTTGGTGCTGCTCCTAGAGCAATTTCCTAGCTGAATCTAGGAGGAGCTATGGCAAGTAGTTTTGTTTACTAAAAAGTGATTATAGGATGATTCTGTGAAGTGATTCTTTGAAATGTATTAGGGATATAGGAGCTTTCAAAAATAGCTTCTCCTGAGTCACACTATACATAGAGTCAATGTACATAGATTTTATCCCTAAAGAATCATGGAGAAATATCTTTAGCCAGACAATCACTTCTTTCAGAATCTGCTTCCATAGAGAATTTGGAGCAGGAATAACTCTACTAAAGAAGTCCCCTAGAGGAATGTCTTAATTCCACACCATTGATTAGGGTGTCTCCTTTGTAACATTTTGGCATAGTGCGGCCGATTATAAGCCGTCTGTTACCCACCTGAACTTCCAATTTAATCATTGACAAGAGCAACAATATCACTAGACGAAACACTAATCACTACTATGAAGCTCATAATAGCCATGCATATGCAAAGTGGTGTATTACACCCAATGCTTGTGTCATTAGGTCTACACCTTTTAATTACATGAAGTTTAGAAGAAAATGGAAGCAAAGTAGTATGCATGCGCGGGCTTACCCGATGTGCTATAACAATATCTTGAGTATGATGTGATTTAATATAAGAGTGAAAGAGGTTAAAATGGTTTAATTTGTTCTAGTTCAATCACACACAAACTAATTGCAGATACTAATCATTCAGAAAAAATCCAATAATTTAGATTAAGTAACGTTACTCCATTTTATGGATATCCATTGGTTAGCCACAAATATTCATTAGTCAATCATAAAATTACCTCAACACTTCCACTAGTATTCTAAAAAATTTATGTACAAAATCTACTGGCCATCACCTAACACATTTTCCTGTTATTGTTTCTAATGATCTATAAAGTATTCAAGTTGCAGTATAAGGCATGGCATTTATAGGAGGTTTTTGTTTGGCTGCACTTTTTCATTAGTCGCTTTGAACTTATTATGGTAATACCATTGAATTTATTAGTATAGTCCATGATATATTTATATAATTTCTTCAATTCATAATGACTTAACCAATATTTGTATGCATTACATTTATTTTTCTTATATAAAATGTGGTGCATAAATATTTTTCAGGAGACATTGCATATGCACAAACTCGACAAAGAGGAAGGTCAAACAACTAGATCATTGCTTCCACATGTTTCTGATTATGAAGAACCTAAGCAATATAGTATTCCAGCTACAAAGAAAAGCTTATTTACAAATTGGCCACTTATGTCATCTATTGTTCTATATTGTATCACCTGCTTTGATGACGCCGCTTATTCAGATGTATGTCTAACTACTTTTGATTGGGTTGCCCATTTCCTTGCTATAACATGAGTACATAATTATACTATCTGTACTAGCCATATAAGCATATATAACTTCACAATAACTTTATGATATGGTTAGATTAAGTACTTTTTCGTTTATATGAAGGAGTATAACATCACTTTATTTTACTATGTACCAGCCCAAATTAAGTGGCCAGAGACATATAAGTATGTAAGTTGGAGTTATTACGAAATATTAGTTTAAGAAAAGATATGGTTTATTGTTTTCTTTGATGGATTACTTTCTAATATGCTAGGGAATGATCAAATCCCTATTTGCTTAACTTAGTTAAAGCTCAAAACTAGAAAACTACACTTCTATTTCTAGCAATATAACTTAGTTAAATTATTTATCAAATAAAGCTATGCCTCTGTCATAGTTATTTTAGTTGTAGAAAGCACAATTAATATATACAACCATGTCTTTATCTTAATAAAACTATGCCTTTTTCGTAGTTATTTAATTGTAGAAAACATACTAAGCCTGTTAGGATCTTATCAAGAGAAGCTATAAATTAGTTTACATTATGTTACTATTAGAGAAGTCAATACTATGAGCGAGACAACATATACAAACTTTTAATATTTATATGTGCATGACTATATTTTTGTTTTGTTTATTTATATAGCAATGACTACTGAGTAACAAAAGTAGAATTATATAAAAATAACATTTTTTAACCTAAGGAATGATATATTCTCATATGATAAAAGTTTAAGTTCCACACAAACGAAATCATTATGTGCTTTGATTGAGTAATTAATGAAAATTTACCAAAAATATTCTATGTTATAGAATGAGTTGCAGCTAAATAGTTTCTTCACACTTTTTGTGATTGTTGTTGAGGTGATCAAGCTTCACGAATCACATTGATTCACTGTGTTTAACCATTTAATTTAGTTTAATGACTACCTTTTCTATACATAGAGGAAAATAAATTATGGAAAATAAAGTTATTTGTTTTCTATTAACACAATTTTACCGAAATATTGTAGTTGTACCTTATGTATATTTGAATTAACAATTGATATGTATATTACATATTAAGTATTTTCTTTATGGGCGGAAAGTGACAAAAAAATGGTGGACTAAAGTTTCTCATCTGTAGATGTTGGTAATGTCCTTGTAGTGACAGGTATCCACTTTCTAGACAACTAGATTATTTTATCAATTTTATTACTATTCTTGCGGTCAATCATCAAAAGATCTAATGCGATTTGTGGCAAAGTGATTTTAACCATGACCTTGGCAATAACTTAAGATAGTTAGAGCAGGAGATACACCTAGATAGGCCCTTTTATATGCGTTATAAATGTAGGGACCAAAGCTGATCCAACAAGTGCTAGCAAGTAGGCAATGTCTTTACAAATTTAAAAAAGTTAGGATAATATATATATTCATCAAAATGTTGCAAGATATATTAAAAATATTATTGTACAGAACATTCAAATTGTAATATAGCTTTTGGATATACAATGAATTGTATCTTTCTTGTCACATCAATTTTTGGCCCAAGACTTTTCTTTCAGCTATGTGTTTTCTAATACACCTTTTGGATATACAATGAATTGTATCTTTCTTATAGGTGTTAGTATCCTTCTATTTCAAACATTTGATTATCCGCAAATTATAAAAGTCTTCGGATTAATCAAGCTGCTCGCGTTGCCGCTGTGAGTACCATTTACCATGCCTTTTACAATTAGTTTATATACTTTAAAAAGCTTACATTTAATAATAAATATTGCAGATTTTATCTATGGCGCTTCTTTCTGCACATCCACCTATGGCAAATCTATCAAGGCCATTGTTATCTGTTGTAGTAAATATGGCATCACTACTAAAAAGCTGGTTTGTCGTAAGTATCCTCAGACCCCAAAGTTATAACATGTGTGTTGTGAAACATTTTTGATATTCCAATGTCCATATTAAGTTTGATATCTTAAAATAACAAATCATGATTTGTTGTTGTTGTTGTTGAAAAAAATAAAATTATATAAGAATGTGCCTTGTTTCAACATACAATTTTGTAGAAATAGCTTTGTTTTCAAAACTAAATATTTTTTGTATGTAAACGTTAACCAAGAAAAATGTAAATATGCTTTATATGAATATATAAGAAGATTATTTATAGAATATATGAATATTATTTAGAACTTTTTGTCTTGGTTAATGTAAATATGTTTATTTAGAACTATAAATATGCTTATATTAACCAAGAAAAATGTAAAAATGTACCTTATTTCTAAATAATATATTTTTCTAAATAATATAAGTATTTACATTCGTATATTATATGTAATTCATACGCTTCTCTTTTTCTTCTTATATGTAATTCTTATATTAACCAAGAAAAATGTAAATATGCTTTATATGTAAATATATTTATTTAGAACTATAAATATGTTTTATATTTTTTATGTTGTAAGATAATATGCTTTATATGTAATTCATATATATTTTTTTTCTATATGTAAATATGCTTTATATGTGCCAGCTACTTATACCCAACTATTAAGATTCTCACTATGGTATAGTGTTAGTGTAGCCATATGTTTATCAGTTTAAATGTTGTTAATACAACAATTTGGTATTGACAGTATTAACTTGTGCAAATATGTTAGGCAACCACCGGAACTTCCTCCTTAATTCTTCAGAACAATTCAGTGGTACGTTCCCTTAAATTCTAATTTAATTAACCAGTTCTTATGCAATTTTTTTAATTAAGTATTGTGTAACTAACATCCTCAAGATCAAAGAGGAACTGCAAATGGCATAGCAAATACTCTAATGTCATTTCTTAAGGGATTGGCACCAATAGGAGCCGGTAATGTGTGAGTTTTCTAGGAACACATATATGCTTGAACACATATATGCTTGTATGCTACATTTCAGTTTCATGCTCGCATACAATGTCATTTAATATCTCTTTATAGACTCACTTTCTTTTAGAAAGCATTTCATAGACATCAAGTTTGTAGTTAATAGCAAAAGACATAAAAATATATATGAATTAGATATAGAATATTATTTAGAACTATATACATACATGTGTAAGTAGCTGGCACATATTTATGTACATGCATAATTTATGTTACGACATATTTATCTCATGATTCAGTGCTCCAATGTTGATAATATTGGAATATTAGTTTGTATATATAGTTAAGAAAAAAGTGTAAAGTACACAATGCCATTCTCACAACTTCAACATAAGATGCTCAAAATCTGACAGACAACTTAAGTGATATAACTTTTTACACAGTAAATACAGGGTATTTTTTTACTGATTACATCAACTTTACATATGCAATCATTGGTTTGGGTTGATAACAAATGGCAAGGTTTTATTAATGCAGGTTTTCATGGGCACAAATACACCAACACACTTTCATTTTTCTCAGGTAAATGCGTCATACTTCTGTTAACATACATTATTATACAAAAAAGAATCACAAACCAGAACTAAGAAAATACATTCGAGTAACCACCATGCACTTTGTTGTATTTCCCTTTTTAAAATGTAACTACGATATACTCCCTATGTCCTGACATATAAGGCATCTAAGGTATTCTGGGTCATCAATCCTCATGTCCTGAAATATAGGACGCTCTCACGTCGCCATCGCGGAGCCTGATTGCATGCCACAATCACCAAGAGCTCGCCACGGTTGGATCCGCCGCCGACGCGCTGCCACCGTGTACCACCAGTATGACGTGCCCGTGTGCCGCCGCCGCCGCCGCCGGGATACGGGGCTTCACGTTTGCGCGTGGGCGTGTTGTCAGACCGCCGGCCGGAGCGAGCCGATGATTATTGCGTCAGGCGAGCACGCCGCCGCACCGGGCAGGGACGAGCGCACCGCCGCACCAGGCAGGGGCGGGTGCCCCACCGAGCTGCTGTGCAGGAGCAAGTGCACTGCTAGGTCGGGCAGGAGCAAGTGCAATGGTGACCTCAAAATTTTACGTCATTCCACTGTAGGTGCAAATAAACACCAGTTTTTTCTTCATCTGAAGAGACCTTGCTCCTTGCACGACACGTGCATTTTAACAATCTCAAAGCACATACGGCCCCTTTTGCTCCTTCCAGTCTAATCTGACGGCGTTACTCTTCAAGTCATGTCTTTATCCTTCCATGGGAAGGCATGGTACCTGCGATAGCTATGGCGGCGGGCACGTGCTTCTGCGAAGCTTGCAGCTACGCTGCCGGAGCGTGATCTCCGGGCACGGCGTGGCCGGTGGCGTGGTGGGGTCCCGCGCCCCTGCCCTGCCCGGCGTGTGGGGCGACGTCGGGATGGCACTCTGCGTGGTGGACGGGGATGTGCTAACGGCCGTCGGGGAGGCCTGGCGACAAGCCACAACGCAACGTGCTTCCTCCCCGGGAGAACGCCATCCAACCACGCGACGAGCCCACAACTACCGCCGCAGCCGCCCGCCGCCCGCCCGACCGGCGTCTGTCTAGCACCTCCCCTCTTTCTCTTCTCCTCCGGATTAAGGCCTGCTGTTCTTACAGGAGTAGAAGATCAAAATGAGAAAGCGCAGAATGAGCAACAAGTTGTCATCAGGAATCATTACCTATTTACCATGACATTGTATCTGTGTTACCAGTTGCTATTGTTCTATGGGACCTATAACTGTCAGCTTGCAATTTCAGTATCTATGCTGCTGGATCAGAACTACAGGATCAAAACTAGTGTATCTGTTATCAGTTAAGAGAATTCAGATTCCTATGTGAAATTATTGGTAGAACTAGCTCATTTTTCGTTCTGTTAGTGTGGTGTGAACCCATATTTTCTGAAATTCAGTTAGTGTGAACGGTGAATCTGAACCTAGCGCACCGTATAAGCGAACTCTCCCATTGGTGGGATAGTGTGAAAATGAATCAGTGTGTTCAAAGCTTGGCAACATGATGGTTACAAATCGTTGATCTTGGCAACAGTTCAGCTGACTTCTCTGTGGGTTGGTTAGCATCTGTCCAATTTTCATCAACTTTTGTTAAACTGAATTTTGGAACACTTGTTCCATAGAGTTATGATGCAATACATGTACGAGCATGCTGACGGCCGGCGAGCTCATCCCCGGCAACTGCGGATGGCGATCATGGCGAGCGCTGACAGCGCGAAGATGGACGCCGGCGGGAGTCTTTTTCATTGGTACAGCCGGCAGTCACACCAATTTCAGAAACATTGTACTGTCCTGAAGAACATGTAGCTGAAGGACAGAAGGCGATGCAGATGCTACATTTGCAACTGTAGTTGCAACGGAACTCATATTCTCCTCTGCTTGAAGAACTTTGGTCGTGTTTCAGATAAAGCAGATTCAATTACATCAATGCTTTGCCTATTTTTGCATATATATTCAACTGCTGTCTGTGAAACACAATACAAAAAATGCTGTCTCAATGTTTCATAACTGCTCTGACCACCTCACACCTCAGTCCTGTAACTCAGCAAGGGGTTACACATCCAAATTTTTGTACAACAAGCATAGATGGATCAGAATGAGTTAATTAAAATCAGCAAGCCCAACATCTCCACTGAGTATGAAGTCAGCTGAAATCCACCAGCACCTGATATATTCAGAACACCCTTTCGACGTTCATGAAAAACTCCAAGACATCAGATTTAGATGATGTCTCATGCTTCAGTCCTCCAGCAACTGACTTCCACATTGCACTTCAATACAGTTTCCATTGAATTTCAGATGCTACTAATAGATCTTTGGGCTCGAAACTTTACATCATTGTCCTCAAATGCGGTAAAAGCAACAATAGTACCTGAAATGAAGTATACCAAAATCAAGTTCCTCCTGAATGTGGCACGTACAGTGTCCTACACGACTAGTTGCTCCTTAACCAATGAAGAATTCACCAGTCCATCTAATCAAGTTTATCTGTAAACTAGTTGTAAGCTAATGAATTGTCCAGCAATCCCTGGTTCCCAAGCCTGCGGGCGTACCTCGGCGCCACTGTGGCCGTCGAAGACGCCGAACAGGTGTGCCGACAGGCGGAGCGCAGCGGCGGCGAGGCTGAGGCCATCGAGGTCGCGATGGCTCACGAGCAGGTACACCGGCACATCAGCGAAGCGCGAGGCCGGGCTCCATGGTGTCCAGCAGATCCAGCAGAGCGCCGTCGTCTCCTCCTGTCTGTACGTAGGCTCCAGCGACGGCCCGCCTCCGCTCGAGCACGGCCTCGCCTAAGCCCACGCACCAACTGTTGGTTTTCACACAAACCGGACTATGGGGCACCTCCGGTCCGCCGAATGGGCCCGGAGGAGCCGAATCGATACACGTAGAGAACACAATGGAAAGCACAGTAACTCTCCCCTGAAATTAGGGCAACTGGTCTCTCTCTTCTTTATTGCCTTGGGGGTGCTATTTATACATCTCCGTATGTTTTTATATGTCCATTTTGCCCTCCCTACCTACCACCTGGGCCTAGAATACCCCCTGCGGCCAAGGGTACTTCCGTCATCTTGTCCACCGTTGCTTTCGGTCCCCTGACTGCCGACCGGCGTGGCCCACTGACATCACCTTTGTCGCTGGTCCCGGGTTCCGTGGCATGCAATCGGGGCGAAATGTACCTGTGCTCAACCACAAATGTGAAATTCGTTCACCACCGAATAGAAACCAAACCCTACCCGATAGGAAAGTCGAAACCAGGCCTCCCAAGGAGAAGCTCCCAACGCATCGAGTCTCGCCTTCCTATTCGGGTGGACTTGCCTATGGCCAACCGAATCACCCTTTCTGTCTCCGGGTTCCTCGGCCCGAGCGAGCCACCTTCTCATGGGATGGCGAATCGTGCAGCTTGCCGAATGACAGGGGTGCCCATGTCGTGTCCATCCCCCAACAGTAGCCCCTCAGCGATTTACTACCCGCACAGACTGCTGAATGTGAAACCGACTTTTGCTCCTGTGCCGAGGCTCCTGATATTACTCCTTGGTTTCTAAGCCGCATTAACTGCTAGTGATGCGACGGACCATCGTCTGACAACGGAAAGACGCGGGGAGGCCAACCGGCGCCTCCTTGGTTGCCCAGCCCCGCGCCTGTTCGCGTCCTTGCCCGGCCGGGTATAAAAAGCCTGCACCATGGGCGCACCCCTCATTCTTGCCGTCGCTATCTGCTGAACCTTCGCGCATTCAGAGCTCTCGTGCCTTCGGCTTTTGTTCGCTGTCTTGGAATCAGTGAGTGACTTCCTTTTGACTCTTTCGCCTGATATTTTGTTAGCGACATTTTCGAACATGCCGAATGTTGCGACAGATTTCTATTTCCTTATTTTTTTTGCTTTCGTTTCCCGTATTTTTTTCTTAGTTCGAGGTGACTCGCTTTGCCACCCATTCGGCTCGTGGTATGACTCAAGGTGCAGTCGCCTCCAGTTCAACCAGCAGTGGGTCTGGGTCTGATTCGACTTGGCGCTCATCGTCCGATTCAGGTTCTAGTTCAGATTCACCAAAGCAGAATTGGCCTGTTGCCGTAGCCGAATCTTTCGTGGAAATAATGGATGAGGCTGGATGTTCAAGGGCCGCTGATGCCGTCAGCAGTCTGGGAGCCAAGGCAGCCGGTGACAATGTCAGTGAGGAAATCGTGTATGATGACGCTAGTGGCGAAAGAGAGGCCTCTGCTGACGCTGATTATGAGCAACAATCGGAAATAGAGGATGCTCAGTCTCAGCTGAAGAAAGGGAAGAAGAAACCTTTTTGGCCTGTTTATGCCCTTGGGGAGTCTGCCGTGACCGAACTCTTGCTGGATGATTATCAACGTCTCGGCCTGATGAGCACCGATACCAGATCCAAATGTTGGGCTCCAGGCACCAAGAGGGTCCCCCATCCTAAGCCTTACGAAGCTGTTGTATTTCGGGATTTCTTTACTGCTGGGCTTCGATTTCCGGTGGAGCCGTTCTTCTACGAGGTGCTCAGCCGGTTTAATCTACAGATAAACCATCTTATGCCGAATGCTATATCTCGGATGAGTGTTTTTGCAATGGCACTAAAGATGATGGGGCGCCAACTCAGCGTTCCGGTGTTCTCTCGCTTCTATGAGTCATATGTGCGCGGCCGATATGGCAAGATTGCCACCACCGGCGAAAGGATCCGAGTGGAGCACGGCGGGTACAACTTTGTGCATAGTCGAGATAAGAGCCTTCCCCAGCTCGTGCCCAACTTGCAGAACTATTGGTTACATTTAAGTCTGCAGCGACGAAGAGGTGAAGACCGCCGAAGACAATGGCCTGCCGAAAGCTCATATACTTGTTACTCAATGTTCCATGTTTGCGGGACAGTGCCAGGCAACTATTGGCCTATATGGCCCAGAAGATGAGGCTGCCGATGCTGCTTTTCGGGAGACGTGCAACCATCAGAGTAGTCGGGGTATCATTGAGGAGATGGTGGCACTGAACAAGTGGTCGTTGTGCAGCAAAGTCCATTTTGCAAACATAGTTGAGAAGAAACAATATCATGGTCCTGACCTTCGGGTGGTCAGACCCGCCAAGTTTCCTAATGATGACACCACCTTTGTTACCTCGGTGGAGAGGCGGGCCAGTGATATTTGTGGGTTATATATCACTCGGGAGCATAAGGTGCGTCAAAAACGCCTCGGTGCTACTTCACGGCGGAATCGCGCGTTTGATGCAATGGGTATCGTGTATTTGAAACATGCGGTTCGCAACCGAAAAGGGAAGAAAGTGGACGGCTCCATGAGTCAGGCGGTAAACGCCACTACCCTGGCTAAATCGCGAAAGCGGCGGCGCGACGCCCGGTCCGCGGCTGATTTAGAGCCCGCAGATGTGCAGGTAGGTCACAAATTGGCTAAAATGTCATGGTCGAAACCTATTCGAAGGACCAAAAAGGTTCGCTATGGTTGTAGACGCGATCATGGCGTTGTTGACATCAAAACGGTAGCTAGTGTCATTGGTTTGTGAATGTGCTTCTCTTTTTATTATTGATTCTGCGCCCTAACGCTATACTCGTTGTTATTTCAGGTTGTGTCCAGCTCAGCCACCCTTTCAGAAGACATGGCTGGGAGGAGGCTCTAGAACCCCCGCGATGTTCAAGCGGTGGACTTGGAGTTGAGCAAGATCAACTTCGGTGGCGGCCGACGAGCCCCTACCCCATGCCATACCGAAAAGGCTCCCAGGCCAGATCCAAGCAAGCGGCAGAGGACCGCGACTGTTTCGGGCGATGGCCCGAGTAGGCCCGCCGGCACCTCCGCCAGTACCGAAAGGCACTTGGGTAAGTCTCGATTCTGCCCGGCGCGAATCCGAATGACAAAGGAGATGGCCAAGAAAGTGTTATTCGGTCACGGTACTCTCTCCTTAGATGCCTCTGAGGGGGACTATGGTGAGATGAGGGTGTATTCGGGTTCTTCGTCTTCAGACGAAGGAAGTCTCGGACGAGATAAAGCTTATCACCTTGTGTGCTTTAGGGGTCGATTCGGGTGCGTCGCTGGTGGACAAGGTGGACTTTCGCCAGATCAGGGTTTTACCCCCACCAGAGGTCCTAAAGTTCACCAAAGCGTGCAGCCATTCTTTCACCGCGCCTGTCATCGAACGCGACCTGCTTGGGGTTGAGGATGAAAAAATGCTCGCTGCAATCGACTATCACTCCATATCAGTGAGTATTTTTGCGAATTTGGACACTAACACCCCTTTCGCTTATTCTGACAATGTTCTAACTTTCTTATCCGACCGCTATGTACGTAGAGTTCAGTTTTGGTGTGGTCTCTGCTCAAGCAGCGGCATGCCGATAGGACTATTCTGGTGAAGCATGCAGAGGACGCAGAGAAACAGGCAAAGGAGCTGGAGGAAAGATTGGCCGCCAGAACCCAAAAGCTAGAGTCGGAGGCCAAGAGCCGAAAAGAGGCCGAAGAGGCCCTAAAGGCCGCACAGCGGGAGGACAGGAAGGGCCAAAGGGACCTGAGCGCTGCCTTGCAAAAGGCCCTTAGCGCTCTTCAGAAAAACCCATCCGGCTTGGGGTTTTTGCTAATCCCCCTTCTGCCGAAGGTTCCCTTCTTACCTCCGCGGACTGGCTTTCAACTCAGCTGGAGTCATTCAGCAATCTTATGGACTTGGGGCGCGAGTTTGCCGGACTTGAGGCAACACACGCTCTGATCAAAACCTTGAGGGACGCCGGATGTACTCATGCTGACTGGGTGGAGGCTGGAAATCCTAGAAGATTTTGGCAGATAGATGCTGACGCTCATCAAGGTTTTGTCAAATTTTTTGACAGCTTCTGGCCCCCCGGAGGCCAGGACATCACTCTCTATTGGGCGGCCCTCTCGGATCCCGATCTGGTGAGACTTGGGTGATTGATCGATTTATTTTGTGCTTTCATTTTCTTCTTGGACTATCCCTTTTATTTGTTTTTGCTTTTGTTAGACGCCGGAGGAGACGGTGGCCATAAAGGCGGTGGTGGCTTCGTTTATCAAAGCTCGGAATGAAAAAGAAGCCGCTATCAGCGCCCGCACTCCAGGCTCCACTCCTTCCCGCGACAATCCTCCCCCAGAAGCCGCGCCCGGGACCTCTGCCCCCGCTTCAGCTGCTGAAACCACTAATGCTAACATAGGAACTGCTTAGTAGTGCTTGTACTCTTGACATAAACTTCTTTTGTGCCCGAATCAATGGCCATCGTGCCGAACAGTTGGATGTAAATATGATATTCGGTACTTAATGCTTTTCAATTCGTGAAGGTTCCTTCGACGGAGGCTGCGCAAGGTATTTACGAGGTGTATCCTCTTACCATCGACTGCGGTGGCTTTATCATTCGGGGCGAGGTATCGCCATCTTATTCGGCATCCGGGTTCTAGTCTGTCGGGCTTTATTAAGTACCGATTAGACCGTGTTTTTCGCAAGCTAGGGCTTCCTCGGTATCCTGGGGACTACAAGGACTTAAAGGCGGCGCATGGCGGTGTCGTGTTTGACATGATCGACTGGGACCAGGAGCCTTGGCAATATTTTTCTTCGTAAATACACACGGTGCATTTAGTTTAATATAATTGATGCACGCGTTCGGTGTTTATGGATTCTTTCTGTGTTTTTCTGTGCTTCGACGTCCCCCAACTCTTAATGTCGAGGGGCTTATTTGACGACAGCCCCTCGACCTTTCTCGAAACTGAATAGGCTAGTTTAAAAATGTCGTCCCCCAACTTTTAAAGTCGAGGGGCTTATTCGGCGACAGCCCCTCGGCCCTTCTCGGAACCGAATGCCGTCCCCCAACTTTTAAAGTCGAGGGGCTTATTCGGCAACAACCCCTCGGCCTTTCTCAGAACCGAATAGGTTAGTTTAAAAAACGTCGTCCCCCAACTTTTAAAGTCGAGGGGCCTATTTGGCAACAGCCCCTCAGGTCTTCTCAGAACCGAATAGGCTAGTTTAAAAATGTTGTCCCCCCAACTTTTAAAGTCAAGGGGCTTATTTGGCGATAGCCCCTCGGCTTCTCTTGGAACTGAATAGGCTAGCTTTAAAGGTTCTCATCTTGTTACATTATTCACCATTCACATGTTTCTCAGATTACATAGTTTTATCCATACCCCACGAATTACAATTTATCTCGCGAAATGGTCAGCTGAAACTACGAAGTAGACAGGTACATCCGCATGGTGACCTGGCGTCTTATCTGTGACCTGTGCATCTTGCGCGTCCGAGGTCTGAAGGGCTTGAGACAGCCGAAGCTATCTATCAACTATTGCACGTCCGACCTTGAATGAGCGCAGGACCGCCGAGGCAGACATCACTCCTCAGTCATCTATTGCGCGATCGACTTCGAAGCAGCTCGGGAATGCTGAGGCGGATGTGACCCTTCAGTTATTTGTTGCCAAGAAACCACAGCGGGTGGTGCGAACACGCGTGAGTGGTCTGCAAGCAAGCGCAACGAATCGGCAAGCTTGAGTCTTGAGCCGACTTTTTCCCTCACTCATGCGAGTGTCAATCGCCAGACTAGTGCCAGGTTCTGTAACTTGGCGTGCCAAAACTCTGTCTCACTCCCCCAATTTTGCACGGTGTGCACTTGTTGCATTCGGTGCTCTTGATGCTTACTCCCATTTGCTAACCGGATACAGTCTTACCCCTCTAGATGATGCCCCGAGTATGGCCCTCACTCTCTGCACTCCTGAGAACTCCTTCCCGATACCTCTCATTTCTATTAGCTGAAAATCTACTGACTGCGTAATAGTGAGGTTGTTCAGAGAGGCTAACCCGCGACCTATGAGTGTTTCTGCTACTGATGCCGGGGTTGCCAGGGTTGCCTGGTCTTATATATTGGTTTTGAAGGGTGATGCGCCTTTAATTAGGGTACGGACGCAATCGTTTCTTATTGATTGCGCTAATTTGGTAGACGCTTTATTGTTGTACCTTTGTACTATTTTTGACGGTACATAACGTTGAATATTATAGGAGACGCGCTATTTGCTGCGCATTTGATGCATTAGATCGTATCTTTGCTTATAATGGATCCGGGTAGGCAGTCATATGGCTGCTGCTTTGAATCCCTCTTTTTTGGGACGCATTCATGGGCTATTCGGCCTGATCCGCTTTTTTCGGATCCGAAATACTATAGCCTCTAGGCTTGCAGCTTAGTCCTTTTTGGATTTTTTTGTTTTATTAAGCCATCGGGCTTGAGGTTGCTTGCAACCTTTACCGAAATGCTATTGGCTGTCGAATATGCAAGGATGTCCCAAATGGGACCCTAGCTTTCGACCATAAACAATAGGTGTAAGGGGAAAATGAAAATTTAAACGATGTTTAACAGTTACAATAGAGTGCCTCATTAAAAAACCTCACACCTGTTTTCGGGTTTCCCCGGTGAGGAAAAAGAGCGCAACTCTTTGATTCAAATGCAAAAAACAAAATGAAAATTACAACTCCTCTTAGGGCAAATTGGCTCAAGGGTAGAATCGCCCCAAGTTGTCGGCGTTCCATATGTGCGTCGTTTCGGCTCCCTCCTCATTGGTGAGCTTGAAACCTCCTGGCTTGATTACCTTTGAGATGATGAAAGGCCTGTACCACTGCGATTGCAGCTTCCCCTGCTTGTTAGCATGACGAATTAGCACCATGTCATCGAGATTGATGTTCTTGCGGAGGACCGTTTTGTCTCTCCATGCTCTAGTTTCTTGGTGGTATCGGTCAAAGTTTTGTGCAGCTTGGCATTTGCGTAGTTTCGTAGTTTCTAGCTCGACATAATGCTGGATGGGGGTTGTTGCTGCTATTTCGGTTCTAAATGAGCCGAACTTGAGCTCCTCTAGCGTTATGGCTTCTTCGCCAAATAGCAAACAAAAAGCCGTGAACTGTGGACCTTGTGTTGGATATGTTGTGGCCCCATATAGCTATTGTCATTTCACTTGCCCATTTTCCTTTCTTGCAATCCTCAAGCAGCTTGGATACCGCTTGGAAGATTTTGGCGTTAGCCTTTTCGACTGCCTCGTTAGATTCCGGTGATAAACCGAAGCAAAAGCCAACCTGATGCCCAGCTCTGCGCAAAACTACCAAAACTGTGTTGAATCGAATTGCTTGCCGTTGTCAATGGTGATGTATGACGGGACCCCAAACCGGCAGACAATTCTTTGCCAAACGAAACTCACAAGGTTCCCCGATGTAATTTTGGCTAATGCCTTTGCTTCTACCCACTTGGTGAAGTATTCTAGCGCTACTGCAGCGTATTTCCAGTTCCCTGGAGATTGGGGTAAAGGTTCAACTATGTCCACTCCCCATCTTTGCAGAGGCCATGTTGGCATGACTAACGAGGTTGGGTTTGTAGGAGAATTTTGGTTCTTGGAAAACATCTGACAAGCCCTGTAGGTTTTAACGATGTGTTTAGCATCTTTGGCTGTGTAAGGCCAATAAAAACCTTGCCGCATTGCTCTATGGATGCCACACATTCCCTAATGTATCTCGTTCAGCAGCTACATGCGTTGTTCTCGGCCGATACACTTGAGTAGTGGAGCAACAACCCCTTCTTTGTACAGTTCACCGCAAATGATGGAGTATGGCCTTGTTCATGATTGCATTCGCTCCAAATCATGCTTGTCTTCTGGCTCATAAGTGCCATTGAGAAAGGCCACTATCAGTGCACGCCAGTCCTCGCTAGCAATGATGTGCACGGGGAGAGGTTTTCCTCTTCGTCTGTGGTTGCTTTGATGGATAAGGACTGGAAGAACACATCGCCAGGCAGAGGTGAACCCTGCGCTACTGCTTTCGCTAGCTCATCTGCCTCTGCATTTTCTGCTCTTGGGATGCGCTTTAAAGTGAAACCCTTGAAATATTTCTCCATTCGGCGAACTACTGCTAGATACTTGGTCAGTTCAGGCTCTTTCGCCGAATACTCTTTTTCTACGTGTCGAACGATGACCTATGAATCGAACTTGATGATGCATCTGCGCACCCCCAAGGCCCTTAGCTTTTGTAGGCCCAGCAACACTGCTTCATATTCGGCTGTGTTGTTTGTTGTGAGGAACAGAAGCCTTGCCACGTATCTGATTTTTGGCCCCAAAGGCGGGGTAAGGATTGCGGATATTCCAGCTCCTGCTGAACACCAAGCTCCATCGCAATGAACTATCCATACTGGCGGTTGGACACGGTGAGCGCCATCACACGCAAGAAATCCAAGGCCGCGCGCCCACCCAAAATGGAAGGGGAGGGCGCCGCCACAAGGGGGCCGAGGCAGAGGGCGTGGAAAGGGCCAGAGAGTCCCCTACTATTTTGTATGCGGTGAAAACGCACGTCACACTTCACAGGAATGTCGATATGGACAAATGGCGAAGGAGCAGAAAGAGAAGGACGAGGCGACAAACGCCGCACAGCCCAGCAAGCATGTGTTTCACAACACCAGCCTGGCGCCTGTGTCAAGTCATGGGTCGGCTTACTCGCAACAGCACTATCAGGCACCGAAATCGGTGCCACCCATTCAGGACTACCAGAACTTTTATACTTGGCAGCTACCGCCAATGAATCATTATCACCAATTCGGCCAGAACTAGGTGCATGCCCATTCGGCCGCAGTATCATCATCGGTAGTGGCCGAACAACATCAGTAGGCACAGCAGCTGCAGTCGCAAGCAAAGCAAGAACAAGATGTCCAAATAGTTAACCCTATCCTCCAGTCAAAAGGGAACATTTTTGTGATAACCGGGGGATCCAACCTCGAGCATGCCAGCAAGAGGGCCAGAAAGGATTTCGAAAGGAGAGTACTTACTGTCTCGCCAAAGGTACCGCTAAATAGACCATCATGGTCTATGGTACCAATATCGTTTGATGAGACCAACTTCCAAGTCAGGGATTACCCGCATTCGGACGCCTTTGTCGTCACAACCCACGTTGCAGGCTACACTTTGCACAATGTGCTATTGGACAATGGCAGTTCAGCCGATATCTTATTTACCAAGGCGTTTGATCAAATGTAACTTGATTGACGCAGTCTAGAGCCCATGGGGAATGCTTTATTCGGGTTCGAAGGAAACAAAATCGATGCCTTAGGGAAAAAGACGCTCACGGTCACTTTCAGTGAAGGCACAAAGGTGCGCAGTGATGAAATTTTGTTTGACGTAGTCAATATCGGTTACCCTTACACGGCCATCTTTGGTCGAGGCATCATCACCAAGTTCGATGCCGTCATACGGCAAAGCTACCTATGCATGAAGATTCCCTCGCCTTTCGGCATAATTTCGGTACACGGAGACCAGCAAGCAGCCAGGCGAATCGAGGGCAAGCCGATCCCAGGGTACAACATGGTCAATGAGGTGGCAATGGACAGGAAAAGTGCAGAGGCAGATTTGGAAAGCGAGTCAGATGACAACTCCGAACCTAACAGACCCAAGGAATCGAGGGCTTCTGCAGCTGAAGACTCCATCAGAGTACCTCTTTGCGAAGACAGACCCGACAGGTGCGTGCATCTGGGGGCAAGTTTGACTGAAGCAGAAAGCAAAGAGATGCTCCAATTCTTGTCGAAGAACGAAGACGTATTCGCTTGGTCAACTAGAGACCTGCAGGGAGTCAGTAGGCAGTTGGCGCAGCATAATCTTAATGTGTTGAAGACAGCCAAGCCCAGAAAACAGAAGCTAAGAAAGATGTCAGACGAAAGGGCACAGGCGGCCGCAGCTGAGGTCCAAAGCCTCTTGGACTCGGACGTAATCAGACTGGTCCAATCCCCGGAATGGATCGCGAATGTAGTCATGGTCAAGAAGAAGAGCGAAAAGTGGAGAATGTGCGTTGACTTCACCGATCTGAACAAACATTGTCCGAAGGACCCATATTCATTGCCAAGAATTGACAAGTTGGTCGATATCGCCGCCGGATGCGAAATGATGAGCCTGCTATATTTTTTCTCTAGTTATCATCAAATTTGGCTAAACCCTGAAGACGAGGAGAAAACAAGTTTCATAACGCCTGGTGGCACTTTCTGCTACAAACGGATGCCGGAAGGCCTCCGAAATTTAGGTCCAACTTTCTCGAGAATGACAGATGAGGTCTTCAAGGAACAAAAGAGGAAGAAGAATCTGGTCTCTTATGTAGATGACATCGTCGTCAAGAGCGATATCAAGGGCACACATATAGAGGATCTCAAACAGACTTTCGCCAACCTAAGAAGCAGTGGCCTCAGGCTCAATCCGGACAAGTGTATTTTTGGTGTTCGTAAGGGTAAGCTACTGGGTTGTCTTGTATCAGCAAGAGGCATAGAAGCAAACCCAAAAAAAGATAGCAGCAACCATCAATATGATGCCCCCAACAAACCGAAAGCAAGTGCAGAGGTTAACCGGCAAGGTAGCAGCACTCAGTCGGTTCATAGCAAGATCGGCCGAAAAGGGTCTTCCTTTTTTCAGCTACTCAAAGCAGCAGACCAGTTCGAGTGGGGCCCGAAGCAACAGCCAGCATTCGACAGCCTAAAGGCTTATCTCACCAGGCTCACCAGATTATCGAAACCATCTGCGGAAGCGAATTTATTGTTGTACCTAGCGGCTTCACCAGTAGCCGTCAGCGCGGTATTAGTCGAAGAAAAAGAACATTAGGGGAAAATGATGCAATTCCCGATAAACTTTGTCCCCGAAGCACTTGCGGGTGCCAAGCTAAACTATTCGGAATTTGAGAAAATAGCTTACGCGGTGGTTATGGCTTCATGCAAACTCAAGCATTACTTCCAAGAGCATGATGTCAAAGTGTTGTCGGCTCAGCCTTTAGAATCATTGTTTCGCAACAGTGAAGTAGTAGGTCGAATAGGCAAGTGGGCTGCCAAATTAAACGCTTACCGAATCACCTTTCAGCACAGATACACCATCAAGTCACAAGTTATAGCAGATTTCATAGCCGATTGGATGCCAGCCGCTGACGATACCACTCGCCGTGTCCATCCCCCAACACCAACTTCCTCCAGCATGGCAATCCGCCGCCACTCGAGCTCTGCGAGCCCGCGACGGCCTCTAGCACGACGATGCTACAGGCGGCCTCGGAGGCTTCGGATGGAAGACCTGTTGCACAGTAACGCCGTATGCCTGTCGACGTCGGTAAGCTAGACGATAAGTTCAATGGAAACGGTTGAAGATTGCTTTAAGATAGATACAACACCACGTGTCACGCAAAGGAGAAGGGTCGCTCAGATCACCGAGAGACCAGGGTCTCTCATAATTTGCCTCCCCTGAGACACTGAAACATTTACGTGCAAATAAATCCATTTTATCAGAAGTAACTTAACTCCACCTTGCTAACTGAGCTACGCTCAACTGGTTGGGTCCCTTGTGGTGAAACCTGCCCACCCAGGTTCAAGTCTCCGACTTAACATGGTGCTCGCATTTTCCTAGATTTATTCCAGAATTTAACGGCGCTATTCTTTCTGTAACACCCCAAACCTCAATACCTAATATGCCACCAGCAAAGCTGAAAACTAGAGCTATCAGCAACAATTTTGGCAGCATCTCCCCTTAAAATCGGAGCATTGCAGAAGCAACAAGATATAGAGATATAATAAGCTTAACCAACAAGGTATAACATCCAAATGAGTAGGTAAGATTCGACAACAACCTACATGTAACAACCCAACATGAACCATAAGATCCACTTCTAATCATGATAATACTACAACATAAATTTTTTTAACATTACATTGTGGCACTAATGTGCAAAGGTGCTGCTACTTTCCCACCCTTCAAGCAAAGACACTTGAGCACCAGGAAAGATAGAAAGGGGGTGAGATATGAAAATCTCAGCAAGTAAACCGCTTTAACAAGCTATTTAAACTAGAAGTCCATTAAGCATCGATTTAAACATCATTTATACATTAGCCGACTATAAATCATGATATGTGTCCAATAATTGATACAAACACATCCATGGTTAAGCTTAATAACCACCAAGGCAATGAGATAATTCCACCAAGTGACGCATCTCCATGTAAGGTAAACATTAGTCAACACCAAACCTTGGAGAAGCATAGCTTCTCATTAACTCCCAAAACCTTAGTCCAAGGCTTCCATGCCATAGTCCAAATCATAATGCATATGCAATGCAAATTCCATGTCTCCTGCCTTCATACCCAACAAGGTATGAAGCCGCATCGTTATACCCAATAAACGATGTTGTACCGGTACGGTCGCTGCTTAGCAGTGACATAACTCCATATGCCATTGAATGCATATGATGCAATGCAAATGCCATAGAAATAAAGATCGATAATCACATAAAACTAGGAGCATCTCTCCATGTAGACAACAAGCCATACTCCATTGAGTCAACATGAGTATTATCAAACTATAAACATGACACCATGAGCAACTCTCCATGTAGACAACAAGCCATATTCCAATGAATTGACAATATGAGCACCATCAAACCATATATGTAGGAACATAGATATTCAAATAAAGTGCATAGAGCAGGTGACAATTCCATAACTTGGTTGAGAGGTAGTATTATATTGATTTGGTTTATGGATTCTTTTAAGGTGGAGGTAGAATAAATAACAAGTTAAAGCTTGTAGCAAACCACCACTACGTTTACTTGCCTCCAACAAAGGGATGATCACTTTACGCATGATCCGGAGCACTACCACCTGCTTTGATAATTTAAGATCAGAATACGAACTCATTCCACCGAGGTTTTATAGCATGTAAAGCGCTCCTACATTCCCCAAACCAAAATCCAAGCAAACCAGCAAACAAACACCAAGTGAGCCGCAGAACTGCTGCTTCACTTTTTTGTATCTTTTAATCCACAATAGATATGATAGCAAACAAAAATATTATTAGAATCTACAGAGCAATACCCTAAAATTTTGTGTAGAAGCTTTATTTTTATCATGTCATTAAGATGGTCCAAACTGCAGTTGAAAACAAACTTCTAAATCTGCCGAGAAAACAGGGCAGCAAGTTTAACAATTTTATATCTCCAAATCTTTAAGTCCAAAATTTATGAAATTTAACAAGCAATAGGATAATTCCATATTCTACAACTTTGGTATCATTCATAATTTCAGGAATATCCAATTAAATGGATCTAAGCAAGACCCAATCTTAACTGCGAATTCTGTTGACAAAACAATACATTGAGCTTTGAAAATCTATATCTAGAGCTTCCATTATCCAAAAATCACGATTATTACCAATATGGAAAGCTATGGAAAGTACTATAGGACTCTTATAATTTGTAAAGTCACATAATGCCTCTACAGTTCTCAAAATCCACCTAGATCCAGTTTTGTCTAGAACTTCATCAGAACATGACAGCTAGATTAGGAAAATCATATCTCCCAAAACATTTGGGGTAAAATCCTAAAATTTTGTGAGCCAATAGATACGAAGGTTCTCTATAACCCTTTAGTTCACCAAAACACTTATTGTTGACCCTAAGTCGTCCAAATCACTTCCCCAAGAAAATATGTAGAACTGCTCGTCTGAAATTCGTGGAATAACATTCAAGCAACTTTTCTTCCCCACTATTCCACTTGTTCCTGTGGCCAAACTCCACCCTAAACACTCAACTTATGCAGAGAAGGGAGAAGTCCAACTCACCTTGGTCACCCACAAACCCTAGGGCAGCGGGAAGGGATGGAGAAGGACCGATCCATAGGAAAGAGGAACCTCTTCTTGCTCCTCTTGTTCTTCTCGATCCGTTTGATGATTTCCCCTCAAGGTTTAGGCGCTGCAGAGAGGGGATTTAGGGATGGCAACCATGGAAGAGTAAGGGGAGGAGGGAGAACGTGAGAAGGGGAGGGGCTGGTCTGGAGAAGATGAATGAATGAAGGGGGAGGGCGATGGGCCAAGGAAGGGGGCTGGCTGGGCCTTTTTCTTTCTTTTTTTTTTACGTGTTACACTTTCAGTGGTAGGCGATGTGTCCAGTGAGGTGCCTGTGGTGACTTCGTCAATCTCGAAATTTGCCGGTCCAACTCAGTATTTTGTAGGTCGGGAGGTGGTCACAGAGGTAGGATGTGCGTGCGTGCGTGCATTCATAGGGGTGAATGTATGCTCATGTTTGTGAGTGTCTGTTTCTATGACTCGGTCTTTTTCACAGAAAAAACTTAACTCCGCCTTAACAGCAAAATGTTGAAAGTGGCATAGAGGGATTTTCGTTTTTGGCAATGGCAGACAATGAAATTCAGCAATTTCAATGGCACACAGAGAAGTCACAAAATTATTTCTAATGGCATTGACAGGAATTGGCTCTTAACATTCTAATTATTCACAGTGGTGACGAACTCACGACAGATAACCACCCATATTACTGCTTATATTTTCTTCTATATCATTGGATATATGCACCGACAATGTTAGTTTATTCAGAAAATAGAAACAAAGTAAATTAAGCAGGGCATCTCTATAGCACGTGAGGACATAGAATATCTCCATGACACGAAAAGGGCAGCGAATGCAAACACTTTTCCACTTTACTCTTGCATATACCCTTTTTCTTTTGAAAAATTCAGCACAGGCACAGCTCACGTCTAGATATATATAAAAATAGAGAACGCATGCGATTTTACACAAGAAAACTCATAAGACTTGCACGTTAATGTTTAAACCATATAACTCAGGGATCTCCCTTAGTCCCCTTTTACACAAGAAAACTCATAAGTTGTAATGTAGAAACATAGCATGATGATTTATAGAATCAATTTTCATCCTCTCACCCAACGAATTTGAGATAGACTTATATGTGAAGTGTGAAAATTATGAAATGTCACATTCCAAGCCAAATAGCCTAATTGATTAAATAGATTCTAATCCCCCAAAATGAAAGGATGCAAATGGCCCCTTACCTTTCTTTCTTCGTCTAATATCCTTTCTAAAAAAAGTGTTCCCTAAGCTTTTTTTTTTTTTTGGTCTTTGAAGTTTTGGAAGCGCTATGCTAGGATGAACCCCTTTTGTCTGAAGTTTTAGGCTCCGAAACCCATACATTGACATTTTAATTACTCACCGTGCTCATGAACCCAAGACTATCTGCCTTCATTACTTGCTTCAGCAGTACTTTAATTTTCAGCGAAAGAATAATATTTTTCTCTCACAACAAATCAGTATCAACATCAACATCAGCTAAATTTCAGAAAAACGAACATAGCAGAGCATTTAGTTAATTCAATAGATATATGCTCCAGCAATGCTAGTTTATTTAAAAAGAAAAGTAAAGCTGGGCATCTGTAACAGTAACACGTGAGAGCTTAGAATATCACCATGACACGCAAAGGGCAGAGAATGCAAAGACTTGTCCACTTTAATCTTGTATAGATACCTTACTTTTGAAAAAAAAAAAACAGCACGGGTACATTCTAATCCCCAAAATGAAAGGATCTAAATAGCCCCTTAGCTTTCTTTTTTTTGTCTTTGAAGTTTTGGAAGGGCTATGTCACACCCTGGTTTCCAAAGAAAACCAGAGGTCATCATATGTGTGCCTAAAAAGTCCACACATACAATAGAAAATGGTAATATCAGAAAAACAATGTATTATATAGCGGAAACATATGTATTTAACACTTACACAATCAGGGTAATACGGAACGTTGGCTAAGACTTCTCTTTAGTCTTCATTCTTCTCAGGAACAGTTGACTGGGGGCTTCGTATGCCAAACACTTCCAATACCCAACTTCTTTATCCTTCCTTTGAGAAACACTTTACTATAAACTATAGCAAAGTTGAGTTCCATATCAAAACTCAGTAACTACAGGTGGAAAGTAATGACATGCATAGCTTATACAAAGGTAAGGCTAAAAGGTAAACTGCGTTAGCATTTTAAATATAGCAATTAAGATTTAACAAGTTGCAACCTATTCTCTAATCATCTTGGTTGAAACACCCAACCCTTTATTAAGGTTCAAGTGGCATTTAATAAATCATTTATCATCACAGATATAAGCATATATCATTAACCTTGAGATTGCCATCTCAAGCAACACAGGATTGCCATCCCGTTCAGATACAGAGATAGCCACCTCCTCAAACAACATCACCATGATTTAACAATTTATTCTATTTGGCTAATTATGCGAAGATCTGGGCCGCTCGTGACCGTGAGCATGGACGATATATTGATTTTAACTCCGCGCAGAGGTGTACACTTTCACTCCAGATTGTGATTACTCTTGGTGCCCGAGGTGATCAGCCTCTTAGCCCATTGCCGAGATAGGCTGGCAGAGTTCACAACGAGGTCCTTCACAGGGTCATAGGCAGTGGTAACCCGATCCGCGATGTCCCAAGCACATGAGAGACGTAATCGTAGCCGCCGCTCCGGTCTACGGATCAACCAGAACTCCCATGCTAGAACTTGTAACACCCTTCACGCCATAGCTATGCTACCCGTCGGTAAGCCACCCTCCTGCCTATGATGATCCTGCTAACAGACCAAGCCAGAGCCCATTAGCCTGGAGATGTACGGAAGTCCCAGGTTGCCGCTCCACGAAAGGACCACAAGGGGGAGGAGATACGGATGCCCCCGTTGCTACGAGCCCACTGACATCCGTTCCCCCTTCTTTCACCGCCAACCAATGATGCGGACATGCATCAACTTCTCCAACGGTCGAAGCCAAGAGCCCAAGGCTCCAACATATTTTAAGAAGCAAGTTTTATCTTTATTATGTAGGTGAAAGGTGAGGTAGAGCACTAGCAACCTAATGACCTATCAACTAAAAACCCCCATAGGCGATATATGGATAGAGTGGCTAGTCATCCCTATGGTTTGCCGATTTAAGACACATGCAATGTATTAATTAAAAATGAATAGGCGCAATATGATCAAAGGTTCCTGCACTTGCCTTAAATCCAAAGTCTAGCTGCTCTTCTGGCCTCCAGCTTCAGCTGCACTTGTCGGTCCTCAGCTCTTAGTCTTCAGCGTTAACAAACCGCTCTTCGTCTAGTCGCAGCAACCAAACAACCCAAACAAACACACAAAAAAGACAAGACTAAGAACAATACACCAATCAAAAGGGAAACTAAAAAATAGAACGGTCTAAATGGCCAAACTCGATGCTACGGTCGCAAGAGCGCAAGAACGATGAACGACGGATCTATCGTTAAAGAAAACATGACTACCGAGGTACTTGCAACAAGCAAAGAGACAAACTTTAAGATTGATGCATTTACTAAAGCAAGATGCGAAACATATAAGAAAGACATAAAGTCAAATCAGTTGGATGATGTTGAAATGTAAAGCAGGGTTAAACATTAGTCATACTCTATTTATAAGCAATTATATTATCTAAGCCAATTAAACATTCATAATTTATAAAGCTTAGAACATGCGAGTGCATTAAAGAAAACATCATATGCTTAAAGATTAATTTAAGCAGGACATAAATGACAAGATATGTTGATATTAAACATAGAGCATTTATGATTCAAGGTTGAACTAATCATGCCATGTTTCCAATGTAACTCTAAACAAGTTATAATTAATAAAGAAGCATTTAAGTTGGTACTAGTCATACTGACAGGCATGTATGAAAACTCAAGGTACAAACCTAAATTACTTTTATACAAGAGAGCACACATTAATTAATAAATAAGATTACTTACATAACATATGATGTGATAAACATTATTAATAACAAGCAACATACGTTGACATGATCGCAACACAAGGACAACGAAAGCATAGCCCTAGGTTGCTTTTATTTAGTTGAGCATCAACTAATTATTACATAAGTGAACAAGATTAAATGCACAAACATATGACATCATGAAGATCATATTTCACTCAAAACTTAAGGTTGACACGTTTGTAGCACAAAGAGATCAGAAATAGAAATCCTAGTTTACTTTTATTTGTAAAACTATTAAATAATTATTAATCCAATTAACAATTAAATCAATAAAAAAATTCACAACTAAATGACATGAAAACCACTAGCACTACTGTGTAGATCATGACGATACGAAACTAACGCAACTAGAATCACTCGAATCGGAGTTAAAACGGTGAAACGGCGGAGATTATACGATCAATGGCAAAACTATAAATAAATCATTTGATGGCAAAGTCGTAAATACCTCGTCTTCTACCTCTGTCCATCTTCCTCTCTAGGTCATGGCCATGGCAGCCAGGCTGCAGCTCGCGCTGGGGAAAGGGGCCTCGGCCTTGGCCCGCTGCGGCCTGCTACAGCCGGCGGTGGCCGGCTGCGGCCTACTATGGCCAGAGGCGGCCGGCTGCGGCGGCCAGCTGCGGTCACGTACGGCCGGCGACGGCTAGCGGCGGCGCGTGAGAGAGAGAGGACCACGGCCCTCGGCCGGGACATGGCCGGCCGGTAGCGGCCGACTATGGCCGGCAGCGGCTGGCTGTGTCCGGCGGCGGCTGGCTGTGGCCGGCTGCGCGCGGCTAGGGTTTGCCAAGGGGCTGCGGCACACGAGGCTGGCCCTCTTTATAGCCGGTGGGGAACCGGTTGGGTTGAAGCCGCTGGGCTTGGCCCATTGGGCAGGCTGCTGCTGCTGGTGGCCAGGTTTGGCCATTGCTGGCCGGCTGCTGCTGGCTGTGGCCGGCACCGCGGCCGGTTGAAGCTGGCCAATGCTGACCATAGTTGGCCAGTGGACTCCAGGAAAGGCTCCAGGTGGCCGGAGAAGGCTATGGATGGCTTGTGGCCACTGTGGCCAAGCTATTGCTAGCTGTGGCCGGACGAAGTTGGCTGTGGCCGGCTGAGAGTGGCCATAGGTGGCTGTTGCTGGCCAAAGTTGGTCATATGAATCTAGGTGAGGCCAAGAGTGGTCCAAGCTAGGTAGAAGCTGGCCAAAGCAAGCTAGGATGCCAAAGGGTTGTTAGACCGAACTGCTGCTGGCCTTGCTATGCTGCGGATGGCCAAGTTTGGCCACTGGTGGCCGGCTGCGGCTACTGCTAGCCTGGCCGGGGTGGCCATGGCCGGCTAGGGCTGGCCAGGGCTGGCTAGAGCTGGCTAGTTACGGCTAGGAGAGGCCAGAGCAAGCTAGGTCGGGCCAGGTTGGGCTAGGATAAGCCAGGGATGATTGGAGCTTGGTAAGGGATGGTGTCTAGCTATAGCGGTGGCTAACACTATAGAGAGAAAGAAAATCTCTCTCTCTCTCTTTAAGCAAGAGAAAGGATTTTTCTGAAAACGTTTTCCCAAAACCTTCTTGAGGCAAACTTAGGTTTTTAAAGCTTTATTTTCAAATTCGAAGAATACCTAGACGTGACTTGCTCGAGGTTTAGAAATTCTTTTTCACACCAGCAAAACCAGGCAAAGCACCAAGCACAAACCCATTCCATTATTTTCAGAAATATAGAAAAACACATTTTATTTAGTGCTTTCTAATAACAACCCAAAATACTAATTTTAGGGTGTTATAGGCTATGCTAGGATGAACCCCTTTTGTGTCTGAAGTGTTAGGCCCCGAAACCATACATTGACATTCTAATTACTCACTATGATCACGAACCAAGACAGATAGCCTTCATTACTTTTAGCCGTACTTTTCAGCGAAAGAACAGTGTTTTTCTCTTACAACAAATCAGTATCAACATCAACACCATCTAAATTTTAGCGAAACGAACAGAGTAGAGCATGTTATTTTATTCAATAAATATATGCACAGACAATGTTAGTTTATTTAAAAAAACAAAAGTAAAGCAGGGCATCTGTAACACGTGAGAACTTAGAATATCACCAAGACACGCAAAGGGTAGAGAATGCAAAGACTTTTCCAGTTTAATCTTGTACTTTTGAAGAAATTGTGGGGTTGTTTGGATGTATATATAGTGGCCCAAAATTTTACCTGGCCAGGCAATTCTTGCCCTGTGTTTAGTTTGGATCAAAAAAAAAATAGTGTGCAGTCATTCACACAGCATTTGTCTACGAAAGTTGACTTCTTGTCAAATAATTAATTATTGGATATATCTCAAGACGCGCGGTTGGACGACACGATTAATACTGTGACCACTTCACATACGGAAGGATCGAGGGAACAACATCAAAGGAGGGAAAGTTTGTTGTCAAGAAAAAAAAAAGGAGAGAAAGTTCAGAGACAGGAATAACTGACAACAAATAAAGCAGGTATATATATTTTGTCTCTAATACGTTTGCACTTTTGGAATATGTTGCCACGGACATCAAAGCAAAGGTATTGAAACAAAGCTGTTACTAAAGAGTGTGACGGCTTTTCTCTTTTTCTTCTTTCCTTTTTTTCTTTTTCTTTTTTGACAAAGCGTGTGATACTAATAATAGAGATAAAGTAGGGATATTTAAATGTTTGTTCCACAGTTCAATGGAAGAAGGCACACATCATTGTAAGGGAACATGCATGCATGCATTATACTCCTTCGATTCCAAATTGTAAGTCATTCTAAATATCTTGTAAAGTCAAAGCATCTCAAGTTTGACCAAAGTTATAGTGAAACTTAAAAAGATTTGTAACATTAAATATATATACTATTAAATATAGTTAATAAGAAACTAATGATACTTAGTTAGCATCCTAAACGTGATTATCTTATTCTATAAATTTAGTCAAACTTGAAATGTGTAACAAAACCGCCCAATTTATATACGATTAAGTCCAAATTAATCTGCCGAGACAGGTTAAGTTGTACCTAAGCTCATATAAACCCGGTAGTCCGCGAAATCACAAAGGATTTCGAACTTTCACAACTCGACCAAGATCATCAGTTTCACATTCACACATCCATATGTTAGATAAAGTTCGCACATAAAGGTTACATCATAGTTCAACATCATAGTTATTACAATACCAAGTCTTCAGAGTTTAAGCGAAAGCAAAGTAGTTTTGAAACATCAACACCACACTTAGTCATATTACAGTGCCAACCTAGTAGTCGAGTCCAGCAAAAGCATTGGGTGAGAAACTATATCAGATATGACCGTGCCCCTTTGGTCTACTCATTGCCCACCGCGGGATAGAGACAGTTGGCGCAATATCCGTAGAACATCTGGCCATCTACAAACAACATTGGGAACAGAGCCCTGAGCACGAGAATGTACTCAACTAGACTTACCCGTCTTAAACAAAAAATAAATGACTCTCAAGGATCATGCAAGGCTTTGTATAAGTGGACTAGCTTGACTCTTTTGCGAAAAAGCATAGATTTTTCCCTTTATCAAAGCATGATTAAAGATTAGCATTAGCTTAATATTAACCTGTTTTACCAAGTAATCATCTATGCTAGTTATGTGCTTTTAACCTGGGTACATCATCAAAGAGATTCATTAAAAGTATACATGGTTACCATTTCTCACTTGGCCTTTCTTAACCATCCATATCACCAACATCACAATCATGATTTATTAAATTACGACGCTCATAGTCAAGTGTTCACTGTCCAGGAACGATGGCGACTTGAATCGGTTACTAAATAGCTAGTGAGGTATTTCCCACACCAACCATACTCACCCGCTAAAGTGAGCTATAGGTCACCGTTGGTACTGTTCGGGTAAAGCTGCGAGTCCAATCGCGAGCCACCATACCAGGGACCGCCTGGCTGCCAAGTCTCTCTGGCATGACCGGCCATTTGGACTTACTCTCCGCGCCCTGTCACCCATCCTCCTTCTCCATATGGTGCACGAAGCGTCAATTCCTAGCCCGAACAGAGCTACTAGGTTTCATGGTTCCATAGACCAACTAAATGTGGGGCGTGCGTTCAACATGACAAGAGTAGTCAAAGTTCAGGTTCATTACTTAGTGATTTCCAGGACCATGTGTACTACCATAACTCAGGTAACCACTTATAACTCGCGAGTGACATGAATCACTCGACTTCTATCGTCTAAGCATGGCTAAGCAGTTAACTCGATCTTACTCTTGCAAGATAACAAGGGTACGGGATATCAAGTATCAAGAAAGGTAATATGCAGCAATAGGGTTACTCCCAATCAACTCCTATACGTAATGCATAGAAATGATAAACGACACAAGGTGAATTTGAAAAGCATAGGTAAGAATGCACCGGGGCTTGCCTTTCTCAAAGGAACTAGGGTAGTGGTCCTGACACTCCGGCTGCTCCCCTTCGGGTTCCTCCTCGTCCGGCAGCTCCTGTACATTCACCTCTTGTGGATCGCCATCTTGCTCCTTGTACGCAGCTACTAGCTCATTCTCTTGCGATCCTGGAATGATGCATGTGCAGATGAATGAACATCACAACATGAATGTAAAGGTGCAACAAGAATGATGGTCATGAATGCTCATGGATGAATGAAACATTTCTAGTCTTCCACATATAACAATCCTCATCCATTACCATTACACAAGCCTACCAACAGCGACTTATAATCATCAATCATTATCATAAGCATATGAACACAAGAAGCACATGAATCAAGTATCATGCCTACACTTTAGCTCAACTAGATGCTTGCACACTTGGATAAATAGATGCACTAGCAACTATGCCTAAAAATATTCTAGATTGCAAATTGAAACAAACCATCAGCATCGTCACTTCATATTTATCCTAAATATCTCCAAAAATATTTGGGGTAACTAGAAACTAAATATTTAATATATTTTCACCCATAATAAGAAATAGACATAACGGGGACTTATATTTTGACATAACAGAAAATTCCCAAAAAATTACAGCATGTATTCTTTCTTTTTTGTTTCTTTTTTTTTTGGTCTCTGATGTTTTGGGAAGGGCAATAACTAGAATTGAAGCACTGCTTGTGACTATATATTCTTCTTTCGACAGTTCAAGTGAAGACATTGCGGGGTTGTTTGGATAGTGGCCCAAAATTTTACCTGTCCAGGAATGCCTGCCCTGTTTAGTTTCTATCCAAACAAGCCTTGCATGCAATACTGTACAAGGGAAAACTGTAAGAATACAATACAAGTAGTGTGCAGTCAGTCACACCTTTTGTCTATGAAGTTGACTGCTGGTAGATCGATCTGTTGGTCAAATAGTTAATAACTGTATATCTTAGTGCACTTGTGGTGCGCGGTTGGGCGATTAATACTGTGAACATCACGGAAGGAGGGAACAACATCAGAGGGGAAAGTTCAGAGACAGGAATAACTGACAACAAAGCAGAGGTATATTTCATCTCTAATACGTTAGCACTTTGGAATATTGCCACGGATATCAAAGGGCCAGGCAGCAAGAAGCAAGGTATAGAAACAAAGTTGTAATAGCAACTAGAGAGTGTGACGGCTTTTCTCTTTTCTTCTTTTCCTTTTTTTTCCATTTATTTTTGACAAAGCGTGTGATACTAATAATAGAAATAAAGTAGGGATATTTAAATGTTCGTTCCAGTATTGTATTGTGTGTGTGCTGGTTATTCTATCACAACTTAAGGTGCTAGGAAATAACCGGCATCACACATATTTTCCCAGAAGTACATTTTAAAACTACGCTACTATAAACTTTGACAATTGTAGCTGTCCATGATTATCAATAGTGGACGTGAACTGTTAGTTTTACCCCAAGCTAGACAGAGTATTCAAAGTCTTCCCTAGCTATTGTCCTTTTCTTCTCAACGGCACTGCTATTTACAGTTTTACACCTGACCTTTTCTATTTATTTTTATATCAACACTGACAAATCACAGTATCTGCCTCTTGTATCTCCAGGTGTCAGTCTTATTTATATATCAACTCTCTGTATATCCTTGGATTAATAAAATTCTTGGACCTATCAAGTCTTATCTAATTGCTGCGCTGTGAGTAAAAACTGTAGTTCTGCTGATAAACATTAACTCATTTGGCTGCATGTCTTATGCGGTGCATGATCTTGCAGATTCTGTGCATACCTCTTCTCTTTGCATATCCCTATATATCTCTCAGGAACTGGACTATTGATCATTTTAAATATTGCATCAGTATTAAAAATAATCTTGGTGTGAATATTTTCTTTTCTCCATCGCCTTGATATTTTCAAAATAAATTTTGTCCATTTATGACATTTCTTTCTTATATATTCTAGACAGAAAATAAATCTGCTGTTATCAGGAGTGGTTGCATTATTGTAATGGACTTATATATAGACTCATAAACTTGGAGACCAGTTAGGATTTTTGCACCTCATGTTAATAAGTTTATCCATGACATGTTGTATCAGATTACTATCGTCACAAGCAGATTTTTGCACCTCATGTTAATAAGTTTACCCATGACATGTTGTATCAGATTACTATCGTCACAAGCACTTTCATCCTTTAAAATAATGCTGTGGTATGTGCATATAAGTTCAAATCAATTTCAATGCCATTCTGTTGTTGTATCCTACAAGTATGATATTGACTGATCTCTGGGCAACTATTCAGCCTCACGATCAAAGAGCAGCTGCAAATGGACTGTCCATGACAGTAATGTCCTTATTCAAGGCAGTCGCTCCTGCTGGGGCTGGCATTGTGTGAGTAGTATATACTTTAGTTACCACTTCTGTGAGATATTTAATTTTTCATTTGGTCTCAGTTAGAATAATCTTGGATTTCTAACTTAATCCCAAAGCACTGCCAAACATGCTTAGGCATTTTGGTATCCTCATGACTTACTAATACATGCAAAATTGCAAATGCAGGTTTTCCTGGGCACAGAGACACCAGCAGGCTTTCTTCTTTCCAGGTCAAGTTTTATATTTTTGATGCATTCACATGCTATATTATCTCCTTTGGATATTTTAGTCACTACTTCTCATTATGGTTGCTGCTGCTGTACTCTAGGATTATGACACTCTACTTCCAATTTTCTTCTGATTTCACAATCAATCCACATACAGGTGATCAGATGGTGTTCTTTCTCCTGAGCGTCGTCGAGTTTCTTGGACTTGTGCTCACATTCAAGCCCTTTATGGCAATGTCAGAGCAGCAATATGATAGGAATTAGAGTTTTTAATTAGTTGCAGAAGCATTGGATCATTCAGATCAATCAGATGAACTAGCCCTGCGCTAGTAAAGCGAAAAGGTCTTAAGCATGCCCTTGAACCAAACAACTGGGGTTATTCATGGAGAGTTGACTGGTTTTATTGTTGATGAAAATTATTGTATGTTAGCCAGGTGGACTGATCGATGTACGTATTGTGTGTCTGATATATATATTATTGGTGGAGTCGATGGCAAATAAATTACTTTTGGCTGTAGACTACAGAGATTAAACGAACAAGGAGAGCATCAGAGCAAGATAGAATTTTAAGTTCGTCAGAGGCATATCGAATGGCGTGGAACACCGAACCCCTATCCTGGCTGTCACAGTGGCTCTGCTTGCTTATTCAGTTGAAAAACCTCTTTTTGCGGCGTTTACCTATATCATGCACTAGTGCATAACGACAACCAGAGCCGGCCAAGAGTAGTATGTCACAAAAAAAAAATCCCCTGTATGCCACTTTCAACTTTTTGCTATTAAGGTGTTGAGTTACTTCTGAAATTATGCATGCCCCTACAGTGGAATGAAGTAAAATTTTGAGGTCACCATTTGTGCAGCTACAAGCAAGTATATACGCGCGCGCTCACAAGGAATGGTTTGCTCAACAGGAAATTGAATTACTCTGGCAAACACGTGGCAATGGCATATCCAATATTAATTCATGTGCTGCGATCCTTCAGCTGCTGCCACGAAATAAAAATTTGGACTGGGCAGGACGCACTTGCTGGATCGTGCAAACGGTTATATATCTTTCAATATGGGAGTAAAATTCAGAAATGGCTGATAAGAAAATTCAGCAATTTTAATGGCACACAGAAAATTCATAAAATTTCTAATGGCACTGAGGGAATTGGTTATTAACATTCTAAGTACTCACAGTGCCGACGAACCAACGACAGAGAGCCTCCCACATTGACAATGCTAGTTTATTTAAAAAACAAAAGTAAACTCAAGCAGGTCATCTGTAACATGTGAGAACTTAGAATATCACCATGACAGCAAAGGGCAGCGAATGCAAAGACTTTTCCACTTTAATCTTTGTATAGACCCTTTTTCTTTTGAAAAATTCAGCACGGGCACAGCTACTTCGCTTAAGGAGAATGCATGCGGTTTTACACAAGAAAACTCAGAAGAGTCGCATGTTAAGGATTAAACCATATATCTCAGGGATTTTTCGCTTAGCCTTCTTTGGTTTTTTGTCTCCTGAAGTTTTGGAAGGGCTACGCTATATCTAATTAGAATTGGAGCACTTGTGACTAAATATTCTTCTTTCGACTGTTGAATTGAAGACATTCAATCGGGTTGTTTGGACGATAGTGGCCCAAAATTTTACCTGGCTAGGCAAGGCAACGCAACGCCTGCCCTGTTTAGTTTCCATCTATCCAAACAAGCCTTGATTTACCAGCAGTTGTGGCGCGCGGTTGGACGATTAATTAATACTGTGACCATCACGAAAGGAGGGAAGAACGTCGAAGGCGGGAAAGTTGAGAGACAGGAATAACTGACAACAAAGCAGGTATATATTTCGTCTCTAATACGCGTTAGCACTTTGGAATATTTCCACAGACATCAAAGGGCGGGGCAGCAAGAAGAACATATAGAAACAAAGTTGTAGTAGCTACTAGAGAGTGTGACGGCTTTTCTCTCTTTTCTTCTTTTCTTTTCTTTTTTTACTTTTGTTTTTGACAAAGCAAGCTAGTGTGTGATACTAATAATAGAGATAAAGTAGGGATATTTAAATGTTTGTTCCACTGTTCAATGGAAGGCACACATGATTGCATTGTTAAGGCAACAGCCAACACGCATGCATTATAAACACTAGCTAGTAGTGGTCGGTCGGTCTAGGCCGCCGGTCGTCTAACTTCAGGGGCAGTGATACACAAACACCAAAAAAAGAAAAGAGACAGACTTGAGTGGTGGTAGTGACACTCCCAAAACTAGACATCATAGACACATAAGAGCTAACAATTAAGCTGCTACTTGGGGAGATCGTCCCAGAGACATGGTTGACATCTTGAGAGCTGTGCAATGGTGGGACGAGTGGCAGCTGCGCGTCCTCGTCCTCGGCAGCCTGGGCCTGCAGTGGTTCCTGCTGCTGGCAGCGCCCATGCGCAACTATACCATCCCGCTCTGGTTCAGAAAATGCATCTGGCTGGCCTACGTCAGCGCCGACGCCCTGGCGATCTACGCGCTCGCCACTCTCTTCAATCGCCATGCCAAGGCGAGCAGCAGCAGCAGCAGCAGCAGCAGCTGCAGCTGCTGCGACTATGGGAACAAAGGGAGCGCCCTGGAGGTCCTGTGGGCTCCTCTCCTCCTCGTCTACCTCGGCGGGCGGGAGGAGATCACCGCCTACACCATCGAAGACAACGAGCTATGGACGCGGCACACCGTGACCATGGTGTCCCAGGTCACGGTCGCCGTCTACTCCTTCTACAAGTCGTGGCCGGAGTCCAGCGACAGGAAGCTGCTGCTGTCGGCGATCCTGCTGTTCGTCATCGGCATCATCAGCTTCATCGAGAAGCCGTGGGCTCTGCGGAGGGCCAGCATCAAGCGGCTGGTGGCCATGTGGTCCGTGACGAAAGGGAAGAGGGAAAGCCCCGGCGGATGGGACTGGTGCTTCACCGAGATGGGTGACAGGTACAAATGCTGGAAAGAGTTGCCGGAAGGCGACGCGCCCGTCCTGTCGCAAGAAGACAAAGTCCAGATGATCCTCTCCGACCTGTCGCTGTACGCTGCGCAAGAAACTCTCATGGCACGACGACGACAGAAGAAAGGGCAGCAAATCCTGGCAGTCCTGGAACCATCAGGCATAACCAAGGACAAGATGATGAAAGGCTTGGTGCGGCAAGCGTTTGGGCTCATCTACACGAGGGCAAACGTCATCTTCACGCCGGCATACTTGGCTTGCCATGTGATGCTAGTCCCGTCCATGTACATCGCCGCCGTCATGCTCTTTGCGGCGAGCCGCAAGCATGGGTACGGCGCAACCGACGTGAAGACGACGTATGTTTTCCTGTGCTTCACTGCGGTGCTGGACATCTTTGGTCTGCTCATCAGTGAGCTAATGTACAGGCTTATGTCCGGAACAAAACTTCCAACGTTATGCGAGAACCTTCCAGGGTGTAACCTCGTCGACTCGGTTCTCCGGACAATGAGACGACCGGTGACCGGGTCGCTGCTCAATTATGCCAGGCGCTTTGGTTACGAGGAAGGCAAAGACCGAAGCCGGTACCGCACTGTCTCGGACTTCATCACAACGGAACTCGTGCGCGTTGCCGATAAAGTAAGAAACGCCGACTTCTCCAGTTACAGAAGCTTCACCAGCACGTACTGGAGTGATACGAAGAAGGAGAAGCTCCTCAAGACGTCCTACTACTCGACGCCGACGACTACTGCTGCTGCTTCTTCGACTGGCGATGATGATAAGCGGATGAAGACGAAGATGGGCAACGTCGTGATATGGCGAAGCCTTCGTAAGATGCCATTCGACGCAAGCGTCCTCGTCTGGCACATCGCCACCGACCTCTGCTTCCGTAGCAAGCCTCCGAAGCACTTCAGCTGCAGGCACCCGCATCCAGAAGTGGCCCGTGAAATGTGCACAAAAGCAATATCCAATTACATGGCCTACCTACTTAATTTTCGGCCTGACATGCTGATGACCGGCAGCAGTCAGCATCTATTCACTGAAGCCACGAAATACATGGAGCGTATCCTCACCAAAGGCATGGAGAAAGACCAGATCAAGCAGCAACGGCTGTGTGACGAAATCCTCCTGGACAGGGTCAACCAACAAGAAGGCCAGCTCAAAGAAGACGAAGAAGAGACATACACCGTCATCGCCGACGCTTGGAAGCTCAAAGAAGAGCTGCTGCGCATCGAGGACGACGATGACCGTTGGACTTTGATGTACCGCGTGTGGGTGGGCATGCTCTGCTACTCCGCCAGCATGTGCAGGGGCTACCTGCACGCCAAGAGCTTGGGAGAAGGAGGGGAGTTCCTCTCCTACGTCTGGCTCATCATCTCACTCACAGGGGCCAAGACCTTGGCAGACACCCTTCAGATGCCGAAACCAGAAGATGGGGACGACGTCTGGGGCGAAGATGGGGAAATGAAGAAGAGAGATACGACAACCACGCCCGCGCCGTCTCCGCCGGAAGAAGCCAGCAAAGCCACCAAAGCCAAAAGATTTGGAAATAGGGCGCACGGGGCACCTATGACTGATGGACGCCACGTGGCGAGATGACAGCATCGTACGGCAGCGCCATGGGGAGGAGGAGTGGCCGCTGTGGTGCGCCTGGGCGTTTCTTCCGCTGTGGTGGGCCTGGTTCGGGTCTTGGTTAGCGGAGCAGCGGACATAGTTCTGCGTTGGCCTTCACGTGTCCATCTGGCAGGGGGCGCGTCCCTCGCCCACTCAATTTATTTCCGAAGATTTAGTCGGTCAAGTTGAATTTAGATTTGTTGTTTGTTTTCTCGTCGATTGCCATTGCCATTTATATATATACGATGCTCTGGACTGGTGTGCTAAGCTCCGGATTGTCTTCGTTTAATTTTATATATATTTATTTATTGCCGCTGCGGCCCAGCATATGCGAGAGCGTGCGTGCCTTGCTTGCTTGCGTTGCGGCGTGCATGTAATTAAGCTGTTTGAGGTCGCCAGTTGTGTGCGCGTTCAATTCATTTGCAATCCTTTGTCTCTTGTTTCTTACAGGAACTTCATTCTCGTTCTTCTCAAGAACTTTCTCATGTGGATATTCAAATGACTCAATAGGAGACTCGATAGGTGTAGCAAAATCAGAAGCTATCTTAAAACAAAATATAGTATTACGATGTATATCTTTTCTAGCAAATAAATATGTTCTCATAAATCATAGCATCACGAGATTTCATAATTAGATCAACATGCATATCAGAAACTTCAGATTTTACTACTAAAAAACTACAGGCAATGCTCTGATGAGCATATTCTAGAAAAGATATAGTATAAGTCATCGGTCTAAGCTTATGCTTCTTAGAAATTGGTATGTTGACTTTTCACTGCTAAAAAAAAACTTTTACAAGGCGTTTCCAAAATGGCCTCTGAGGCGGTTGGGCTGGTTGCCCAC
Source organism: Bothriochloa decipiens (assembly GCA_023333625.1). Taxonomy (NCBI): domain Eukaryota; kingdom Viridiplantae; phylum Streptophyta; class Magnoliopsida; order Poales; family Poaceae; genus Bothriochloa; species Bothriochloa decipiens. The sequence continues at coordinate 41,255,194 of CM041645.1, forward strand.
CTTAGTTAATCGTGGTAGGGTAGCCGGCCCAGTTAACCGAGGTGGGCAGTGTAACATAACCGACTCGGTTAATGCTATAGGTTCCCTCATGGGCCGACTACTCGGAATAATCCTGGGCCGGCTCAAGGTTCGCTTGAAGACACAAAGCAAGGTGGCATGGTCTGCAAGCAATCAAGGACCGACTTAGTCAGATAGATAAGGAAGATAGTCTCTGTAATAGAACTAAAACTCCATGTTTGTATCCAACTAGGACTAGAACAAGTTGCCTTGCCCTCCGACCTATATAAAGAGAGGCAGGCGGCACCCCTTGTACGATCAACTCAATCATACAATACACAAAAGGCATCACGCCGACTGGACATAAGCCTATTACTCGATCAACGAGGGGCTGAACCAGTATAAAACCGCTTTTCTCTCATGTAAATTGTCAAGTTCCACTTACGCCGAAGCCCTCCAAACACTGTCACGGGTAATCCTGTGACAGGTTGCCGGTTAACAAACACTGATAGCTGGCGCGCCAGGTAAGGGCTTTCAGCGAATTTGTGATCGAAAGCTCAATGGACCTCGTCATCAAGATGAAATTCTCGCCGGGTTTTGAGTACGTGTTCGGGTCCTGGGTCAGCGTGGCTAATGATGATGGTTTTCTCCAAACTTGACTCGTGCAATCGTCAGATCACTAGGATGATCGAGACCAATCTAAGGATATGATAGAAGAACTCGCCGAGAATATGTTTTAGGATTTTAAGGGGGTGAAGTCCAACAAGGAAGAGTTGTGAACTTGTGATTAGGGTTGTCCTTGGGCGTCCCTAGATGTGAGCTCCCCTATATGTTGTCTTCTATTGAAGAGACCCAAGGCGAGGATTTGTACACAGGTCGTGTGTTATGGTGAGCACGGTGGCCTTTCATCATCACAAAAATTTTAGCTTTCTTCATCACGTCAGTGCCATGCTCCATCATCACAACTGAGGTCCCACAAATTTCTTGCACAGCCGACCTATGCTAAATAAACAAGCAATTTGATTGTTTTGGTTTCGCATTTTTGTGGTCTGATTTTGGCAATTTTTAGTATTCTATTGACCTACCAATGCTGCTGCGGCCAATCCATGTTCTCGTACTAGTACTAGAGAATGAGGCTTTAGGAGTATGTTTTGATAGTATATCCTTAGGTAAAGACTTCCTTGCTGGATACTGACTTCTGGAAGCTGGCCTTATCAAAAGCTGCCTTGCATTTTTTATCATTTGTCTTCTCCCTTTTCTCTCCCCTACATGCACTCGCCAGACACTCCCTTTCGGTAGGGGACACTGAGGACGGGAGCATCGTGCATTTTTATGGTTTTGACCACTGCGCCTATAAACTGCAGGCTTTAGATTCCATTGTTTTAAATGTAATAAAGTCATTGTACTAGCTATCGTTCTTTGTGCAGCTCCTCTTATTCCTAGAGAATTGGAACCCACAAACCAAGAGGAATAAGAACAAGGCAAATTCAACTATAAGCCTAGGTATACAGCCCTCTGCACAACTGTTTGCTTCATGTATCTATGTACTTGATCTAGCATCTAGTAGGATGGCTCGTCTCTTTCCTCCCGACACGGGCGACCCGTGCGCCGCGGACACCTCGGGCCATGGCGGAGGGGGCGGCACACCATCGAACCTACTTCGCGAGCAAGGAGAGGGTTCGGCGCGGACCCATGCAGCAGGTATGTGCTTGCAGCCTGGAGTGGGGACGGTTTCGAGTCACGTTGAGACGGTCCAGGCCTCGACTCCTTCGCAGTCGCTGGCTTCTGGGCCATGGCGGAACCTGGGAGACGGGGGAGGGGGCCAGCGTCCTTTTGAGGCTGATAACCCTCTCACGCACCCATCCCATATCCCACTCGGCCCCCACCGCATCTGGTGGCGGCGCAAACCCTAGCTCCACCGATTCCTGCAGAATCGAAGAGAGGGGGCGAGCGCAGGCTAGGACTCGGCTTCCGCACGAGGTACGTGACCATCCTGGCGCTGATTTGGGAGCTCGTTTGGTGCATCTATGGAGTCGTAGCGTAGAGGTTGGAGCCTGTGGAGTGGTGTATGTGCGGGGTTCTGCAAAATCTCCGCCTACTTTGCCGGATGTAGCTTCCCTTCGTGGAGTTACCCCATCAAATCCACGCTGGTCTACTTTGGGTGGTGATACTCGTTCATTTGTGCAGGTTCTCCGGGCTCCTCCGCAGCCCCGGAGAGACATGGATCGGCGGCAGTTCACGTATGGGCGGCAGGGGTATGATGGCAATCGAGGTGGTGGTGCTCGCAATGGATGGCAGGGTCGGGGGAATCGAGGTTGGGTTCCCAGAGGAGGGATGGGGGCCGGCTTCATGGAGGTGGTCGTGGGTATGCTGGAAGAAACTTCAGAGGTCAGCAATTTCAGAATGAGCCAGTTATTCCACCTAATCAACAGGCTATTCAAGGAGTTAATCAGGGGGCGGCTGTTACAAACCAGCAAAAAGTTTCAGCTGAGATGGCAAATTCAGTGAATAACAATAATACACAAGCAGTGGTCAAGGAAGGTCAGAATGAGAATAAGGAAGATACAGAAAATCATGCTGCTCCTTCTGAGCAACAGGACGGACCTCTGTTCTGTCCAAGGTGTGGAAGGGTTGGTCACCAGGCAAATGATTGCCCAAATCCTGTGATTTGTTCTAGATGCAACAATGAAGGTCATGTGGCTAGGGTCTGTTCTACCAAGATGCCTTGGGAGTTCATCGCACCTTTCTGTGGGATGTCCTCATATGGCCAAGGATTCCATGTTGTGGAAAGTTCCAGCACAGAAGAGAATGCGAAAGGCATGTCAATTACGGGAGTAGTATCTGTGATCGCTGGTGAAGTTTCTGCAAGGTAGATCGAACATGAGTTTACTGTAAAGGCTGGGAAAAACTCCACCTAGAGATGGTATGCCAAGAAAGTTGGAGAAAGAAAATATCAGATGAGATTTCTCAATGCACATTCACTGGTTGATGTGACATTCTTCCCTGAAATGAGGATGAGGTTCGTTCCAGATGTGGTGATCAAGGTGGAGAAGTGGAATCCAGCTACAGGATCCAAAGGTCCTTTGGATGTAGCATGGTTTAGGATTACTAACATCCCAATTGAAAAAAGATCATATGAAAATGTTTGTATGATTGCTTCTAAAGTTGGGCTCCCCCTGGAAGTGGACAAGGAAAACTTGAACAAGAATGACTATGTAAGAGTTAAAATTGGGTGTAGAGATGTGTCCAAGGTTCCTGCTTCTGTGGATTGGGGTACTTGACTTCAACTTTTACGATTATTTCTTCCAGAGGGAAGTGGCCCAAGAAGGCTACACCAATACCGCTGGGACGCAATGGATCAGGACAGGGGATCAGCCCAAAGATGATGCCCCGATGCAAAAGAAATTAAGACTTGAACAAAGTAAAGATGGAGGACAGTTCTCAGAGGCAGGGACCAGCAAAGAGACAAGTCTGGGGAAAGGGAATCAAGTGTCCGAGGATTACTCGAAAAAGAACTCTCAGCAAGTATCTAACTCTGAAGAGACTAGTGAAGGTGATAGCTTCATCTATGGGGATTTAGTGATTCCAGGAACTGATATGCTCAGGTTTGGGAATTTTGAGAACGTTGTTGGACTCACGAAGATTAGTTGCATGACACTAAATGTGAACCCAAATGCAATGATCAATGAGTATGGTACCAACTTCATTAAATACAAGCAAGACCCCCTGGTGACTATTGAAGCCAAAAAAAGCATTGTTAGAAAGCAACAATGAGGGATTATGGCAGATGGAGAATTTCATGTGTAAATCTGGTCCAAGTAAAATGTTGTCTACCATACGGGAAGAAATGGAAGAGGAGGTTGATGAAGAAAGAGCGACTTCCCTGAGCCCTATCAAAGGGAGTCAGGGGGGCCCTGAAGCTCTCATGTCTAGCCAAGAAGATCTTTCCCAAAAGAACAGCCAAGAGTACGTAGCAATGGAAGTGGGTGACATCAGCGGCAAGAGTGTTAATAAAGATACAATGCAAATCTGGGATAGTAGCAAAGAGGTACTTCCTATTGAAGATGAGCAGGAAGGGGTACAGGCAAAGATGTTGCCGGTCAACTCAGTTAAAAAGGCAACCATCGTTGAAAAGGATCAGGATAATTGGAACAGACAAGTGAGTGAAGTGGGGAGGGAAGAAAACATATGCCAAAAGAACAATCAGGCTGGTTGGCCAGAATGGCAAGAGGTGAGCCAGAGTAAAAGAATTAGAGCTAATGGGGTCTCACAACTGAAGATAGAGGTACTGGCTGCAAGCAGAGTGGACAACGGCTCGACTGAGAAAGGTACTGATCCCAACCAACAGAACTCCTTTGCAGTTCTTTCTGTACCTCATATTATTAATCTAGCTAATAAAATGGGAATACAATCTGATTCCATAACTTTTGAGGAAATTGACTTGCTGAAAGACTTATAAAATGCCAGAATGAAACTGAATGAACATGCTAACATGGTTCCTGATCAGAATGATAACTCGGAAGTGAACAATCTTCCCTTAGCTGATGGTAATGTTATCGATTGGGGGTCTGATGAATCTGATGAGGAACCTGTTATGGAGTTCCCTAGTATCAGAAAGAGCAGATCATCTAAGAAAAAAAGAAGAAAAACCTTAGCCATTAGGAATCATCCTCTTGATGATTCTGTTGGCCATGGGGGAGACAAATCTAAGGTTAGTCCTAGATTTTGTCTCAGGGACAGGAGTAAAATTAAAAAAATTATCAAATGATAGGTATCATATGGAATTGCAGAGGGGTAGCCAAGAAAGGCCTCAGTTCCTTTCTCAAAGAGTTGATCTGGGATCACAAAGCTGATTTTATATGCATCCAGGAAACCATGAAAAAATCCTATTCTGGATAATAATAAGGAGTTTAGCTGGTCATGGATTCCCTCTAAAGGGAAATCTGGGGGGATGTTGAGTGGTATTAAAAATGATAGGTTTGAGATTGAGAGTTTTGAAAATGGTAACTTTATGATTATTGCAAATGTGTTTGATAAACTGCTTAAGAAAAAGTGGTCTATGGAAAATGTTTATGGTCCGGCTCAAGATGAATTCAAGGACAGATTTCTGATGGAGTTGTCTAATTTTTGCTTCAAAGCAAAGTATCCCATGCTTATTGGGGGTGATTTCAATATTCTGAGATATAGCCCCTGTTTTTGAGGCGTTGCGGCGTCCTGTGGCGTTGGGGGTACGCCTGGACGCCTAGGCGCCTTCTAGGCGACGCCTAGGCGATATGGCGTAACTAAGACCCTGTGGCGTCCTGCGGCGCCAGGGGTACGCCTCAACGCCTAGGCGACGACTAGGCGACGCCTAGGCGACGCCTCAAAAACAGGGGATATAGCTCCGACAAGAATAAGATTTTCATGGAAAATAATTTTTCAAATGTGTTTAACCTGGTCATAAATTCTTATGAACTCAGAGGGCTTCCTTTGTGTGGAGGTAAATTTACATGGAGCAATAACAGAGGAGAACCCACTCTTGAAAATTAGATAGAGTTTTGATTTCAAGTTCCTGGGAGAAAGAATTTCCCCTTTGCAATTTAAGAAAAATCCCCAGATATATGTCTGATCACAATCCTTTGATTGTGAGGACGGATATGGAACAAAAGATTGGTTCTAAACCATTCTGCTTTGAAAATTCTTGGCTTCAGCACAAAAAATTTAATGATAAAGTTAAGAGAGATCTGGAACAGGGAGGTTCAAGCTAAATCAGCCATAGATGTCTGGTGCATCAAGATGGATAGGATCAAAAAATTCCTTAAAGGCTGGGGGTACTAGAAAATATAAAAACATCCTTAAGGGTGAGTTGGAGATCCTGGAGAACCAGGAGGAATCAATGACTCTAGACTCGGATAAACTGAGTAGGAAATCCTTCATTCAATCTGAGTTACTAAGGCTGATGGAAGAGGAGGAAGACTACTGGCATAAAAGATCCAATAGCAATTGGCTACCTAAAGGAGATCGTAACACTGCGTTTTTCCACAGGATTGCTAATGGGAAAAAGAGAAAAAACACTATTTTCTCCTTGAATCATAACGACCAGACGATTGAGGGAGATGATGCCTTAGTAAATCATGCCACTCATTTCTATAAGGAACTTTTTGGTCTTGCTGCTCCCACTAGTTTCCATATGGACTCTAGAAGTTGGGACCCTCATGAGTTAGTGACTGAACAAGAGAATGAAGAACTTGAAAATGATTTTTCTGAGCTAGAAATCAGGGAAGCTGTTTTCTCGATGGAAAAAAAAACTGCCCCAGGCCCTGATCACTTCCCTATAGAATTCTATCAGCATTGCTGGGAATTCATTAAATGGGATTTGATTGCTCTTTTCTCTGATTTTCATAAAATGAGGCTTGATATTGGGAGATTGAATTATGGTATTATTACACTTTTACCGAAAGTCAAGAATGCCAACAACATTAAGCAATACAGGCCCATCTGTCTTTTGAATGTGATTTACAAAATCTTTACAAAGACCCTAATGTTGCGACTTGAAAAAGTCATGGGAAGGATCATTAGTAAAAGCCAATCTGGTTTCTTGAGAGATAGGAACATTATGGATGGGGTGCTGGCCCTGCATGAGATCCTTCATGATACAAAAATCAAGAAAAAAGATGGTCTAATTCTCAAATTAGACTTCGAAAGAGCCTATGATAAAATATATTGGGAATTCCTTTTTGAATGTCTCAAACAAAGAGGTTTTGGGAATAGATGGTGTGAGTGGATAAAATTAGTGATGAGCTCGGGTACTGTTAGTGTGAAGGTGAATAACACCGTTGGCAGTTATTTTCAATCCAAGAGGGGTGTCAGACAGGGAGATACCCTTGCCAAGATGATCTCACTTGCTCAAAAGAATAATCTGATCAAGGGCCTTATTCCTGAATATATCGAAAATGGAGTAGCTGTGCTACAGTATGCTGACAACACAATTTTGTGTATTCAGGATGATAAAGAACAAGCTTCTAATATGAAATTGTTATTATACTTATTTGAAAACATGTCTGGCCTCAAAATTAATTTCTCCAAAAGCGAACTAGTCATGGTTAGTCAGGATAATGGTAAAATCCTTGAATTCTCCAATATGTTTAATTGCGCAATTGGGACTTGGCCAATTAAATACTTGGGAGTCCCTGTGTCTGGTTCCAGGTTACGTGTTGCTGACTGGATACCAATTTGTGAGAAAATCCTCAAAAGACTTGATGCAATTAAATACTTGGGAGTCCCTGTGTCTGGTTCCAGGTTACGTGTTGCTGACTGGATACCAATTTGTGAGAAAATCCTCAAAAGACTTGATGGTTGGAAGGGGAGTGCCTTAAGTTTTGGAGGTAGATTAGTTCTGATTAACTCTTGTCTGAGTAATCTACCAATCTATGCAATGTCAATGTTTTTACTGCCTCTGTCAGTAATAAACAAGATGGATAAGGCTAGAAAAAGATTCTTTTGGCAAGGAGGACAATTAAAGAAGAAATATCATCTAGTCAAATGGACTAAGATCACTAAGCCCAAAAAGAAAGGGGGCTTGGGGATTAAGGACTTGAGAAGGATGAATATAAGTCTTTTATGCAAGTGGTGGTGGAAGGCTGAAACGGGGACTGGGATTTGGCAGGACATAATCAGGAAAAAATATTTGAAAAATGGGATAGTGGCTTTACTGAAAATAAATACCAAAAATTCCCCTGTCTGGAGCGATCTCCTAAAAGTAAGAGAAATCTACCTAAAAGGTCGATCCTTAATAGTGGGCAATGGCCAAAATACTAGTTTTTGGCAAGATAGATGGTGCGGGCTTGTTTCTTTGGCTGAAAAGTTCCCTGAGCTCTATGCAATCAGTGAAGAACAGGACTGTTCAGTGGAATATATGAAAATGAAAGGGTGGAGATTATCTTTCAGGAGGTGGCTTTATGAGGACCTTCAGAATCAATTTAGGAGACTTCATGACATTGTCTTCAGGTTCTGTACTAATACTGATAGGGACCATGCCAAGTGGGACTGGAATAAGAACGGGATTTTCTCCGTGAAATCAACTTATGATCATCTCTGTAGATATGAATACGGTCCGAAACATAAAGACATTTGGAAAGCGAAACTGCCGTTGAAAATTAAGATTTTTATGTGGCTAGCAGTGCAAAATGCCATACTCACGAAAGACAATCTTAGTAAAAGAAACTGGAAAGGGTCAACATCTTGTGCATTTTGTACTGAAAATGAGAGTGGACAACATCTATTCTTTGAGTGTCCCACTGCCAAATATGTTTGGAGCCTTCTAGCTCATGCTTTTGGGACTAATTGTATACCCAGCAACTTGACTCAATATGGTGTTCGGGTTCAGATGATTCTTCCACAGGCTCCTGTTATACATACAGTTGGTTTGGCTGCTGTGTTCTGGGCGATCTGGCGCTCTAGAAACTCTGTTTGTTTTGACAAAAAAGAGTCAAGTCTCCTACAGAGATTTTATGCTTGATCTGCTCTTTCCTTACTTATTGGGCAGGGCTAATGAAAGATGACGTGAAGGAGCAGCTGATCCAAGGCGCCGAAGTGGTGAAGAAGACGGCGTTGTTCTTCCATCAGCAAGACGTACAGAGGCATGGACAGAAGGAGAACCAGTTGGTGCAGTTCGCAAGCTGAAGACTTCGACGATTAAGGCTGTCATGAACCACTCTTCAAGGGAAATATGTGTGTTAGCTTCTCCTCGAGAGGGAAGTTTTTGTTTGTTGGCGTTCAACCGCGATGCTAGCTTTACGAGTCTGTCCGTGTTTCTCAGGCATGGGCACCCTGGGTGTGTTCATGCAGCTGAGTTTAATTGTTCTTTTGCATCAGTGCTGTTTTTTTTCTCTTTCGAACTCTTAAGACTTTTGTAATTTCGTTGCCAAGGTAATGAAATTCGGTTTACCGGTGTGGAAAAAAAAATGTATCTATGTACTTAACAGAACTAGATATTTTCTAAACAGTAATGATAGTTATTGAACGCATAAGGTACATTGAAATAGATAAGCTGGCCTGGACACTTACTTTCTGGAAAAAAAATATGTGCTAGCTATAGTGAGTAAAACACTTACTGTGAGGCCCAATTGTGTGACTTTTTTTTCTGTTCTTTAGTAAGGTGACGTTTTGATATTGAGATTAATATTGAGGAGATTGCCTTTTTCTAAAATCATTGAACTGCTTTTCTGAATTTATTGAACTACTTTTCTGAAATTATTGAATTACTTTTCTGAATTTATTGAACTTTCTCTATCTATCCTATTGATTTTACCTCTATTTATGGCAATTGAGCTGAACCCTTTCATCTAACATTGTTTTTTTGGGGGGCTGCTTGTGTTAGGCAATGACTAGAGGACAACAAAACGTTGCTTCATCGTCTTCAGGGGTTCCTAAGGTATGTCCACCCAATACGTTAGCTCTGTGTTTTTTTGTATGCACCTGTTTTTACATATGTTGACCTGTACAGTGCACCTTGATTGGTAGTAGTATTTATTAGTAATAAGAGACAACATACTAAACATATTTTGGGCAAGCTAAGCTACAGGCATATATTTGTGACGAGTTGTAGCTAGGCCACAAACACCCTACAATCACAATGCTTAGACTATCAGACTCAAACATGTGTATAGAGGTACTCCTAATTGTTTAAATATGGGTGCGAGGTGTAGCTTGCTTTTCCACTTAGAAGCATAGCAGCAGCATACAGTAGTGTTGATTGCAAGTGTACTATCTTTGCAGTCCCAGAGGAATTTTCCATCATAGCATGCATTTCACCTCACTGCCTTTAGGAAAATTAATGTAAGATCCTAGGTAGTTTTTTTTTCTCCCCCATTGGGCAAATATATTCATTCAACAAAGCAAATATATAATCACGCTTTTATATGCATGTACTCTATCCTAAATCGCACTGTTCTTATTTTGTCTATGTTTCTATGGGTACAGTGGGCGCCAGGTGCTGCCCTGCTTTGCTTTTTGGCCTTTTTTGCTAATCTGCTATCTGCTACTTCTGCTCCTGTAGTGAGCAGTCGGGTTTAAGTCTCCAATTCCAGTCCAGAACATGCCACTTTTGCTCCGGCATCTAGTTCTTTGCAGATGGTGGCACTCTGCTCGCTACTCTTGTAGCGACTACTCCACCATCGAAATGTTTCTCCCCGCTGCTCCCGCCCATGGCACATGGTCATATCCTCATCCTGTTGGTCTTAGCAGAGCTGGACAATGATCTCCGACCTTATTTGCTGCCTCCATCCCAATTGACTCATCAGCAGCTCTGAATGGTATGTTTGTGATGGACTTTTGCTTCCGTCAATAGGTTTGCAACATTTTTTTTTATACAAATTACATATCTGTATGCTTAGAGAATATGAGATTACAAACTATTTACTTTTGGGATTAAGTCCACTTCTAGCCCCTCGACTATTGGGTTGGTCTAATTTTCACCCCCAACTACAAAACCGTCTAATTTTCACCCTCAACTGTCAAAACCGTTCACTTTTAGCACCTGGGCACCGGTGTGGGCTGTTTTATCCAGTTTTGAGCGGTTTTGACATATGGGGCCCACGCGTCAGCAACTCACTCCCTCCCTCTCCTTCACGGCAGCCGCACAGAGCAGGGGAGGAGCTCCGCCGGTCGGTTTCTCGCCGGTGGCGAGTCCTCCGGCGGTGCCGCGGGCACCATTCTCTTCCTCTCGACATTGCAGACCGGCTGAGCTAGAAGATGGAGGCCAATGGCGACCCGAACAACGATAATGAGGCACGGTGGCGGACAAGGTGGACGGCGGCAAATATTTCTCGCAATAAACAACCTAGTGATGAATCAAATAGCAGTAACTGCCTTTTCTCCCCCAAATATTTCTTGCAATAGAAAGCTAATGTGGAAGCACCAAAAGAGCATTTCACAGCAGCAAGGTCCAATGCACATCTGAGTAACCCTCACCACATATATTTTCCTGTCACCTCTAGTGGTCTGCAGGTAGACTAAAAACCTTTTTTTTACTTTGAAAACAAATTTTGGAGGGTCAATAAACCACAGTGCAGAACTACAAAAGCCAATGCATCTGTAATCATAGGCATGTGTAAAATTTTCCTTATAGCCCGTAGATCCATACCTTCAGTTAATAGAGCTGAAATAGCCTGCACCACGATGACAATTCTAACACACCATTGCTGCAAAAGATGGAGACAGAGTTAATATGTCTGAAATAAACACCATAGGAATTTACTAATAGAACTGAAATAAGAATCATTATGACATATAGATCAGTGCCAGCTGTTTAATTCACTAGACACAAAAGTTCAGCAGGCCAGCACAAGAACTTCTTCAGTAAAGTTGAGGGTCACTGAACCATAGTGCAGGAGCTAGAAAAAATAGCCCCTGCTTCAAGCAACCGACATTGTAGCACAAACTCTTTTAAAAAAACATTTGTTAGAATACTACCGATCATATGAACACGTGAAACTATTAAACCTGTACACAAGGGATACAATCATCATAGCATTTATGGATGTGCTAAATTAAAGGAGCATATCTATATTCGGAGGTGCAAAAGGGAGTAGATACAAGAAGAAAAAAATGTGTAGCATCCTCACTTGTGCTGTTGGACTCAATCATATGCTCTTGGATTCAATCAAGACCTGCTGCAAAGAAACTGTTAAACTACTCAAAGTATTGTGGTTAGCGTCCATATCTTCCGGTGCTAGATCGCACACACCTCTCTCTCGCAGCAAGGTCTAGGCATGGCATGGCTGCAGTTGCTCTACTCAGTAGCCGGCGGGCAACAACAGCTCTAGACCAGCCAATCCGGCGGCCACAGCACGGCCTCCTGCCTGGTGCTCTGCGCAAATCCGACGGGAGGAGGGACGAATCCAGCCATAGAGGCACCGGATCCGCCAAATCCGTTGGTTTGAGCCTACACCAGCAAGGAAGAATGATCAGGCAAGCCTATAACGACGCCTGTGCCCACGACCCTGCGCGCTCACCTCGCCCGGGTCGCCGGCACCCGCGACACCACGCCATGGACACACTGGCCCCACACGCCGCCACTCACGTTTGGGCCGCTGCGCCTCACGCTGGGCGCCTTACGCTGCTGCATGCGTCGGGGCCTCTGCTGGGGCCACCAGCGCCGCCGCTCGCGTCGGGGTTCGGACCCCCTCCCCTGGGGGCTGTGCCGCCCTCGCCCGGACGCGTGCGACCGGCACCCGCACCAGCCATCGCTGCGAAAGGAGTGAGAGGGAGAAGTGGATTTGCAAGGTGGAGGTAGGGTTTTAGACGGTATATATTTGGCATGATAAGAGCAGCACCACCAATCTGGCGATGACAAGGGACTGGGCGCTGACCTGCTCGCCGGCTCGGCTACAGGAACCACCCATCATGACTTGGACGGCCATTATCCAATCTGCTGTTGTGGACCTGCGGGCGCGCAGGCTGGCCACCCCAAATTTACTCTTTAAATAGATCGATCAACTATGCAGAGCGTGTACACCCGTAACCACAAGATCACCATCATCGATGAACCGACTCATCTAAGTTGATACTGGAAGTCTTCCAACTAGTACGATGCCATCCTACAACTCAGCCCTGGGGCACCCCAGAGTCCACCGGCATGCTCAGACTATGAGACGTAGTAGCGGGCCACCGAGTCACTACGTTGTCATAGGAGGGTATGGGTCCCATGCCCATACCTCCCTACACTATCCGCTAACAACTTAGCAGTAATGGCACTGTCCCAGCTAGAAGGGTATCCGTCCCCGTCCATCCCAGCTAGAAAGGTATCCGTCCCCGTCCATTCAGGGATGAGTGGTGTGTACGAAGGGGTCCCAAGATTCCGGTTCTCCCAATATATCTGTCCTTAGGTCGGACTAGACAGGACATCTTCTAGGTCGGACTAGACAGGACATCTTCTCTCAGGGGTTAACCGAAGGGTATCCGTCCCCGTCCATTCAGGGATGAGTGGTGCGTACAAAGGGGTCCCAAGATTCCGGTTCTCCCAATATATCAGTCCTTAGGTCGGACTAGACAGGACATCTTCTCTCAGGGGTTAACCAACACCCCGTGCCTCAGCGGCACCACCTTCCCAGGGCTTCGCCCGACAATGGCACTCCACCCCGAGACCTCCTTAGCCACATGTATCAGCCACAGGTACCTCACTTAGAGAATGCCCAGGTTGCATCCCCCCGCAAGACTCGTCCTAAAGACTCGTCGTAGAATCCTGTCCGGTCGACTTAATGCTCACCACACAGCCAAGACACACGCCAAGAGCTCTCCCCAGTTATCATCATATCATTATATCATTATCGGCACCCGGTGCCATATCCACTCAAACAATCCTCCACTAAGCATCACATCACGAATATAATGCGTAGTAGAAGTAAGCAGTAAGTAGTAAGCAAGTGTGTCTAGCCTATTAGCGGGTGTGCAACGTAAAGGTTGCAATAAGATAATGACTGCCAAGCAATTCTAACATGCAACATAACACAGTTTAATTGCATAAAAGTAAAGCACTAGCAGCTACATTATTGCATGTCTAATAGGATTCTATGAGGTTGGGTGGGATGTGTCACCTGTTCACTGTTCATTCTCGAGATCCACCATGCACTTGTAGTCGTCCTTTTCATGGTTCTGTTGTCGTTCGTTTTCCCTTCCTCCAACGGGTTTCGATCCGATCAATGTAATCTTTGATTCAACTACCTCGCAAGACGACACACAAGGCAAGAGAACAATCAACACTCTAAAAAGGCAACAAGACATGAAAGAACAAACAACACCGAAGGAACACCAAAGGGGAACAACTTAGCCCTCTCGGCGGATGTCCGATCCCTGGGCCAAAAGAAACTGGAGTGGTGGTTCGCTAAGTACAAGCTTAAGTCACAACCTAGCCAGTGCTTCCCGGGCCAATCATGTCGACCTGTACGGCATCAAGGAACCTAGCTCATCCTAAGCAAACACCAAGGGTCGCGGTCCTTCGATCCGGGCATCATGGGAAGTGATGGGAATAGAAAAGAGCGGCTAAAGCAGTTCTGGCCTCTCTCAATCCGTACGCCATTGTAATTGACGTGAACGAAAAGAGGGTGGAACGGGGGAGAGGAGAGAAGGGGTAGTGGCCTACTTCTTCTAATACACACATCATGGAAAAGATGGGGCATCAGAAAGGAGTGAGACACAAAAGAACACGAGTGCCCAAACCACTTATAGGGTACCACGACTTAGGTGCACTAAATGCACTAAGACATCCCTAGGGTTCTTAGCGGTGCGGTTGCCACCACGAGAACCAAAGAAATGCTATGGTCAAGAATAGGTACAAGCATGCAAGGGTTTAAGCACGAAGAACCAAAAGAGGAGGGACTGTTGACACAAAAATGTGGCAATGTGTCTCACACACAGCAAGCCGGAAGGATCTGCCTAGAGTCAACCTTCGAGATCCGCTAGCTTCAACACAAGGCCTGTCAACCCCGATGGACCTCAGTGTGCCAGTCAATTTAACCTGCAATTGACAAGGAAAGAAAAAATGATCAGTAATTTTGGGTGGAACATGCCGGTGTTGCTCCAGACAGTTCCATAATATGTGGCTCCAACAAGCCAATGTGTAAGGCTATCGACTAAAGAGTCGATATCCAGCATATTTATATGTTCAAAATGAAAAAATCGGCTATTGCAAAGCATTATGAGAATTATTAATCATAGATGGCGATCATTCAAAGGTGGTGAATCTTATTCTAGACAAAAGCAAGTATAATACACCCAAATATACAGATTAAAGATCATACTTTACAGCGCATACAGCCGATTTTACGTATAAAGATGGTTACAGTTCGTACACAATCGACTATCTGATAAGAATAAACTTATAAACAAACTAGATCCAATCCACTGTTATTATCAGTGAGGTTTGACCGGATCGGTGCAGCTGTGATAATAATAAAGGACTAAAAACAGCGTGCTTACAGATCTAATCTTACTTCAACAATCTCATGGTACAAGCTGTATATGTGAAAATACTCGATATGGGCTAAAACAGCCGATTCTAGACATGATAGACAGAGCATATGTCCTATCTACAAACATACTCGATAACTCACAAAATTTGATCCAAAGTTTCCATCAGTGAGGGTCAACTGGAACGATGCAACTATGACAGTAACAAAGGATCAAATCTAACAAGTCAACGAATTTGCCCATAAATAATCCATATACCTGAAGGCCTAATATGTTTGGTTAAAACAGAGGCAAAACAGCCGATGTAACAGAACTAGCCATCAAATATGAGATGAAACGTGGCAAAGCTGATAGACGACTAATTAAGGAGATATGATGCCGATCCATCTCTGTTCTAACCAGATAAATTTGATATTGTTATAATTAACTAATATTAATCATAACAAGATCGATAACTCAGTGAAATAGCTAAGAACAGCAAGGAAAAACCTACTAATCTTAGCTAAATCGATAACTTGGTGATATTGCATTAAACAACGAATTATTTAACACAAGATCGATAACTGTGATCAATATCGAAAATCTACAAGAGATCAATCAGCTGATGCAGCCTTGCAAACAAAGATATAGATCGATAACTAATCTATACCGTGAACTATAAGAGATCAATCAGCTGATGCAGCCTTATAACTCAAGATATAAATCGATAACTAACTTATACCATGAATTGCAAGAGATCAATCAACTGATGCAGCCTTGCAATTGGTAATACAAGTCGTGACGGTACTTACAAGCAAGCAGGAGGTCAGTCAGCTGATGCAGCACTGTTTGTCGAAGAACTTGCCGAGATCTAAGTTACTCCTACTCCTAAGAGTTTTGGCATTGAGCTGAAAAGTTGTTTTGATTGATGCTGGGGTCCTGTTACAATAGCCAGGGTTCACTATTTATGCCCGGAGCCTAAACACGAGTCCTACCTGGATATGACTCTACTACAAATCATGGAATGAAAAAGAACTTTCTAATTTATTGATAACTTGGACTCTAATCTTTCCCTTTTCGTAGAGCCCGACATGTCCTCCTTAACGCCGCCTTCAACATATCTTGCTGATGTCATCAAAAATAACCGATTCGATTTCCTTGAAACCGGCTGATATGTCATCCAAAATGATTCCCTTTAGGAGGCCTCAACTTCCTGCATTTTCTCTTTGCAAATTCTGTTGCAAACACATGCCCCCAATTTTGGGATAAAATTGATTTTATTTCAAAATTCTCCTGCATCCCAACTGTATATTCCAAAATAAACGTGTAAATTCTGTTTTTCCGGGCCAGCTCCTTATATTAGGCCAACAGTAACTCTTCTAAACCGTCTAGCTTTTGCTTTCCCCATCTTTCAAGCACTGCTGTCACCGTCGAACCCCAAACCTAGCAGCACACTGTGCCGAGGATTTCTCCGATTTCAACTGCAGTTACAGATCCAATGGCGGCCTATGATCACATTCCAGAGGTATGCTATCCTGCTTCATCTTCTAGTTTCCTTACTTTCCGCCACCCCCTTATCTTATTTGTTCTTCTCTAGGAATTGAGAGATGAGATTCTGATTCCATCGAAGACAGTTGCAACCGCCTATTATCTTGGTCCCATACGGGCAATTCTGATCCTGCTGAATTCATTATCAAAGAAACCAACCAGATCCCATTCAAGAACTCCACCATTGATCCAACTTCATGGA
The DNA here is from genome assembly GCA_023333625.1 of Bothriochloa decipiens. Classification (NCBI taxonomy): domain Eukaryota; kingdom Viridiplantae; phylum Streptophyta; class Magnoliopsida; order Poales; family Poaceae; genus Bothriochloa; species Bothriochloa decipiens. Next base: position 41,271,866 of record CM041645.1, read on the forward strand.
CTACAAGGCTCCCCTTTAGGAATTGGCCCAAAATGCCTAAGGGATGGAGGAATTGGTACCGCAGAGTGTCTGAGAAGAAGGGTGATATATGGGAAAGTTTCAATTTGAGCCAATGTCTCAACTTATCTTTGTCAAAGATGGAGAAAAAACGAGCCATTGCTGATATTTGCCTGCTATTTCTGGTCGAACTCCATTAATGCTTTATTTCCGGCCATGGTCCAATGAACCTTACTTTGGTCGATGTCCACATGCTGACTGGCCTTCGAATTATTGGATCCCTATCTCCCCTGGACCTTCTGAACACTGGATCCAAGAAGCTCCCCAAAATTTCAGAATACTCAGAATGGACGAGTTATATCAAGAAAAACCAAGGTACTGGCCCAAATGTGGATGAAAAGGAGCATGTAGCCTTTATGCTTATGTGGCTGGAAAGTTTCATATTCTGTGGATCATCTTGTGGCCCAGTCTATAACCACAAATATTTGGCAGAGCGTCTGGTAGCTGGAGATGCAATCCCCTTGGGCAAATATCTGTTGGGAGCGGCCTACTATCTGATAATTAGGTTACTTCTCATTTGCTGAAAAATGAGGTGGTACACTGTTATAGTGGGCCCTGGTGGCTAATTCAGCTCTGGCTCAATCTTTATCTGCATAAAATTGTTAGGCCAGATCTCAGGAACCTGAGCTTTCCTTCTACCAACTTTGCTGACTGAAATGCCTCGGGGTTGTTTGAATTATGGGGAAGTTGCATCAGCCATCTCAATCAATCTGGACAAGGGCCATCTTTTTAAAAGATTCTACAGAGGACTTATGCAGATAGCCTCAATTGGATGCCCTATGATGATGATGATGAGAATGCACTGACCATGCCATTCAGTTTTGGGTTTGAAACTGGTTGTTCGATGCTGCTGCTACTGCAATTTTTAATTGTGTAGTCAAACGCTGTGTGTTCTGCCTGCCGAATTTCGCCATGGCCGAGGCCAGATGGGTAGCAGTACTTTCTCAACAGACAACCTCCCAACTTATAAATTTTACAATCCAAATTTTGTGGCTCGTCAATTTGGTTTGGGTCAGCTGCCTCCCTGGCTTTTCTTTTCAAACATCCTGAAGCCGAGGGAAGGAATTAGTGAAGGAATGGAGACTTTCAGAGTCTTCCAATTGGGATCAGATCTTCGTTCTCTACATCTGGAATAATGGACCAGAGCTGTCTTTACATCAAGCTCCTTCGAATCCTGGCGGCAGGAATGGCATTCTCATCTATTCTGGCCACCCAGTTCATCTTAGGTGTTTCACTCTGGATCCTGACTTCTCTTCTGACAGTGAGGTACCTGTTGAATCAGTGCCTAAGGGTGGAACCCCCGTGCCTCGAATCTAAACACCGGAACGAATATTAACACGCGAATGGCAATAGGAACTGCAGATTAAGCAACTATATCAGGTCTCGGCTAAAACTTACGGGTCCTGCCCCTTACAACCCCCATGGTGGCACTATTTATACATTCCTATGAGCTTTTACATGACGAATCTACCCTTCCATCTACTATTTATTCTGGATTCTCCCCAAAATGACGGCGGAGCCGTCTTTGAGCCCCGGTGCTTTTGGTCTCCACACCAACCGACCATGTGGATCCTGCCACATGGCTCCTGTCGGCGCGTTCTTTCCTCCATCTTGGCATCTACCCATCAGGTGAGAACTTGCTTCGTCACGGCAGCCGAACCTGCTTAAGTCTGGCCGAACTAGCTCCGTCATAGCCGAATGACAATTAGCCAAATAGCAATTAGCAGAATGGCAATTAGCCGAATGGCAATTAACCGAATGACAATTAGCCAAATGGCAATTAGCCGAATGACAATTAGCCGAATGACAATTAGCTAAATGGCAATAAGCCGAATGGCAATAAGCCGAATGGCAATTAGCCGAATGACAATAAGCCGAATACCAAGTAGCCGAATGACAATAAGCCGAATAACAATTAGCCGAATGACAAATTAGTCAAATGGCAATTTGCCGAATGTGATTTGGTTGATACCGGCCGCAGCCATTCGGATGGGTCGATTGGCTAGGGCAGGGTGCCAACGTCCTGGCCAGACCCCAACAGTAGCCCTTCGGCGCCAACCGAAATGGTTTTCTTTTCACTTTCGGTTGGCGCTGCCAGCATTGGCCCAACTGAAGGGCTGTATGCCATTCCAAGCTTAGGGAGCGACTTAGGCGGGAAAGGTTTTAGCGGAAAATTTTTTGAGCTTGAGTACTCCATATGCTTTGGCGGGATTTATACAGGTTTGAATTTTTTTTAAAAGAGCTGTGAACATTCGGTCTCGCCTGAGCTCAGGGCGCCAGAGCATTCGGTCTCTCCTGCTTCGGTTCCCGAGCTTTGACCTTTTCGATGAGTCTCTTATTCGGTTGCTGAACACATTCGGTTCTTTCAGTTTTGTTTAGATATTTCGGTTATGATAACGTGCTGCTTTACTGTTTCCTTATTTTCTTATTCTTCTTGTGTTAGTTCTGACAGCTTTCCCTTTTGTTACTATTGTTGTTAATATGTCGGGTCTACAGAGAACCAGAACCAGCTCCTCGAACGGGTCCGATGCCGACAGTTGATCTGGCAGCGGGTCCGGTTTTATCAGTAGCAGAACCAAATCGTGACCCCAGATGGATACCCAGGCCCTGATCGCCACCGCTCGACAGCGCAAGAGATGTGGTCGGCATTCTGCCTTCAGTTGGTGGCCTTGCATTTGCCCATGAATGCATCTCTGCTTTTGTGTCCCCCAAAACTAGAGGAGGAGGCGGACGCCCGACAAGTCGCCGAAGAGGAGGTTGAGAAGCTGAAGACCGAAATACCCACCCGGAGACCGGTCTTTACCCCCGAACGACAGCGCAGGAGATGCGCAGCGTTGTTGAGTCATACTTGCGGCTGCTCGCGGTTGTGGGGGACGATTCGATGCCTCCAGAGCCGGATGCTGTTTTTTTTTTTTTGTGAGCATTCAGTTAGCGGCACGCTGGACCTGGGCCTGGGCCGTTAGTATGCGGCTACGAAGGCAGTGTGCGCGCTGTGCAAGTACCTCAATGACGTGGGGTACGAAGGCAGTGTGCGCGCTGTGCAAGTACTATTTCGGTTGTGCGCGGCCTGCAGATGACGCCAATGCGTACTTTCAGCTGGACACCGTTGTGCGCTTGACGGCATTGTGTGCTGGCCAGCGCTTGGTCTTTCGTCATGTTTCTAGACTTCGGTTGAGCTACTAGATGATCAGCCCACTTTGCAGCGATCCTGAAGACCTATAGCTCGTGTGCTGGTGGCGCGGTGGGCAGTATATATGCACGCATAAGAACCACCAATCCTGAATCATATACGGGCCTGGGCCATAAGTCCGCAGTATATATGCACGCATAAGAACCACCAATCCTGAATCGTATACGGGCCTGGTCATAAGTAACGCCTTCGGGTCCGGTAAGTACGAATGGCCGGCTGGCCAGCCGAAATGTTTTTTTCGGCTAAGTTGAAGTTGTCAGGATCATCGTGTTGTTTGGCCTAAGGATGCTTCGGCGCAAGTGAAGTACGCTTCGGTGCAGCCGAAGTATAGTTGGTTAGTTCGGTGTATTTTTTTGGCAGATCGGTAGGAGCCGAAGACTTCTGCTGAATTCATCCGTGTACAGAGAAATACTAAATAAATATACCGAACAAATAAGGGCTGTTGAAGCATGCACATGCCAAAATAGGAATCGATTTCCTTTTGGGGTTGCTGGCATGGGTCGAAATGATGTGGCACTTGCCGAAGTACTAGCTCAAAACCGATAGGACATACGAGCTTTACCCTATGCCAAGAGAGAAAGGTTGTCGGAGCACTTTTCGAAGTAAGGGTGTTTCGCACGCAGGTACGAGCTGAAACTGAATACTTATCTTGTCATTCCGGTGAAGGTGCAAATAAGTGCAACTTTGTTATTTCGGAAGCCTAGAAATTTCGCTAGTCCATATGCCTCTTCTGGACTAGTCTGATGCCCATCGACTTGCAAGTATGCTTTCGTGAAGAAATTCATTCCGACCACGGAGGTTTTGATTTTAAAACTGAAAGGAACTATTTTAGCCCAAGGGAATTCGAAAAATTTATAAGCCCTTAGGCTTTGAATTTCAAAGACAACGCTTTCGGTTCTATTTTGGAAATGCCGTCACCCCCCCCCCCCCCCCCCCCCGACTTTTTTAGCCGAAGGGGGATTCGAAAAATTTGTAAGCCCTTTGGCTTTGAATTTGAATCCGAAAGACAATGCTTTCGGTTCTATTTTGTAAACACCGTTCCCCCCGACTTTTGTTTTGGCCGAAGGGGGATTTGAAAATTTTTTTAAGTCCTTTGGCTTTGAATTTGAAACCGAAAGACAACGCTTTCGATTCTATTTTGGAAACGCCGTCCACCCTCGACTTTTTTAGCAGAAGGGAGATTCGAAAAATTTTTAAGCCCTTCGGCTTTGAATTTGAAACCCAAAGGCAACGGTTTTGGTTCTATTTTGGAAATGCCGTACCCCCGACTTTTTTAGCCGAAGGGGGATTTGAAAAATTTTAAAGCCCTTCGGCTTTGAATTTGAAATCAAAAGACACCGCTTTCGGTTCTATTTTGGAAATGCCCACCCCACCCTGATTTTTTTAGCCGAAGGGGAATTCAAAATTTTTTTTAAGCTCTTGGGCTTTGAATTTGAAACCGAAAGGCGACCCTTTGGGTTCTATGTATTCTTTTCTTAGAAAATTTTTTCTTAGCCTTTTGGCCATATCTATTTTTTTCACAATGTTTCAGCTTCTTCGCTGAAACCATTCGCCGGCCATTTTCGGCTGGCGCTTCTGCGCGTTTTTACACAATGTTTCAACTTCTTCGCTGAAACCATTCGCGAGCCATTTTTGGCTGGCGCTTTCGTGCGTTTTTGCACAATGTTTCAGCTTCTTGGACGAAAATATTCGCGCGCCATTTTTGACTGGTGCTTTTGTGCATTTTTGCACAATGTTTTAGCTTCTTGGCCGAAAACATTCGCGAGCCATTTTCGGCTGGTGCGTTCGTGCGTTTTTGCATAATGTTTCATCTTCTTGGCCAAAAACATTCGCAAGCCATTTTCATCTGGCGCTTTCGTGTGTTTTTGCACAATGTTCAGCTTCTTGGCTGAAAACATTCGCGATCCATTTTCGGCTGGCGCTTTCTGACAGCCTTCTTTGGCTGGGTGGTTGCTTGCAACCTGGAATTCTTTACCAAATATTAGAGTAGACAATTTTTGTCATGCTCCTTTTCGGTTTTGATGATAATCAAATGCGCTTTTGGGGAAAACTGAATGCAAAAAGGGGAAATGAAAATTACATTCGGTCTGATGGCAAGCCGAAGCCGAATAGAGGTTTGGAGCTATGAGCCAAATTTCTTTAGATGCTAGAGATAGCATCGAGAAAACTCCTTCAGGACTTTTCTTTTTCATCGAATATGTTCTACCGGAAGCTGGGATTGATGAATATCTTAGTTGCGAGATAACAATCTGAAGCTGAGACTGATGAAGCCTCGGCTCGGGCTGCAAGACAAAAATCCAAAAAAAACCAAAGATCTTCATGGTGCAGTGAATTCGCCAGAAAGCCATTCTCTACGTTGGTATGTTTAGGTTTGGATGTTGGACATACATCTTTTAAATTAAGCATGGTGCTTAGTTTAGATGTGATGATTATACTTCCATAGGCCTTTAAATTAAGCATGATGCTTAGGTTAATTAGCCTACCTTTATCGAATTAGACATGTGTCTAGTTTGATCATTGAACCAAAAACTGCTAGTGTAGATATTAGTCGATTATATGGACTAACTCTTGCAGGAAGTTATCAACTTCATGAGGTAACTCTTTGAGATGACAATAGAGATGAAAACTTATTTGGTGAACCTTGATAATAATAATAATAATAAAAGAAATAATGATGATAATAATGATGATGATGATAATAAAATTTTCAACCTTGAGTATGGATGTCTTGTCGCCATAAGACAAGCTTGGGGAAAGCCTCCTAGCACAATCAAAAGAGGCCACAAATCAAAAATCAGGCCACAACATCCACTATCTAGCAGCATTCCTTGGTGAACCTCGGACCGTAAGTTAGAAGCTAGCTTGGGGGAGGACCCCCCACCGAAGTGACTTGTATATCATATTTCTTTTAGTTATTTTTATCTTGCATTTAATAAAATGAAATATGACAAAAAAGAACAATAATATTTATTCCTCTCCACATATGTGTAGTAAGAATGTTTTAGTTTCTTGTTGTTGAAATGATGAATAGTTGCTTTGTCTTATATTTCTTCTGTGCCTAGCTTACAACCTAGTGTTCCCCAAGATTTGAGTTTATTGGATAAAAATGTCTCATCCTGAATAATTAAAACTTGTGAGTTGTAAAATGCTTGATTCTTGTCTAAGTTGTTGCGAGTTATGATATGGTAGAATGGAATTTGCTATGACTTTGTTCTAAGAGAAACTTGACATCTGGAGTTTTTATTTTCAAAATGCTTAGATTCAAAGTTACTCAATGATCTTATATTCTACCAAGACCATATAACACTCTATACAAATACAAAATCGTAGTCATATGCTGCTTTTATTACATTGAGCTTTGTCAAATTGTTGTGACCCTTGTTGATATTTTCGTCATGCACCCATGATCAAGATTCACGTACACTCCACGAATAAATATGCTAACTCTTACACTGAGAGTTACGCAACAACATACATTTTCGTCCACCATACAAAATATACTCCATGACTCTTTTCTCTCTAAAAAAATCTCCTTAGCCAGAGAAGATATGGGTTATCTAAAAAAATATAAAATCCATGCTAAAGAGCATGAGCGGAAAAAAAAAATTCATGCTAAAAAGCATGAGAGGAAGAAAAAGAAAAAAAGAGAAGAATAAAGATAGCCCATGTTTTCTAAGGAGAAAAACAAAAAGAGAGAGAGAGTCATGAAAAAAGGAGTTCAACCAAAAATATAAAAGTTCCAAACACTTGCACATCTTGATTAAAGTGTATGTCTTGCGTCTCCATATGGTCTGGTTTTTGACTTAGCAAAATATGTGATGCAAGTGTGCCTCATTTTAAGCTCCACATAAGCCATTAGAAGTAGGATGAAAAGAAGGACAAATATCAAAAGCCTTTGGTGAGGATCATACAATTTTGAGCGATTGAGTGCATCATTTGAGGAACTTATCTTTATTTTGCAAAACTATCAAAACCTCCAGAAAGAAAGTTGATCAAAAAATGAAAGATAAATGATTTTGTGAAATCGTTCTTTCTTGCAACCGCCCATGACTCGAAGAGGACTAAAAAGCCCCACAGGTAACAATGAAGAAGGGTGGATAGAATGCCAATTTATTCAAATTAAGGAAGAAAACTTGGTTATAAACATGGCACCTTAGAAATGTAATCGTCATTACAACAACTCCTGATCAATAATTGATTTCTTAGCACTTGTTCGGGATGAGCAAAGGGTAAGCTTGGGGGATCTTGTTGGCGGTCCTTAACGACAGAATCTGACTGCTAATTGAGACACAAAAAGAGGAGAAACTAGCATCTATTACAAATATGTCATTACTATTAATGTAAATTCCACATGTATTGGAAGATCACTATTTTATAGGACACATGCTTGGAATACGTGGAAATATAGTCAAGAATGCGCAATCCAGAAAGCCTAAAGCAGATCCTACATACGCAAATAAGTGAAGTAGCCCACTTACCTAAAGAATATGGGCCAAACACTAGCGTGGAAGCGCTCTAGGCCCAACCAACGATCCACCATGCGAAGGCGGTGGTGAGGCGGGCCAGACCTGGTGTTGTTGCACCACCCCCAGCTCTGCTTGATCCCACCTTGCACAGGCGGTGCCATCAATGCACCTAGGGTCGGTTTTGGGGAGTTTCCATGTTTATCCCCCCAACCAACCTCTAGCTAGTATATAAGGAGGGAGAAAGCTCCTCTCAACACACACTCTCACTCAAGAAGCCTCTCTCCTCCCATTTGTACTTTTACCTTTAGTAGTATTTGGAGCTAGGCAAAACTCTTGTGAAGAGCTTGGACATCTAGAAGAAATCTTGGTATGATCAATATGAAGAGTTCTTCTATGTTCTTGTTCTCATCTCATCAATATATTTATGTTGTAGAATTAGAGCAAAGTTCTTACGTTATTCACTTAGCATATGAAATTTTATGCTTAATCTTTTATACAATATACATGGTTAGACTAATACCTAAGTTGAGGTGGTGAGTTCTACTTTAATTTAGTCTTGGTCATTGTTTATTTGCGGGTTCATCGTTCTTTGTGATGAATACTCTAGTAGAGGACTTCTGATAAAGACGAAAGTTCCTGGCCAACGCTGGAGTAGTAACTAATAGCTTAGAAATGGTGTCTAAGCTAGAAGTTAGCTTCGTTTACCTCATACTCCATGGTTGAGGGGTAGGCGGTAGGAGGTGACAACCCTATCCATCCTTCATAATCCCTCGTGTTCGGGTACGGCGTAGAGCTACAGGCCGGCAACGCCTGGCAAGCCAAATGTTTAGCCCGAAGCAAGTCTGAAGTGATGAAGGCTATCTTAACTTAGAATCTCTATCCCTAGAAAACCATGTATGTGTATGATCATCTGCTCATCTTAGCATAGCTATTTAGGATAAACCTGCTCCATTTTAGGTATATTCTTTTATTCTTTATTCTTTCTTCTATCTTTATCCTTAGGATTGGTTTGATGGTGTTGATTCTGGCCCTAAAGGGTGAACCCTCAGGACCCGAATCACGCTACCGAAGTAGAAACGAATAAAGAACAAATGCGATGAATGGTGTCTCTTCTCATTAAACAAGTCCAGGCTAAAACGCACATGTCCCTCCTCCTTACAAGCTCCACGAGGAGTGATATTTGTAGATGCCCCTAGGCATTTACATGATAATTCTGCCCCTACTGAATTGCTTCTCCTTACTGACTTTTGGCCGACTGAGGGCAGACATGTCCATTTGGGCATGTCTCCCAATACGGCTTGCTTCACCTCCGCCAGGCACGTGGCGTTCAGTCAGGCTGCATCGCCTCCAGAATTGGGCCACCCTGCATAAGAGAAAACCAAAAGGCTCGTTCTCAATTAGGTCAGTGCCAGCTTCAACGCTTATGGGGGCTCTATCGAACCGGTGACCCATGTACCGAAGCCAACTCCCGCTGACCGAATACGCACATTCGGCCCAGCCAGCTGGCTTCGGCAATCATGTCATATACACCGATGCTGTCAATTTAGCAATTAGAGACAATCCTACCGGAGCCATTCACAGCGCTAACTGAAGCTATATCCGACCAACCGAGCTGAGCATCGGTTTCGCCGCACACCAGCTCACGTGTTGTATGAAGGAAAAGCCGCACATCATTGCTAAAACACTGGGCTAATGACAAAGCTTCGACTATTTCTCCAACACAATTGAAGCTGAGCCTAACCACCTGAATGTAACCTTGTATTGTCTCCCCTGATCCAGGTTTAGGTGACTCATTAGGGGATAGGGTGGCAACGCGCTCCTCTGCCCCCATGTAGCACCTGGTTTTGCAAAGAATACCAAGCACTAACTATATGTGTGCCCAGGATGTCCACAAGACACATATAGCGTCAAAAATGGTAAATATCAGAAGCAATGCTTTATTACATAGAAAAACATATTTACATCAACTTACATATACCAGAGTACAATGGAATCTGTTCCTAATATTCTATCTTCGGGTCACCATACTCCACAGGTACGGTTGACTGGGGGAGCTCATGGAACTCCACAAGGAACTCCTGACTTGAGCCATCATCTGGTACCCATTTAGGATTTTTATTGGTGACAACAACAAGCATCAGCTCACCATGCTCAGCAAGTATAACATGAGGGAATGCAAGGCTCAAAAGGCTAGACATGGTTAAACTACGGTAAGCATTTTTATTTGGTCATATTTTTTTATTAAGCTTATATTACTAGGTTATGCTTAGGGCTCCCATGTTAATATAATTAATTATCATCGTCAAGATTATTCATCATCCATGCCATCCATAGAGGACCATCTATCTCGAAAAGGATCCAGACCGCTCGTGTCCATGAGCCCGGCTGATATATCAGTTTGATAACTCTACGCAGAGGTGCACACTTTCATCTTGAGTCATGATTCTCATGTGCCGGGGTTTGCAAAGCACACAATGCCTCTTCCTAGGAAGCGCGGCAGGGTTTCACTACAAAGCCCTTCACTAATTACCCTAACAAGTTAGTAGCTGCGAGGTTTCAGTGTCTAGGCGAATGGAGGCCCTCTTCAAGATTGGCACACCTGTGACCGCAACCCAGCACACAACTTGACAGGCAAGCATCCATTCTGCAACCTAGTCCCCCCTCTTGCACTGAAGAATTTGATAACTACTAACAAGCTAGAGAAAAACTAGCTATACGACTAAGACCAGAGCCATGTGATTCTCAAGGATGTACTAACTTCCTGGGTTGCCGATTTCAGATTTAGATGTCCTTATGTAAGGTAGACTAGAGCACCCAACAAGGCGCCATGCTCTAGCCCCTCTGTCCATGTTGCTCAAAAGCATCACTTTAACCATTTATTCCATATGTTACTAGTCAAGATTAACATTATATATTTGGTGATTGCAAGCTAAGCAAAACTAACCATATGCACAAACTCAGGGTGAACAAGGAATAAGGATATGAAAGTTCTAGGTAAATTCCTTAGCATCAATATTAGACACATGCATATGAATATGATTATAAGGTTCTTAGGTAATCATGGAAACTCATGTTACACTTGCCTCCAATTATCCGCTCAAAACTTTCCAAGCTTTGGTTCTGAACCATCCTCGCATACTTCTCTCTACCGATAGCAACCAATTGGCACAAGCACCTGAAAGTGATCCTAAAAATAATACATCAAGCATTACAAAAACAATCTATAAAGGATCCTAACATATGGGTCTATCGCGCGAGCGCAAAAATGAAATAAAACTAAGCTATGGTAAAACATTATGAGCTTTTGAAGTTTTCAAGGGTTAAATCATAAAATTCGTAATTTAAATAAACTAAATAAGTTTGGATCAATAGACTTGAATTAAAACAAGGAATTACATGATGGATATCAAGGGCTAGCAACAAGGATAACATCGATGCAGGAGAATGAGAAACATGAGCTAGATTTCTAAATAGATATTTATATGAATATTGGATTATATTCTGGAAGGGACAAAAGAGATACACTGCATCAGCAAGGTATATATATAATGTACGTGTATACAGATTGCTAGTTGGCAAAAGGTGTCAGTGATGCAGAAGAAGAAATAAAGGGAACATGGGCTGCAATATCTATTGGTATACTGGGAATATATTTGAAGGAAAACATGGCGTATATATCATGAACATGACAAGGTGATGACATCATCAAGGAATAGTCATGTTACTTTAATTTGCCGGCTTATTAGCTTGTGTGTGCCATTGTACGTGTGGAGTAGATGCAAGCATGGATAAATTAAGCTGGCATACTAGTACGTGATTACTAGCAGCAGTTTCAAAGTCTTCTATACTGTTCTGTTACACAAGATTTCTAGTGCAAAGAAGAATATATATATGTATATATAGGATAGAAGTTGCAAGAGCATCTCACCCTGAACATGATCGCTGGTGAAGCAAGCAACAAGGAATACGAAGGTGGATGATGGCCAATGTTGAGAAGACGTGAAGTGGCTCAATGCAACGGTGAACACCCATCGACACGACATCTGCTGCTGTATAGTGGGATGCTGTCAACGAGATGAATCAGAAGGCACATGATGGCAAGAAAACGAGATGGAGCAGGCATAATGGATGAATTAGTATGTGCAGCAAAATTCAACCTGAGAGAGGCTGAGATGTGGTTGTGAAGACGAACGGACAGCAGGGTGCCGGCTGCAGACTGCAGTGGCGCTCCTCGCCGTGGAGTGGAGTCGATCGTGCAGGTGCACTAGTGGCCGGAGAAGTCCAACGACCGGCGAGGGGGCACGAGAGTAGCCGCACGAACTCGTCGATGGAGTTCCTGTCGACGTTTTCGGCACGAGAAAGGAGGATTCCAAGGAGGAACAGATAGCGGCGGCTGCAGGTTCTGGCGAGCTTGGAGAGGGGCCAAGAAGCCACGGATCCCTGAACGAGGAGATCGACGGCGCGGTGGTTAGCACTGGAACTCAGAGACAAATGACGAGGCACTTGCTAAAACATACAACTTGTGCAGGAGGAGTATCAGGAGCAGCAGCGTGAGATAGAGGGAGGCCGGGACTGGGCACTATTTATAGATGTGTGGCAAGGGATGTGAGAGGGTCGTCAGGCTGTGGAGTTGAAGGACCATCGCTGGTGGAGCTGAGTTAAAACGGCAGCGTTTTATTCACTTGGTGATGGAAATGATGAATCCGGCGGAAACTGATGGGAAGATGAATGAGCACTCAGTTTTGGACATCTGCAGCAGCATGCAGCCGACGGCATGCAGTGAAGGAGATAAATAATTGAACGTGCAAGCAGTTGGTGATTAATTTAAGTGGTGGCTAAATGACGTGGACATGTGTGCTTGCATACATATGTATATGGGCTGGAATATCGGCGTGAACATCTGATTGTTTGCTTGTTGAAGTGATCTCACGTGCAAAGGATAAAGTATATGGACCAAGGAAATATATATATGAGAAAACAAGAGAGAAAATTGAGTTTGCTTCGGACGTGAATATTTTATTCAAGGAATAGAATGTATCACGGATTATGAGATGGGCAAAGATTAGAATAAGGATATATTTGAATTCAGATATAAACAAAATTGATTAGAAAATATATATTTTATTTTGGGAATAGAATAAACATTTCGTAGCTTAATCAGGGTTTTAATAAATCATTTTCCATACATTAAAATTTATGAACTCAGCATGAATGCAACAAAGCATATCAAATTAAATTCAAAATATTTGGGGAAAACACATTTTTCACTATTTATATTATAAACAACATAATTTAAATATTGGGAAATTTTAAAAAATTCATGAAACTATTTATTTTATTTAGTGTTTTTTATGCACAACCCAAAATAGAAATTTTAGGGTGTGACACCCCAACAGTAGCCCTTCGGCGCGTCCTGAAACTCCGATTCGGGACGCACCTCTTTTGTCACGGTCACCGAACCAAATTGGGGCACGCTGACCCGAGCTGTGATTCGAGAAATAATGCTCTGGTCACGAACCGAACGATGCACCGCCATTCCAACGCCGTCCCAAGCCGTGATGCCGTGGCGTTTTTTTTGCCTTTTTACCTCGATTCGCGAACCATCGTGACCCTTGGTATTCCAACGGAGGCATATGGCCGCCAAGTATAAAAGGCGAGGGAGGGGGTCCAATCATCATTTCCCCGATCGCCTAAACCTAGCCATCGCCGAGTCCCTTGCTTGACGCATTTGGCATCCGACTTTGGTTCTTTCTCGTCCCTGCTTCGGTGAGTTTTCTTAATATTGTGTTTTAGGTTTGGTTTTTATCCTTTTTCACCTTTTTTTAAAAGTTGAGATAGATTCGGTGCCTTATTGATCTTGTTCTTCTTTCTTAGTTTCGGCAAATTTCCGTTTTAAATTCAATTCGGGTATAATGGCTGACTCTAAAGCAACTGCGAGCGAGTCCAGTGGCAGTTCTGCTTCGGACTCTGACACGAGTTTAGATTCGGTTTCTGGTAGCAGCCGAAGCCTTACTAATGCATCTAGCATCGGTGGGGCTCACGAATTAACTAACGTGCTTGTTGAGGGTCATCCTGGGGATCTTGGTGCCGAAGCTGTTTCTGCTGCGCAAAGTGCGCAGGGTTCTGTTGGAGAGGGAACCGAGGCTGACGTTGATGTGATCGGAGTAACCGAAGGTGAAGCCAGTCAAGCCGCCGAAGATCAGGATCTGATTGAGGATGCCGAATCCGGACCTCGAACAAGAAAACAGAACACAAAGCCTGGACATGTCGCCTTGATTGCTCCAAAGTAGATGAAGCTTTGCTTGACAAATATGAGGACACTGGATTTCTCACATCCTTTGAGAGATCCCTCTGTCGAGCCCCCCTCCCTCCTCGAAGATGAGATTATTCTGAATCCTGAACCATATGAAGCTCTTGTGTTCCGGGATTATTTCAAAGCTAGGCTACGATTCCCCATAGAACCCTTTGTTGCTTCGGTTCTGGAAAGATACAATCTATAGATTCACCACCTGACGCCGAATGCCATCACCCGTCTCAGCATCTATGCCATAGCGATGAAAATGATGGGGTGTGAGTTGAGCGTGTGCACCTTTATCCACTTCCATGACGTGCACCATCATTCCAAGATCGGGAGGCTTGGGAACGTGGACGATGTGCATGCCGAATATGGGTCCTACAACTTTATTCCTTCTCGCTGTGAGCGGGCTTATTGCATCGTGCCAGCTTTTAAGAACAAGTGGGATGACTTGAAGTGCTATTGGTTCTACGTTTAGGTTTGTGGTGATGTCGATGTTGAACGTGTGGTCAGTGATGGGTTTCCAAAAGCACATCCTTTGGTTTTTGTGATGACGCCGATGGCAGGCTGAAGCCGTGCCTCGCCTCTTATGTTAGGCCCGTCTAACGTGGCATCTGCCGAAGCTTACTTGCTCACCGCGAGCAGGCAGACTAGTTAGGACATAGTTGAGGAGATGGTTGCCTTGAGCTAGTGGCCTCTAAGCAGTGAAGTTAGGTTCGATACCTTTGTTGAGCGCAGTGGCTACAAGGGTCCCATCCTGGATCTGGGCCTTCCTGATGATATTTCGATCGATGAAGAGTTTGTTGCTGAGGTTGAGAAATGGGTGAATCAGCTTTGTGATCACTATAACCAGACCGAACATCAAGCTCGACTCAGCAAGATGGGACATTCGACTGGTGTTAACCACATCTTTGATGTGATGGAGACTGTATATCATGACCGGCCTTCGCCTCATTCTAAGTTTGACGCATTGAATGTGCCGGCTGGCCATGGTGGAGGCCCTTCTGTTTTGTCGAATGTTGGATGGGGGCACGGGCAACACGGCGGGCACGCTCACGGCGACGCTTCCCAAGTTTCACGAAGTACTGCTCATGCCAAAAGGCGAAACCATGAGCAGCTTCGCCTTTGTCGGCCCACTAAATCTCGTGATGTGGAAATTGGCCAGCAGATGGGCGGACAACTTTGGACCAAGCCAATTAAGCGGAGTCAAAAAGTTGTGTTGGAGAGTCCCTCGTTTGATAATCTAGCAACCAAAATGGTAGAGATTGGAGCTGCAAGTTTGCTTAATTTTGCATGCTTCGGATGCCCTTTTGTCATCATATGTTTTCGTGTTTAAACTTGGATTTGACTTTTACTCATACTTATAGGGATTTGGCCCATTGTAAGGTCAAGATGGCAGACTAGAGGGGGGTAAATAGTCCTTTCTAAAATTTATCGCACTGGCTAACCAAAACAAATACGAAATTAAACTAAACGGTCTATCTAAGACGTGACCCCTCTAACTATGACTCTAGATGCACCTTGTAAAAGATCCTAAACAAGATAATTAAGGTGCCAATCTAGCTAGTTCTCTCCTAATCAAGTCTAACTTACAAGGTCACACAAACCTAAGCAATTAGTACTTTAGCAACCGAGAGAGCACCTATACAATTCTAATAAGCAAAAGCACAAAGCCAACCTAAGCTCACTAGATGTTCAAGGACAAGGCTACACAAGCTGAACCCAGGAGCTCAAATCACTTAGCTACACAAACTAAGCAAAGCAAGGGAACTACTTCTAGCTACACAAGCAAGAAGACAATTACAGAGCTACACAAGCTATCTAATCACAAGAGCAACTACACAAGCTATATATATGATGAAATATAAATACAAAGCTTGAGACAAAGATTGCAAACCACCGCGAAGTGTGAAAAAAGATGACACGACAATTTTTCACCTGGTTCACTTGGTTGCCACCAAGCTACGTCCAGTTGTGTCGACCAACACCCTTGTGGTTCCTCCGGTGTGACTCGCAAGTCACTTGGTGCTCCACGTCAATGCCCCTCAAGGAACGCCTTCCCAAAGGCACCGTGAGTGAATCTAAACACGAGTGGTTGTCCGGTTTGACTCGCAAGCCAATTGTCTCCCAAGGCAAGCTCCCTCAAGAGCACCACAAGAACCCGCTGTGTTGAGTGAGGTAACTCAATGACACGAGTAATCCAATAGATCTACTCTTTGCGATCCCCACGAGGTGAGTAGAAAACCTCTCACAAATTGACCTTCAGAGCACCGCACAATCTCCATTGCATGCCTCACAAAGTCTCCAGCCACCAAGCCATCTAGGAGGTGGCAACCTCCAAGAGTAACAAGCTCACAAGCTTGCAACATAACCACCTAGTGCCACACGGTGCAATCTCACTATGGAATCGCACTAGAATCGCTCACTCACACTATCGAATGATCTCCTATCAAGCATATGTGAGTTAGAGGGCTTCCAAGCACCACAACACAACCCACCAAGGGTGTAGTGTGCTCAGCACCTGCCCAAGGTCGACCAAGGCCTCTATTTATAGCCCCAATGCCAAATAGAGCAGTTGCCCCCTCGAGCAGCAAAAAAGGGACCGGCGGACGCATCCGGAGCCCATTGCTAGACGCGTCTGGCTAGTTCAATTTCCATGTGGGAAACAAACTTCATTCAAATCCAAGCTATGGACATGTCCAGCACCCTTCGCCAGATGCTCGAAGTTCACTGTTCAATGTCCAGCCCTCACAAACATCGATTTTAAGGAAACTAGCCATTACTGCCTCCGGACGTGTCTGACCCTCAGCCGCGGCCGCAGCCACTGCGTGTCCAGTGCTCTGGGCAAGCGGCAGCCCACTCTGAGTCACGTCCGGAGCTCCCCGGATGCATCAATAGCCTCTCTGGACGCATCCGCAAACCTCTCTGGACGCGTCCGCAGCCAGCGTCCGCAGCTCAACTGACAGCAGAGCACCCTGCACTAAAACAGGCATAAATCTTAGCTCCAAACTTCATTTTTGATATTATTAGGCTCGTTGGAAAGCTTGCTCAGAGGGCTACACAACCCACATATCATCTTGATCCAAATCCAAGAGCCATCATCTCTCTTTTTCAATACAAGAGCCATCATCTCTCTTTTCCAATATAAGAGTTTTTCGAACCTTCTCCAATTTCTTCTCCTTTGCAAATGTGCCAACACCATCAAGTGTACATCACCATATGCATGTGTGTTAGCATTTTCAAAATATTTTCAAAGGATTTTCTCTTGATCTCACAACGCCACTCGATCATAGCAACATGGCAATGTTAGTTCGCTCAAGTGGCACTAGATGACCGATATACAAACAAGTTTGCCGCTCTTGATAGTACGGCCTACCAATCCTAAATATAGTCATCAACTTCTATACACACCTCATGACTGGTAAAATGAAATGCCCTAGCTTATACCTTTGCCTTGCATCTTCATTTCCACCATCATCTCCATTGTGCCAAGTGCAACGCATGCATGACACGATCAACAAATCATATGATCCATGTCACATCATGACATGACCGTCTTGTTCCATCTATCTTGATCTCACTTGCTCTTCTCCATTGCATCGGTCTGTCGGCACCAAGTTTTGCCCAAGCTTCACCACGCATGGTCCTTCGCTTCCAAGCCTCGACTTGCCCTTCACCCTTGCAACCGGTCCTTCGAGCTAAGCCTTATCTCGATCTTCACCTCTTGGTCACTTATATGTACCTGTGGACTAATCCTATGTATCTCAACCATAAACATATTAGTCTACCTAAAGTTGTCACTCAATTATCCAAAATCAAACTAGGGACTTTCAATCTCCCCCTTCTTGGTAATTGATGACAACTTCTACAAAGGTATGGAAATTAGGATTTTGGACTTTATGCCACTTATCCAATATTTAAGGTCAATGATATGATTTGG
>CM041645.1:41289823-41368246 GCA_023333625.1 Bothriochloa decipiens
AAGGTATTCTAAAACCACTTGAAAATGAACTTCTTGATGCAAAGGGTTGGAACCATGGGTCGATGGTTGATTCTTGAATCTTCATTTTTGATGGACACACCATATGTTGGAATGACACCACTTGTAAGTACCACATGTAGTTGCATGAAAACTACTTAGAATTACCACATGTAGGACACTTGAAGGATCTTTGACCTTGATATCAATGAGTTGGGTCAACTCCCCCTATGTCAAAGCATGGGTCAACCAACTTGTAGATGAGGGTAGCTTTTCTTGATTTGATCACTGTAACAACCCAAAAATCCGAGCTACAAAATTTTTCTTAAAAACCCTGGTTGGTGTTGTGTCATGTAGTAAAGTTTCCACACATGTTGCACATGCATCACACAACCTTACCTTGTAAACCCTAGCTCTTCCTGCATGCATTCATGATGCATTTTGATTTCTATTTGTGATTTGGATTTTATTTGATTTATGAGATGCTAATAATAAACCAACAATGTTTATTTTCATAAATAAAAAGTAGGGGAATAATACCCCAACAAATACAAGGGTCTTGTATGCCCACTACTTGATTACACAAATTGACATATCACATATATCTATATATATGTATATATATACAAATTATTTCAAAAAATAAATAGGAAAAGAGGAAAGAAATAAAAAGAAAGAAGATAAGCCCAACCGGCCTGCAAGCAGAAGTGAGCCCAGTTCGGCCCAGCTCCTTTTCCCTCTCTTTTCTTTTTCTTCCACGCTTGGCCAGCCCAGCAAGCCGGCCCACGGAGCCCAGCTACCGCGCCCCCATCATGCCGAGCTTGCCGCAACCGCTGACCGGCGGGTCCCACAGGGGGACCCACCCATCATCTTTTTGACAGGGTCCCCCGGGCTGCCCTGCTTTTTCCGTGACCGCGCTGCTTGCGTGAGAGCCACGCAAGGCTACCAACTGCACGATCCACACCACGACCGCATCGACGCTCCCCGCGTGCGCCAGCTCAGCCAACAACCCCTGCCGTGAAGTGCCCACAGCCGCGAGCATCTTGCTCACGCGTGTGCGCCCGCACAACCGCCTCGCGTGATCCTGTCCCCCGCATGCTCCCCTGCCTTCATCGCGAAGCCAAATTGGCTTGTCTCCCTGCCCACTGGAGCCCACAGCAACCGCGGCAGGAACTTAGAAGCTTCCCATCGGATGGGAATGCCCCGGCCACGCGAGGTCATGACCACTACGCCTCCGCCATGACCGCCCTATAAAAGTGAGCGCCCAGCATTTTAGGGTTCCCTATCTGCCGCCACCACACCGGTATTTCGCAATTCGACACCAGACACCTTGAATTGGAGGAGAAGGGGGAGGTAGGAGAAGAAGGCGGCGGGGAAGGAGTTGCCGCCACTGGAGAAGAAGGAGATCACCGCCGCAGAGCTGATGCTGCCGTGACAAGTGTCAGGATCGAGGAACTGGAGCTGCACCGTGAGCCACACCGCGAGCTGCTGCCACAAGGACGTCGGAGCTTGGACTTTGTACCACGCCTCCTTTCCTCGTCGAACGCCGGTGAGCACTGTTGCCGCTGCCGTCTCTTCTAAACCCTAGCCGAGCCTGCTACCTCTCAGTCATGGCATCTCACACTGAGACGCAGAGGCTGAGCCCGTGTTCTTCCTGTCCGTGCTCGCACGCACATGCACACCTTGTTTGCTTGTTGACACTGTGTAGACTCGGGTCACGCCGGCATGGCCGTGCGCCGTGGCGGCAAAGTTGCCTTCCGGCCAGACGATGACGCCCGTGCTTTAGAAGCTCAAGATTTGCACTCGCCTCATCAAGACACTCTCCGTGCGCACGCTAGCTACCAGGATTGCTGCTCTGAATGCCTCCTGTGCTCCACCGTGCCGCCGCCTCGCCACTCTGGAGCACCGCCATACGTCACCGTAGTTCGCCGTCTTTGGTCGCCTCGATGAGCAAGAAGACGACGAAGGTCTCCGCTGAGAAGAGCTGCACCGAATCCTGGAGAAGATGGGGCTGTGGAACATCCCCTGGGTACTGTGCCATGCACCGTGGTCGTGCCGGAGCTCCGCCATGGGATTTTCTACCCGCGCAGACTCCGCTGCGGGTTTTGGTCGCCGTCGGTGCGTCAGGGAGGTGCTACGTGACCCCAATTGCACCCCTCTGCCCCGCAGAGTCTTGGATCGAGTTGCAAGCGAGTTGCAGCCACGCGTCGTCGCCATCGACCCGCCGTCCGCCGTGAAGCACGCCGCCGGGAGCCAAGGTGAAGGCTTGAAGACCATCCACATGACCGTCATGACGCCTCGAAGCTGTTGAGCTAGAGGATGAAGACCGAGGGGCGCCCAGTCACCGGATTGCATGACCTCGCCATCACCAGCCGTGCGCCACCGTCAGGGAAAGAAACAGAGGAAGGGGATGGGTTGGTGCAGGAGACCGTGGACGCGGTGTTTGTGGACCAGAGCCACTGCTCGTGGGACCTAGGAAGGACCGGTGCACCATGGACCAGAAGCTGTGGACCGAGGTAGCTTGGATCTGAGCCAATGACGTGTACGAATCGTAGAGTGACACGTGGCAGGCCCGACCTTGCCCATATCCGGCCCACTCAGCCCAGTAACGGCCAACTAAGGGCCCATTAAAGGCCCAGGTGGGGCCCACAAGACCGTTGACCATTGACTGATGATGTCAGCAGTGATGTCACCCTAGACCCACATGTCAGGTGATCGTTGACCCAGTCAATACTGACATCAGCATGACATCATCCGCCAAGTCAGCACCTGATCTATCTCTTTTTGAACCGCACGCAACATGTGGACCAATCACATGCTACGACGTGTTAGCACCAGAATAATCCAGTCCTTTTCTTTTTCAGAAAAGGTTAAATCTTTGAAAAATCATAACTAATTCATACGAGCTCAGAAAATTATGATCCACATATCTAAATTTTCTATAAATTGAGCTCTACCTATTTTCGCTATGTTTGAGTGCATTTGGATCTTTTATTTGGCATTCATTCTTTGTGCTAATCTATAGGGGTTGCTCTCGCGACCATTAATTCTCAGTTACAGGGTCGAGCGAGGACAGGTCTGACAATAGTGACTACCAGGAGAAGTCTGATAGCTACGTCAGTGAAGGTGCCACATCTCATCCAACCTCGTAGATCCCATTACACATGGCAAATGTAGTATTGTTAGTGCTTTAATTTCTGTTGCAATATATATTGGATCGCCTATGGTGGGATTGCATGGTAGATTATTGCTTGATGAGCCATACCTTGTTGTAACCTATCACCTGCCTACCTGTTGTTATGTTAGCCACATGCTTATCTGCTATGTTTATATATATAAACTTCACTCGCTTACATTTGGATGTGACATGATGAACCCTGGGAGGGCCTGGAGGGTGCCAGGCTAGATGTGTGCGTTGATGGGTCAGATGGGCTTGTGAGTTGATGACGCTGTATCTGGGTTTGGGGTGGAACTTACGGTAGGGAGTAGGGTGAGGGTTGAGTCGATCAAGCTAGGATCTACGACGAGCTTTTGGAGTGAGTCTTGCCGAGGAATGTATCTGGACATTCGATGAATAGCAGTCTATGGCGGACTAACTATGATGCGATGGTGGTCTTCGGGTGTGAGCCTCTGAGGGGTGGAACCTAAGACGAAGGTGCCATGGGAGCACACTAAAGATCAACCCTGGAGAAGATATCTTGGCTTGGTCACACTTAGGAACTGCTGCGCTGGTATCCGGACCTTAGGAATCTCTTGCTTTCCACTAGCTTCCCATGGGGGAAGACGGCCGAATCGCTGGATAGATCGATGCCATTACTATCAGGCGAATGTGTGTCAGGGAGGTAGGAACATGATGATGTCTCACACCCTTTTGAGACAATCATGATGCTCTGCAGGAATGGGATCATGAGATAGACTCTTCATAGTATCAGCCACTCTAAGGGTGTTCCAGAGCTAAGAGGTAGGATGGCATCATTCTATGGCAGTAGGTGCCCGAAATCTTCCTAGGTGGTGATCAACACCGATGATGGTTATCTAGTGGATTAGTGAAACCTCTACAGAGTGTATGGTTGATCGATTGATACATATGCCAATTCATTGGCTATGGACCTTTCGTTAGGAGGATGCACCGGACTAGAGAGTGGAGTGTTCTACCTTCCCCCTGAGTGTGATTTTCAGCCGTGAGCCAGGTTGAGGGATGCAGGCTACTGAGGCAAGCCGAGAGGGAGTTGGCTTGTCGACACAAGTCGGGGATGGTGTTGGAGGATATGGGATGGTGTTCTAGAGATGGATGGTGATGGATGGTGTGGATATGGGAATGTGTATAAAATTTGCTTATTAATTACTTATATACTTGATCGCTGCATAGGAAACCCCAGCCTTTATAGGTTCCTTTGTTTATATCCATGTTTTGCATCCAATTTCCACAAAGCAATGCATAGGGTGGGAGTGGCCAGTACAAATCGTACTAAAAATTTGGTTTCAGGTTCAAGGAGCGAGTACTCATCTGGGGAGTACAGCGATTGAGGGTTTCATACCTACACTCAAGTACTGAAAATGTATGGATGTTGATATTCAACTGTTATCGGGTAATGTGGTTTAAATGGTCATATTACACTTTGACTCTGTGGATTTCTCTTCATGGAAATCGAGGTCATTTCTGTTGGTATCAGAGCCGACCCTTACGGTTTCATGGGCGTGTGTGTCAGTTGTGCAGGCATGGTGTGCATGGCTAGTGTGGATCCAGAGTGGTCACAGAGCATGGCACATGCGCTGGCACTGGACACCCGGACGTGGCCAAGAGGGGACGTTCCTGGCCTAGGATTGATTAATGAGGACGTCAATCTCTTAAGAGGGTGAGTATGTGACACCCCGGCCCAGGGCTTAAGTAGGATTAATAGGATACTCATAAAAACATGTTGCAACTTTTTTTCTGAAAGCTCGTCACTAAAGAACTCTTGAGGTTAAGCGTTCTTGGTCTGGAGCAATTTAGGGATGGGTGATCGATCGGGAAATCTTTCTAGGTGCACACGAGTGAGGACAAAGTGTACAGAAAAGACTAGTGTTGGTCTGTGAGGGCAGTCTATATCCTAGATAAGCAGTCGGATGTAAGCGGCCTGACCTCGAGGAGGCGGGACGTTACAAATGGTGTCAGAGCCATACTTGACCCTAGGATAAAACCCTAGAAATGGATGATAGAACAGGACAAACCAGCTTTTCTTTTAGTTATATACCGACCCTGCATTTCTTCTTATGCAAGCCTTCTCTGTTATTACTGACTTACTAACCTTTTCCCCTTTAAAAATGTGCAGATGACAAGCTTTGGACCCCCGCTTGGACCATTGAGCAGCCTGCCCAAGGCTAAGTTCACATACGAGGGACAGGAGTTTCTAGGCTTTCCGTACACCATGCACCGTGTTCTCGAGGTGCTTGGAGTGCCCATTGACAAGATCAAGTACACCTGCACTGGAGCGCCCGATCCAGAAGGAGGAATCAAGGGCTATGTGGTCACCCACCTGGAGACCCCTGCAAGTCAGACTCTGTCCTCTGTACCAGCTCTAAGGGAGATGACAATCGAGGACTCCATCGAGGAAGGGATCTAGTCTACGTCTCTTAAGGCCCTACGTGAAGTGATGAAGATTGCTTACGAGCACCTTCGCAACACAGAGTTTTGGCTTCTTCCTCAGGCCCTGAACTCCCTCCTCACACCAGAGCAGCAGGACGACCTAGTCAGGCCGGTCATCCTAGCTGAGACAAGCCTTTGCAACTGCACCTCCGCCGCTCACCTCTTCAAGCAGAACCACTACATAGAGCACTTGGAGAAGAAGAGGCACCTTGACCGCAACACTCTGATGGAGTATCAAGAGTTCTGCAAGAAGGAGGCTGAGGAGAAAGAAGATCTCAAGGCAACCATCGCTCAGCTGAAGGACAAGCTCACCCGTCAAGCAAGAGCCCACAAAGCCGAAGTCGCCGACCTGTGAGACAAGGTGGAGGACATCGGGCTTCAAAACTACTACCTTGACACAAGGGTCCTCCAGCTGGAAAGAGAGAAGATTGACAAGGACAAGGAGATCAGAGAACTTTAGAAGAAGAGATGAGAAGATGGCAAGGGCAACTTCACCATACAATGTGAGAAGACAATGCTCATCAAAGCCTTGAAGAAAGTAGAGGCAAATGCACAGTGCAATCAAGGCCATCTGATTGCCCTGATGATTTAGAATGAGACCCTGGTTGACAGGTACAAGAGACTCAAGACAGCTTGGAAGAATGCCGATGAGAGGCGCTGCCAGGAGTACGCTGAGTTGCGGGACCGACTTCCTTTGTCGGCCAGACGCATGTACCCCTTCAAGGAAACTTTTCAGATTGGTCAGACTCTCTTGAGGCACGACCACTGTCTAGCCCCCACCAACCTGCAGCTTACCAAGGAGTTCGGAGAAGCCCAGGCTTACGTGAAGCGCCTTCACATGTCACAAGAGGAGCTGATGGTTCTTGGTAGCCGTTTTCACCCAGCAGTGTACGACACACTGATGTACGAGTCAAACTAGTGTGGACCCTACGTGGCCACGTCATGAGTTAGATTTGAGCTAGTTGTTATCGATGAGTTATGATGTACTATCCCTGATGTACCCTCCATGAGTTACCTTCTTGTAGTGCGAGTCTCGCACATCATCTAGCGTAGCTAGTAGAGGTGATGCCGTGTATGCAAACCATGTGATGAATGTTCGATCTTATCGCATTTTATGGCTCTTATTGCTTCTTTGTATGAGTGTTAGATAGATTAAATGTTTTTCCTTAAATCATTGAAATCATTTAATTATATTTAATCAATAAGTACTAAACCATTGTCGACCCATGTCACCAATGTCTGCACGTTGTTCCGCACGTCTGGGCAACCGTCCGCCTCCACCCGTGCCTGAACTTGGGTGTGGAAGGCACCATGCACGCAGGGGTGGTCACGTTCCTCCCATCGACCTCAACCAGGGTAGGAACGATCGTGAGCGGACCCTGCTAGCTGGAGGTGGTGCTCCTGGAGGAGGTGCCGCTGGAGGAGGTGATGCCAATGGCAATGGGCCTCCGCTAAACCCTTCGCCGTAGCCGAACCCTCCGCCACAGCCAAACCCACCACCACCACCGCCAAATCTGGCGGAAGTGATGGCGCAACAGACGCAGCTGCTCGCCGCATTGGTCAATGGGGCCAACTACTACTATGGAGGCAACCGAATGACTTCCAGAGGAAACTCGTGGGTTTTCTAAAGCTCCAGCCACCCACCTTTGATGGCATCTACAAGGAACTGCTGGAAGCTGATGATTGGCTTCGGGAGATCAAGAAGAAGCTAGAGCTGACCACTTGTGGGGATCGCTGCTCACCATCTCAC
This sequence comes from Bothriochloa decipiens, assembly GCA_023333625.1. Classification (NCBI taxonomy): domain Eukaryota; kingdom Viridiplantae; phylum Streptophyta; class Magnoliopsida; order Poales; family Poaceae; genus Bothriochloa; species Bothriochloa decipiens. The sequence continues at coordinate 41,297,197 of CM041645.1, forward strand.
TGGAGCTGCACACTCCTGGTGGGACAGCTACTGCCAAGCTCACGAGGACCCTAACCACATCTCTTGGGATGAGTACGCTGATGAGTTCATCGAGTACCACATTCCTGAGGGGGTGATGGAGCAGAAAGAGGAGGAATTCCACAAACTCACGTAGAAGGGGTGTGATATCTATGAGTACACCAACACTTTCACCAGTTTGCTGCGCTATGCACCTCTGCATGTTGTGGCATCTGAGAAGGAGAAGATCACTTTGTACAGGAAGGGTCGAACCCTAAGATCAAAGTGGCCCTGGGAGGCACCAAGAGTCACACCCTTCATGACATGATCGATCACTGCATACAGATCGAGAAGGACCAGAAGGAGGCAGGAGAAATGTCCAGGAGGGATAAGAAGAAGTCCGAGGGCTCCTACCGTGACCATGAGCGCAAGAGGTTCCATCGGGACAGGTCATCAAGTCGTCCTCACTATGGCAAGGACTCTACCTATGGCTCGGGTAAGAGTGGTGGTGCCTACTTTGCTGACCACTCCCACTCTTTCCATGACCATCACTCTTGCAACCGTCACTCTCGTGATCATCGCTCTCGTGACCACTCTTGGAAGGATCGCTACCCCTGGGAGCACTCTTCGCAGCCATGTCACAGGTCTGACCACTCTACACCTGCTCGTGTTGCGCCAAACCCTGGCAACTGGAAGGCTGCTGTGCCAACCCCCACAGGCAGTGTGCCGCTCACTTGCTATGGTTGTGGCAAACCTAGTCACAAGGTCATTGACAGTCCTTAGAATACTCCCGCTCCTACCACACCCAAGTCACAGTACCATGGATTTGCAAGCCACGGTCGCCTCACGCACATGAACGCTGAAGAAGCTCAAGCTACCCAGATGTAGTGTACGGTATGTTTTTAGTTAATGGCATTAAAGCATCTATTCTGTTCGATTCTGGAGCTACATGTTCATACATCTCATCCAAGTTTGCATGAGAGAATAATATACGTACCACTCCATGTCTGGAGCCTATAGTCACCAGTTCTCCTCTAGGTGAGATGAGAAGCACCCATATCTGTAAGAGAGTGAAGCTTTCTATTGAGGGTCTAACCTTTCAAGCTAACCTTACCCTTCTACCTTCAAATGGCCTGGATGTCATCCTAGGCATGGATTGGCTTACCAAGCATAGGGGTTTGATCTCTTGTTCACCCAGATATGTTCAGATAACCCACCCCTCTGGCCAAATAGTTAGATGTGCACCACAGAAGGATAAGTCTATATCTATTCTATGTGCCCAGAATGCACTCAAGTCTCAGGCAGAATCTTAGAAAAAGGAGAAGACTCTAGTTGATGTCCCCATTGTCAGAAAGTACATGAATGTGTTTCCAGAGGAGTTGCCAGGCATGCCACCTGACCATGATATAGAGTTCATAATTGACATAGTGCCGGGTAGCGGTCCCATTGCTAAGTGACCGTACCGCATGTCAGTTGATGAACTTGAAGAGCTCATGAAGCAACTTAAGGAGCTTTCCAACAAGGGCTTTATTAGGCCTAGTGCCTCACCCTGGGGATCACCTGTTCTATTTGTGAAGAAGAAGGATGGCACGATGAGGATGTGTATTGACTATCGCAATCTCAACGCTGTTACCATCAAGAACAAGTATCCTCTACCAAGGATTGATGATCTGCTTGATCAACTTCATGGTGCCAGGTATTTCTCAAAGATTGATCTCAGATCTGGCTATCATCAAATGAAGATTCATGAAGAAGACATTCCCAAGACAGGCTTTGTCACTTGCTATGGGCAGTATGAGTTCACCGTTGTATCTTTTAGCCTCACGAATGCCCCTGCCTACTTCATGAACATGATGAACAAGGTGTTTATGGATGATGTTGATCAGTTTGTGGTAGTATTCATTGATGACATTCTGATCTATTCAGCCACAGCCGAAGAGCATGAGGCACATCTAAGAATAGTGCTCGAGAAGCTATCCCAACACAAACTCTATGCTAAGTTCAGCAAATGTGAGTTCTGGCTTGAAGAAGTTGCTTTCCTTGGTCATTTACTCTTAGCTAATGGTGTTGCCATAGATCCTGCAAAGATTGAGGCCATGAAAGAATGGGAGCAGCCTTGCAATGTGTCCGAGATCAGGAGTTTCTTGGGATTGGTGGGTTACTATCGTCGATTCATTGAGAACTTCTCGAAGATAGCTCGTCCTATGACAAACCTCTTGAAGAAGACCAACAAGTTTGAATGGACACCTGAATGTGAACAAAGCTTCCAAACTCTGAAGGAGAAGCTCACTACCACACCTGTCCTAGCCTTACCTGATATCACTAAAGAATTTGTCGTCTATTGTGATGCCTCTCACCAAGGACTAGGTTGTGTGTTGATGTAGAATGGGAAAGTTATTGCTTATGCTTCTCGACAGCTGAAGGAGCACGAGCAATGATGTCGCACTCATGATCTCAAGTTAGCAGCTGTTGTGCATGCCTTGAAGATCTGGAGGCATTATCTCATTGGCAACAAGTGTGATATTTACATTGATCATAAGAGTCTGAAGTACTTCTTCACTCAAGAAGATCTGAATATGAGGCAGCACAGATGGCTAGAGCTAATCAAGGACTATGATATGGAGATTCACTATCATCCAGGGAAGGCTAATGTAGTCACAAATGATCTTAGTCGCAAGACCTACTGTCATGCTCTATTCACCTCATCCCTGCCACCTGAATTGAACAAAGAAATTGAAGATCTCCAGCTCAAGATAGTACCCCATAGTCTGTTGCATGAACTTCGTATCGAGTATAACCTCACCGAGTGAATTTGTGAAGCTTAAAAGAGTTGCGAGGAGATGGACTATATTCGTGGGTTGGTGAAGCTAGGCTACAACCTAGAGTTCAGAGAAGATGAGCATGGGACCATTTAGTTCAAGGATAGAATCTGTGTACCCAGCGATCCTGCCTTGCATAAAGAGATTCTGTCAGAAGCTCATAACTCCAAGTATTGCATCCATCCTGGTGGTGCAAAAATGTATCAAGATGTGAAGAAGCACTTCTATTGGAAAGGCATGAAGACAGACATTGCTAGACATGTGGCTGAATGTGACATCTGCAGAGTCAAGGCTGAGCACTGAAGACCCACTGGATTACTCAAACCAGTCGTTGTTCCTGAATGGAAGTGGGAGAGCATATCCATGGATTTCATCGTGGGTTTGCCTCGATCGCCAGCTGGTAATGACTCCATTTGGGTGATTGTTGATTGTCTGACAAAAGTTGCACACTTCATGCCTATCAAGACCACTGTTAGTGCTAGGAAGCTAGCGGATATCTACATCAAGGAGATACATGGAGCTCCAAAGAGTATCATGTCGGATCGTGGACCTCAATACATGTCCAGATTCTGGCAATCTCTACACAAATCCATTGGCACTGACCTCAACTACAGCACTGCTTACCACCCTCAAATAGATGGTCAGACAGAGAGATTGAATCAGATTCTTGAGGATACGCTTCATGCCAGTGTTCTCAAATATGGCACAGATTGGGAGAAATGTCTGTCGTTTGCTGAGTTCTCTTACAACAGTTACCAAGCAAGTATCAAGATGTCACCTTTTAAGCTCTTTATGGTAAGCCATGCAGAACCCTGTTGATGTGGGACCAACCAGGTGAGAGGGCAGTCTTTGGCCCTGCCAAGATCAAGGAATCCAAAGAAGGAGTAGCTCAAGTTAGAGAGAACTTGAGGATCGCTCAAAGCCAACAGAAGAGCTATGCTGATAAAAGATGTCGAGACCTTGAATTCAAAGTTAGGGACTTTGTCTATCTCAAAGTGTCTCCACTTCGTGGTACCGTCAGATTCCACATGAAAGGAATGTTAGCCCCAAGATATGTTGGCCCTTATCTCATCTGTCAGAGAGTTGGAAAGCTCGCATACAAGCTTGAACTACCACCACAGTTGGCGGGCGTACATCCCGTATTCCTTGTCTCATAGCTACACAAATGCTTGAGGGTACCAGAAGAAGAAGCAGTTACCACTGATGTGCTTGATATCCAAGATACTCTAGAGTACAAAGAGCACCCTATCAAGATTTTGGGTTATGACACCAAAGAGACTAGAAGCAAGTCTATTCCTATGTGCAAGGTTCAATGGAGCAATCACATCGAACGTGAAGCAACATGGGAAGATGAGAATCAGCTACTGCTACAGTATCCTTACCTCTTCAAAGGGTACGTCATTTCTTAAATCTCGAGGTCGAGATTCCAATGAGGGGGAGGAATGTAAGAACCCAAAAATCCGAGCTACAAAATTTTTCTTAAAAACCCTGAGTGGTGTTGTGTCATGTAGTAAAGTTTCCACACATGTTGCACATGCATCACACAACCTTACCTTGTAAACCCTAGCTATTGCTGCATGCATTCATGATGCATTTTAATTTCTACTTGTGATTTGGATTTTCGCTATGTTTGAGTGCATTTGGATCTTTTATTTGGCATTCATTCTTTGTGCTAATCTATAGGGGTCGCTCTCGCGACCATTAATTCTCGGTTATAGGGTCGAGCGAGGACAGGTCTGACAATAGTGACTACCAGGAGAAGTCCGATAGCTACGTCAGTGAAGGTTTCACATCTCACCCAACCTCGTAGATCCCATTATGCATGGCAAATGTAGTATGGCTAGTGCTTTAATTTCTGTTGCAATATATATTGGATCGCCTATGCTAGGATTGCATGATAGATTATTGCTTGATGAGCCATACCTTGTTGTAACCTATCACCTGCCTACCCACTGTTATGTTAGCCATATGCTTATCTGCTATGTATATATATATATAAACTTCACTCGCTTACATTTTGATGTGACGTGATGAACCTTAGGAGGGCCTGGAGGGTGCTAGGCTGGATGTGTGTGTTGATGGATCAGATGGTCTTGTGAGCTGATGATGCTATATCTAGGTTTGGGGTGGAACTTACGGCAGGGAGTAGGGTGAGGGTTGAGTCGATCGAGCCGGGATCTACGACGAGCTTTTGGAATGAGTCTTGCTGGGGAATGTATCCAGACATTTCCATGAATAGTAGTCTATAGAGGACTAACTATGATGCGATGGTGGTCTTCGTGTGTGAGCCTCTGAGGGGTGGAACCCAAGACGAAGGTGCCGTGGTAGCACGCTAAAGATCAACCCTGGATAAGACATCTTGGCTTGGTCACACTTAGGAACTGCTGCGCTGGTATTTGGACCTTAGGAATCTCTTGCTTTCCACTTGCTTCCCATGGGGGGAAAGATGGCTGAACCGGTGGATAGATCGATGCCATTACTATCAGGCGAGCGTGTGTCAGGGAGGTAGGAGCATGATGATGTCTCACACCCTTTCGAGATGATCATGATGCCCTACGAGAATGGGATTATGAGATAGACTCTTCACAGTATCAGCCACTCTAAGGGTGTTCCAGGGCTGAGAGGTAGGATGGCATCGTTCTATGGCAGTAGGCGCTCGGAATCTACCTAGGTGGTGATCAACACCGATGATGGTTATCTAGTGTAGTGAAACCTATGTAGAGTGTATGGTGGATCGATCAATACATAGGCCAATTCGTTGGCTATGGACCTTTCCTTAGGAGGATGCACCGGACTAGAGAGTGGAGTGTTCTACCTTCCCCTTGAGTGTGATTTCCGGCCGTGAGCCAGGTTGAGGGCTGTGGGCCACTGAGGCAAGCCGAGAGGGAGTTGGCTTGTCAACACGAGTCTGAGATGGTGTTGGAGGATATGGGATGGTGTTTTAGAGATGGATGGTGATGGATGGTGTGGGTATGGGAATGTGTATAAAACTTGCTTATTAATTACTTATATACTTGATCGCTGCAAAGGAAACCCCAGCCTTTATAGGTTCCTTTGTTTATATCCATGTTTTGCATCCAATTTCCACAAAGCAATGCATAGGGTGGGAGTGGCCAGTACAAATCGTACTAAAAATTTGGTTTTAGGTTTAAGGAGCGAGTACTCATCTTGGGAGTACAGTGATTGAGGATTTCGTACCTACGCTCAAGTTGGATTGGAGATGATAGCTTCCATACCTTCAAGCTTTTAATTTTATGCTACCTGAACTCTGATTCCACCAAGTGGTGATGTAATAAGTTATTTTAAACCTCTCTATTGCACTCTTTTGTTCGATGTATGGATGTTGATATTCAACTGTTATCAGGTAATGTGATTTAAATGGTCATGTTACACTTTGACTCTATGGATTTCCCTTTGCGTAAATCAAGGTCATTTCAATCACTTAAGGTTGAGGATCACATGTGGAACCATCTTCTTGATGTACTAGATACCACTTGAATGTATACCACTTGTAAGAATATCATGTATACCAAGTGTAGGATAGTGATATTCTAGACATATCTTGAAATAACTAGCATTGTGGACACCACTTGTTGGATTTGTCAACTATAACCAATTCTTGAACATTTGACATATTCATGAGCTTCTTTCTTATTGACTTGAACTAAAATGATTTGCGTATAAGCTTTCAAGTCCGGTTTGAACCAATGACAAGCTTCTTCACACCTGAAGAGTATAAGGGTTATCTTGCTAATGTTGTACTTGTCACTTGTATGAAATCAAACGAGATCAAGTACTTGGTTCACTTGCTCATGAACAAATCCATATTCATACCACTAGATTCAAATAATCAATCGAGCAATAGTGGTAGACTATGAACTTAAAATATTTTCATATGTCATGCATGATCCTAGTAAGCATGTACTATATGCACTAACCGCATACTAGTAAGGATGAAATGATCATGCACATTACAATGATACCTTCATTATGTTTTGAGTAGAGGATAGTCATTCGATTCCAATTTCATTACTCTAATAGCAATATAAAGTTCAATTTATAAGCTTGATGAAGACCAATATATACTAATTTTAATTCCATGCTTCATCCATATGAAATGAGAACCACTAATGATCAATTGCACTCTTCTTATTATGGTTGGCTTGCTTCTTCTTTTGATCTTGATGCTTGCATGAGAGAATACCATTTGTATTGTTACTTTATTTGTCATGAATTGCTCTCTTTTGGTGTTGCTTACTTCAACTAAGCATCTCCAACAATCCTTAGGTCATCACTTCCATATTAGCCTTCCATATATCCCCACTTGGTTTACCCACTCATGGGCGGCAAGCCCCCTCGAGGAGAAGTGACCTCTCTCCAAGAACTATCCTTGATACTCACTTGAATTTCCTTTATTTGATTGATCCATGGACTTAACATGATGAATAACCTTCAATTCTTCTTTAAGTATTTTTCTTTCTTGTTTAAGTCCTTTTCTTTCTTCCAAATAATCTTCAATTGTCACTTGAACTTAAACTTTCATCTTGTTCTTGATCTTGATCTTGATCTTCAATTTGAGTACCAAATGGTGTAACAAATACACTTCACAATAAAGTGACCATGTACTCATTACTTGTCATGCCTCTAGACCAACTCAAAACCAACCAAGGGTTCCTCAATCACTTATAATCATGAATCCAACTTGAGGACCTTTCAATTTGAGTGACTCTTGATAAATCCAATGTTTGTCACTTTTCTGGTAGATTCTGTATCCTTCAAAGAATAATCCATATCTCCCAATGTACAAATCCAAATGCCATAAAATTTGGTGGAGATGTGTAACACAATGTACTCTAGCAGCTGTAAAAATTTGAGCTTCATTTCCCTTATAATTGCTACCATAATTCACATCTTCCCACATTGCTACATGCTAAAACCTGCTGCACTTAAGTTGACAAGATCTACTTCAAAACCGAAGTGATCCTTATCCAATTCTTGTGAGATTCATACAGAAACTTGTACCATATGTGAAGAGCATCCAGACTAAATTTCATGACAATCCAAATATATTTGATTCATCAAACTTGTCTATCTTCTCAGCTAGCTGAGATTTTCAATATAAGACAGATTTAAGCCATTGAGCTATACTTCATCCAAAGTGAATCAAACTTGATATCAACTTGTTTGAATACCAACACAAGACATGTATCTGTTGGCACAAAAATGTGACTCCTCACGCCAACGGTCTCTCGTAGGCCAGGTGGATCAGAGCATGAACAGTTCTCTAATCCCTTTTTCCTTCTCCAGTTGCCGATCCGATCGATTGAGTCCAAGGCGTGCCAGTCAATTTGACCCTGTAATTGATAAGGAGAAAAAGAGTAATCAAATTATGGAACCTACCGATCTGTTCTAGACAGTTCCTCATATATGGCTAAAGTAGCCGATTTACTTGAGAAGCATGCATTTGTAAATAAATTGATAAATAAGCATGCATGAATAAAAGCAATCTATCATGACACGAAGTGATTAACTGAGACAATATCAAGCATAGATGATTCATGATACATACTCAAACAGTAAAGATTTAACTAAATTGGCTATTCTGATATACTTGAGAAGCACAAGACCTTTAGCCGATCCAAGCTAATCGATACGATATGTAAAGATCCAACATGCGTATAATAATCTAGGTTAAAGCTAATAGATCTACTAAACCCATGAATTTAAAATCCTCAGACCAAGTAATCATTGGACCAAGTCTTGTCCAAGCAAGCTTAGCAAACCAATCAGCTCTAAACAGACACATGCACGCGATGTTATGGGTGAAGCTCTGGTGAATCGACTAATTTTGCTGATACCGACATGGAAACAAACTAAGTATATGGACAACTTCAAGACAAAGCCTGCCAACCGATCTAACCTAGTGAGATTAGTGACTTAACCCATTGCAGCCGCTAGAATTAGAAAAGATTAACAAACTCTTTCATAAAACTACCTGTACCCTTGGACGCACCACATGTCACAAACAAGATTGATATAATCTAGCTAATGCAAGCATGAGATCAATCATCAAAGAGAGGGAATAAACATAACGAGCATTGATGACAATCAAATCTAACAATATATAGCCAAATCTATCAATCTTGATCGGGAAATGATGTTGTTGCAATAAATAAACAATGTAAAACAGACAACATCGGTAACTTATGAATCTACTAGGTTGCTAAGCCTAATAGAGCCAAACATCTTAACAAGAGGTCGAAGCAGCCAAGTCAGACGAAGACATGAGCTGCTAGCCATGTTAATGCATAGATAAGAGGTCGAACCAGCCAAATCAAGCATAAGCACAGGCCCTTTGGCCATATCAATGTGTACATAGGAGGTCGAACCGGCCCTATCTAACATAAATACAAGCCATGACGGTACTTATAGCAAACTAGAGGTCGGACGATCCGATGCAGCCTAGCTTGATGAAGAAACTCGCCGAGATCCTAAAACTAAAGGTTGGTGGCCGGAGCCAAAAGTTTATATTGATTGATTGAGAGATGTCCTTTACAGGTGCCAAGGCTTACATTTTATACACTGGGCTTTGACCAAGTCCTAACTTGACATGACTTGTGAAATAAGGAAAAAACTAGAAACTAGTAAAACCCGATAACTTGGGCCCTACTATTCTATTCTGTAGAGTCCTATATCATCAACGCATCATAGCTTGCCATGCCAGATCGGAATCATCATGACTTGTGAATTCTCCAGATAGCCGATTCTGGTTAGCCGATTCTACACCAATTTAGCCGATTCCCCAATTCTCGACTATTATCAGCACTTAGCTGAAATTGGTAATGTTTTCTTCAGGGAGCTTTATCTTCGCACTCGCCAATACAAATTTTGGTGCAAACACATGCCCCCCAATTTTGGGATAAAATTTATTTTATTCCAAAATTTCATCTTTAGTCTTCAACCATCTTTCGGGGTCTTTCACTTTGATATCCTTCAGTGAGCTCTAACCCTAGCCAACAAGAACACTAAACATACTAATGGTGGATTTAATTCCTGAGATTTGGATGGCGACCTCAGATTTTGTTCCAATGGTAACATCTCAACGAACCCGTCTTTAATTTCTGACCTCTACTTCAGTTATTTTAATCTTCAATTCCTCATATCATAGGGACTCCGCAATGATTTGCTCATTCCAACCTCTGATAATGCTTATTATTTGGGTCCAATGGGCAAATCAAATCCTATCAACTTCATTATTAAGGAAATCAGCAGATTCCATTCAGAGCTTCTTCCATTAGTAGCAATTTTTAGGGCAATGTCTTTAGGAATTTGCCTCACATCCCAAACAGATGGCGGGATTGGCTTCTGAGAGTTAGGGACAAGAAAGGCGATGCTTGGAAAATTACTAATATTCATCAATGCATCACTCTTTCTCTTTCTGACATGAAAAAGAATGAACCCATGCTGATGGCTATTTCTTATTTCTGGTCCACTGCCACTAATGCCTTCATGTTTGGACATGGGCCAATGACCATCACTCTTGCTGATATCTTCATGTTGACTGGGTTACAAGTTACTGGTTTAACCAATCCTTGCAACTTCTTAGGCAAAGGCTGCAAAAGTCTTGGCAAGATATCTGATTCAACCACTTCGCCAAACTACATCAAGAACTTTTCAAGAGTTACTGCATCTGTTGATGAAAAAGAACATGTGGCTTTCTTGGACATGTGGTTGGAGATATTTTTCTCCTGTGCAGCTGCTCTATGTCCAACTTTCAACAAAAATGCTTTAGCAGAGAAATTAGCTGTAGGGAGCTAGATTCATATGACACCTCGGTTCCCAAAGGAAGACTAGAGGCTGTCATATGTGTGCCCAGAAAGTCCACACATATAACAGAAAATGGAATATCAGTAAACAATATAAACAATAGTGGATACATACATATAACAACACTTACAACTTATCAGAGTTACACGGAATGTTGGCTACAACTTCTCTTCAGAGCTCCATCCTTCTTAGGGACAGCTGACTGGGGGCTCTGTACGCCAAACACTTCTGGCACGACACTTTATCCTTCTTCAGAGCAGCACCTTACTACAAACTATAGCAAAGGTGAGTCCATGTTGAACTCAGCAAGTACAGGCGAAATGTATAATAACATGCAATTAAGATTTAACTTTGCAGCCTATTCTCTAATCAAATTTATTGAAGAACCCAACCCTTTATTAAGGTTCAAGTAGCAATTAATGAGTCATTTAATAACATAGATATAAGCATATATCATTAGCACATGAGATAGCCATCTCAAAGGGAACACAGGATAGTCATCCCAATAAAACCCGAGGTAGCAACCTCAAACAACATCACCATGATTTAACAGCTTAAAACCATTTGGCTAAGTCATGCGAGGATCTGGGCCGCTCGTGATCGTGAGCACGGACGATATACTGATTTTAACTCTGTGCAGAGGTGTACACTTTCACTCCAGATTGTGATTACTCTTTATGCCTGAGGGAATCAGCCTCTTAGCCCATTATCGAGATAGGCTGGCAGAGGTCACAATGAGGTCCTTCACAGGGTCATAGGTAGTGACAACTCACTAGCCTTGAATCCAAGAGTATGGGCGACTTCATCATGAGGCCGCCCCCAACACGGATCCCTAGCCCCTCCCATACTAAATACTTGTAGACAAACCCCAGCGACCATTGCTATGGCCACCCGTCGGTAAGCTGTCCACTCTGCCCATGATGGTCCTGCTAATAGACCAAGCTAGTACCAACTAGCCTGGAGATGTACGGAAGTCCCAGGTTGCCGCTCCACAAAAGGACCTCAAGGGGGAGAAGATATGGACACCCTCGTCAACACGAGTCCCACTAGCATCCATTTCCCCCTTCATTCACCGCCAACCAACAGTGCAAAAATGCATCAACTTCTCTAATGGTCGAAGCCAAGAGCCCAAGGCTCAATAGATTAAGAAGCAATTTTTATCTTTATTAAACGGTGAAAGGTGAGATAGAGCATTAGCAACCTAAAACCTATCAACTAAGACCCCCATAGGATATCTTTGGGTAAAGTGGCTAGTAAGCCCTATGGTTTGCCAATTTAAGACACATGCAATGTATTAATTAAACATGAATATGCACAATATGTTCAAAAGAATGCCTGCACTTGCCTTAAATCCAAAGTCTAGCTGCTCAATAGACTTTACTTGTTCAAAAATGGCCAGGCTGACTGCGGCTTGACCAGGTTGACCCTGTCGTCGCTGGCGTGGCGCTGATGTGGTGCACACATGGCACCAGCACGACAGCCATGTCGGCTGCTAGCAGGGCAGGTTGACCCCGCAGTTGACCTGGGGTCAACAGAAGATCTGAGCCACCCGGCTCAGATCCAACGCCGAGCGGGCGTCCGGCGGAATTGGGTCACCGGAGCGGCACACCTCACCGGTGGTGACCGTCGGAGTTCACCGAAAACGGTGCTCCGAGGCCTGTTTGGCCTCGCAGAGGGGACGAGGAGGCGCGGTGTGGCCTCGTGGACTTGACCGCGGGGTCCTTGGTAGTGGGAAAAAGGCAGGAGATGGGCCTAGGTGACGGTGGCACCATTGACGTTGGCTGGAGCTCAACGCGGCAGCGTTGTGAGGTGCTAGGGCACAAACCGGATGCACGGGTGGGATACGCGCGTCCATGCGAATGCGATGCACGGGTCGAACACGGCGGATGGTGACAGAGGATGGAGGGCGTCGCAGCGGCAGCGGACGGTGGAGGCAGCGCTTCACAATGACGAAGCGTGGGCACGTAGGACCGAGAGGGTGGATGGTAGTGGCACTGGCGAAAAACTCACCTCGGGTGATGCGGGTCTTGTCGACGGGGACACCGTGACGGCGGAGATTGATGCGGCGACGCTCACGAGCTCGAGCGAGGCGGTAATGGCGGCGCCCTAGGGTTAGGGTATGGGTGGTGGTGGCGGCTCCCCTAGGGTTCAAGGAGGGGCACGGTGCATGAGGTTGGCCCCTCTATAGGCCATGGCCATCCTCGGTTCACGCACCCGAGGCAGATCGGGAGGTGACATTGCCACCTGGGCGATCCAGAGGTGGGAGGTGACGGTGCAGACGGGTGGGGCCAGACGGTGGGGCCCGCCTGGCAGCGGCTGCGGGGCTGCTGACGTCAGCAAGGATGATGCGGTTGCTGACGCAGGGTGCGACGTTGGCTTGCTGGGCTAGCTAGGCCGGCCCAAAGCGCGCGTGCGGGAGCTGAGCGGGCCGTGGCTTGTTGGGCTACTGGCTAGGCCGCTTGCATCCTGCTCTGGCTAGGCTTGCTGGCCTGGGTGGCCTGGCTAAGCCGGACTGCTGCACAGCTGCTACTGTTGCTGGTGGCCTGGTTTGGCCATTGCTGGCCAAGCTGCTGATGGCTGTGGCCGGCCAGAGATGGCCGTGGCTGGCTGGAGGTGGCCAAGGCTGGCTAGAGCTGGCCAGTTGAGGCCAAGGGTGGCCAGAGCAAGCTAGGGCTAGCTCAGATAGGCTAGGGCATGCCAGGGATGACTAGAGATTGACCTAGACCCGCTAGAGCTAGATAGGGGATGATGTCTAATTAGAGCGGTGGCCAACACTATAGAGCAAAAAGAAAGTCTCTCTCTATCTATGCAAGACAAAGGATTTTCTAAGAACATTTTCCAAAATGTTCTTGAGACAAATCTTGAGTTTTTGAAGCATTATTTTCAAACTCGAAAAGAACCTAATCGTGACTTACTCGAGTTTTTAGAAATTCATTTTCACACTGAAACACCACACAACACTAGCCAAGCACTAAGCACAAACACACCTTTATTTAATTTATAAAAGTTTTATAAAACCACGCTTTTTTCTTAACTCAGAACGATAACAAAAGAGTTGAATCTTGGCCAATTTTAGAAAATATATAAATCCTTTATTTTATGTAGTGTTTTCGGTTCATAACCCAAAATAGAAATTTTGGGGTGTGACAAAGCTACCCCACTTAACATGAATCTCGTCCCGAGATTCAAAGAGACTTGGGATAAAGATAAAACCAATGATCATGGTTGGATCAAGAACTCTACTATGACATGATATAGAGAGTTACAGACTATTCCATAGTCGATAAGGAAAGATTAAAGGTTGATCCTCCAAATTTGCTTTGAGATCCAACACAAGGAAGGATTAACAGATCAAGGATCATCCATACATTACGATATGGAGACAAGATGATGGATAACATCATCCTCAAGTAGAATAATGCATGATTTTCTCTCTTTAACTCTTTTAAGAGGGCAGAGAGAGAACAAACATCTATCCTTTGAGAATTTGCACTTCCTTGAATTAAGGTTCATGGAGTGCAATGGAAAAATTGTGAAGGTCAGCATGGGTCGACCAAAAGATCAAGATCTTTGGGACCTATGGTGACGTACCATGAAAGGTGTGTAGACCGATATAGATCGACTACAGAGACAAGGGTTAGATCACACAAAAAACAAAGGTTGATCTTCATGCATCTACCCGTCAAGCATAAATGCATAGATCTAATGATTAACACTAGGTTGTTCCAGAAATCAAGTGTTGATTCTTCCAATTGATGTAACAAGATGACCAAAGCAAGGTCCATGATGAGATAACAGATCAGAGTAGTTTGTATGATGGATCATGGTTAACAATCATGTTACCAGCTTATCGAGCACAACCAAGTGTGTGCACCCACTAGAGGTTCTCGGTTAAACATGGCACCGTTAGTTATTAATCAAGACATCATTAACAAGTCTACTACCATTTGATATCTCCCAGAACACAAGTAAAGATCTTGCATGTTTACACATCACATGCAAGGCAAAAAGATGATCATGTGGTGTGGGGGAAAATGATGGTTGAGTTTACTTTGTCTACACGTTAGGAAGGGCGTAGACAAATTTTGATGATCCAGGAATAGCGATGACCAGAAGGGTCAATGGCAAACAAGATAAAGGTTGTGGACAAGGCTAGGAAACCAAGAATGAAAACTGCTAACCTTTTAGGTCCTTCATCATAGGATGCTAGAACTAGGAGCAACAAATGATGTTGATATTAAAGACAGATCTTATGGTGCTTGCAATTTCCTTTACTCATCTTCGGTGAGCTGGAATAATGATAGGAGTTGGAATTAGAAAAGATTACCCATAGTGGGATTAAGATTGATCTTCAATCCTGTGCACTTTATCGACTCCAAATTTGTAAGTTCAAAGGTAAGAGTTGTAAGTCGACGAGAAGGACAAGAAGGGTCAAGAAGGATAAGGCTCAATCCTTTAACTCTTCACGCCTTGAAACTTGAGGTGCGTTAGATTGGTGATAGTAGCGAATGCTACCCCACTTTAACAGAACACTGCTTACATCCAAAATATGTACATGAGCATCCTCTTATCCAAATCATCTCCTATAGATTTCCTTTAATCAATTTACAATTCTGAATAACTCACCACCTAATTCTGAATCCAGATAAAGCCAATGAGAAAAATGAGGCAAAGATGTTTGAATAAGTGGTTGAGGTGGTTGATGAAACATCTTCATCATGTGAAACAAATTGATAAGCACATCACAATCCTACACATAAAAGTAATGAGATCTAATAAAACAGTTATCCCTTTTACATAGGAGTTAAAACTGAACTGAAAATAGGACACTACAGAATGAAACATGTAGCTGACTTCATGTGTTGTTTCATGTGCTTCGGGCCTTATTACAGATCAACTTAAATCTATCCAAGCTTCCGTTCTTGATTATGGTACACCTATCAATATGAGAGGATTTGAATCTGCTAATCGTGAACTCTGTCCATAGTTCCTCATGTTGCCTATGACTCTCAAGCAAAAATACCAAAAACATGTATGCTGATCCAAAGGACATAGCTGACTCCTCATGTGACCTTGAGTGCTTTAGATTTCTTCTGATTGCCTCAAATCCATTTAAGCTTCCACTCTGGATACTGCAACTACTTCGCGGTTGTGATGACTTTGCTTACATGCAGGGTCTTCATCTTTTCCAAATGTCATCTTCACTAATCTAGTTGTTCTGTTGAATCTTCCCTTTGCTTGGGACAGTTCTGAGTACCTTCATACATGACCCTTTCTCCTAATGGGGTCATCAGATACACCGTGCATTGAATTGGATTAATCACTCCATGACATGTGGAGAATCATCCCATTCCAAGGACGACATCAATATCCAGTGATTCTAGAACTATAAGGTCTACTTCAAAGCTTGCATCCTTTATGTTGAGATTCACTTTTGGACACATGTGGGTTGTGCTTATCTCCCTTTTTGGAGTATTAACTAGCATGGTCTTCTTGATGTGATGCATAAATAGCTTTCGAGCGGCTACATGGGTGCTTGAGATGAAAGAACGTGTAGAGCTTTTGTCAAACAATATAGTAGCCGGGTTTAAATTTACCAAAACCGATCCAAACACTACCTTTTTAGCTTTGTGAGCATCTCTCAAATCCATATTATCCAATCTACCATTTTTGCGAGCTCGTTTTAGTTTGTTGTTCCCATACATCCATGGGTACTTCTTTGGACATCGCCTTTCTGTATGCCCCTCTACATGACAATGATAACATGCCATGCTGTCAGCTTTCTCAATAGTGCCATGCTGATGCTGATTCCCTTGAATAAGCATGCTCTGAGTAGTTAGGATGCTACTGATTGGTTGATTCCATGGGTTCTCCTTTAGAGCTTCTTCACTAGATTGCTTCTTAGTCTGCTTTCACTTCCGAAGCTGAAACTCTATATACGTGATAGTCCATCCATCAAGACATACCTCTGGCATGAAACGCGAGACTGTATAGGCATCCAACTCTATAATGGGTGGATGTATTAGCGGAGGGATCGAGTCTAAGCCAAACTGCGAGGTAGAACTCTGGTCTATCTTGCTTTTCAATAGTGGTTCTTGCGAGACTACCTTCCTTTTCTTATTCCCTTGATTTTGATGATCCTAGGATGCTTCAACTTTTCCTTCACTTGGTTGCTTCTGAAGGCAGGGTAATCCATAGTGCCTACAACACTAACACTGCTCTAGGATTCTAAGTGCTTCATCGTGGTTGCCTTCATTGGATTGCAAATTCTTCCTGACTTCTTCCGCTCATCCTTTTCATTGATCCTTCCTCCAATCTGATTAGGGACCATGCTGAATTGAGTTGAGAATCCTTCTATGATTCCACTCCACCTGACGTATGATTTGGCAGGGTTGTTGACTTCAACTTGTTGGTTGAGAATGAGGATAACATGGCTGGATCTTCTTGACACTTGGTGAGAGCTCCTTCAATGTCACCTTGGAGAAGTGAGGCTTGCATTGATAAGAGATTCTGGAGCTTAGTCATCTGAACAGCTATCATCTCAAGGATCTGAGCTTGCCAAGCAATCATTTGTTCACTGCCCATTGGAGTTGCCAAAGTTGTTTGCTGACTCTATTCATCGATATCATCTATTCCACTTGCATTTCCACTTGAATTCACCATCTAATTTTAGGCAAAGGTAGAATGAGCAAGAGCATATGAATGAGGGCATGATATCATGATAGGCAAAAAATCAATGAGGTTTGGGGTCGGTAGCAAGGGATAGATATGATAAGAAGGGACTCTACCCCACTTAACAAGGATTATGCTACACTTCCCAACTCTTCACCTTCAGGGGCTACTACGGAACAAGGGAAACCAGGGACGACATTTACAAGCATCACAGCAAGCAAAACACACCAGCATACATCACAACATCGAAGCTACACGTTCTTCTTCTTCAATGGTGGTCATCCTAAAGGGCAGATCATGGATGATGAAGGGCCATCGTAAATTTTCAATATGGCAAGGTCAAAAAACTTTTAATAAACCAACAAAAATTAAAATTCAAGAAATTAATAGCTCCAAGGAAGCTATTCAAGGAGAGGATATAAGACAAGGATGAGGATAGTAGTCAGAATCAAGTACCAAGGGATGGTAAAATAGTTTTGGAGAAAAATAAGTTTTAGAAATCAACCGGTGCTATCATGGCATACGTCCTACAATCAACATTGCTCTGATACAATCTTATGACACCCCGGTTCCTAAAGGAAGACCAGAGGCCATCATATGTGTGCCCAGAAAGTCCACACATATAACAAAAAAGGGAATATCAGTAAACAATGTAAATAATAGTGGATAAATACATATAACAACACTTACAACTTATCAGAGTTACACGAAATGTTGGCTACAACTTCTCTTCAGAGCTCCATCCTTCTCAGGGACAGTTGACTGGGGGCTTCGTACGCCAAACACTTCTAGTACTTGACACTTTATCATTCTTCAGAGCAGCACCTTACTACAAACTATAGCAAGGGTGAGTCCATGTTGAACTCAGCAAGTACAGGCAGAATGTATAATGACATGCAAGGCTTAAACAAGGTAAGACTGAAAGGTAAAGACTGCAGTAGCATTTTAATTACAACAATTAAGATTTAACTTTGCAACCTATTCTCTAATCAACTTGGTTGAAGCACCCAACCCTTTGTTAAGGTTCAAGTAGCAATTAATGAGTCATTTAATAACATAGATATAAGCACATATCATTAGCACATGAGATAGCCATCTCAAAGGGAACATAGGATAGCCATCCCGATAAAACCTGAGGTAGTAACCTCAAACAACATCACCATGATTTAACAGCTTAAAACCATTTGGCTAAGTCATGCGAGGATCTGGGCCGCTCGTGACCGTGAGCACGGATGATATACTGATTTTAACTCTACGCAGAGGTGTACACTTTCACTCCAGATTGTGATTACTCCAGATTATGAATTTGATGAAGAGGTGAGCATGTCTATTTTGCATCCTTCAAATTTTATCTTTCATTGACCTTGTTAATTTTAGGATGAAGACTCAGAAGCTCCAACAACTGACAGAAAGAACAGACCTATTCATTACTTAATTCCTTGCCCATGAACAAGATTGGGTTCTGATGCTCCTTCTCTCAAATCATTCATGAACACTTATGCTGCTGAACTACAACCCCAAGCTTCAAAACGCAAATCTGCAGATATGGGGAGCCCGTCTACAATACTCAGAAAGAGAAGAACTAGAAAATCCAAGGTTAGCCAATTCTTGCACACTTTTATTTAAAACTAGCTATTAATGTTTCTTCATGCAGTCATCTCAAGAAGAAGAAGCTACTTCTCTTAAAGCTTCTCTAGGATCTTGTCAATAGGAAGTGCTTATTCAGGAGACTGAAGAAGAGGATCCTGGATCAGAGATAGAGGTAAATATTGCAATTTTATCTTTCTGATTCTTTGGGTCTATGATATTCTGTTTACTTTCCTGGTCTCTAAGTAGAAAGAAGCTCCCAAATCTTCTAGTCTTGAGATCCTTTCAAATCCCTCTACTAGCTTTAATGCTAAAAACTCTTCTAATGGTAAGCCCAGATCTGCTAAAATCACTTTAAAGATTTTGTGCTGCATTCTTTAATGTTTTCTTTTAGGCTCTCAAAATACAGCAGCAAACAACCTTGTTTGTTCTTCACCTCCCCTTGAACAAACTAATTATGTTGATCCATCACCTCCAGAAGATAGTCATAAGCTATCAGCTGCTTCAATGGTATTTCTGTAACACTTATCCCCAGCCAAATATAAATCTTACTGACACATGGTTTATTTCAGGTCCCTTCTTCTTCTCTACCAGATTATGATATAGACTTCTCAGAATATTTTGATGAGGAAGAAGTTACTTCTTTGCTCTCTATAAAGGATAATCCTGCTGTAACTCTGAGCAAGCTAAAAGATATGTTGCCCCTCCTTCAAAGCATGACTGATTTGGTTTAGAATGCTCAGACTATCAGTCAAATTATTGTAGAGGTCAAAGAAATTCTTCTTTCAAATCTTTTAGGACGAATTAGCAATATTTCAATCATTGAAGTTGATGCTCCAAGAATAAAGAAGGTCTAAGATGAATTGCACAGAGAAGAAACTTTGATAGAGCAAAAATCTTCCAATGTAAAAAATGTCAAAGCTTTGAGCTCTTCTTTGATGATTCTTCAAAAGTCTACAAATGACTTGAAGCCAGCTCTTTCAAGTCTACAAGTTAAGAAAGCTAAATTGGAGCGAGAACTTCAAGAAGAAAATGCAGCTATTGCTCAAAAGGAGGCAGCCTTAGCCCCAATCACTAATGATTTGAGTCTAAAGAAGGAGTCAGCTGAGTTAATTTAGGTAGGCAGACAAATAGTAGGAGATCTGAAGACTGTGTCTGCATCTGTAGTTAATGATAAAAAATTGCTTGCCCAGATTGATTCAGCTAGAATGAGTGCCCTTGATGCACTGAAAAACTTCTTTGAGATGTAATTGTACTTTGTAGCACTCTGATATCTTGTATTTTGAATCAGCTTTGCCTTGCTTTCTGAATAAACAACATGTTTATTCTATTTAGCTGATTCATGAATACATAATTATAATTCTGACAGGTGGCCCTTTCGGGCTCTTAGCGATTAGCCGATCCAATCTCCTGATTAGGAAAAGAATACAAACAATTGACCTTCTCAAGAAGTCACGCTCATGATTGATTTGACCGGCCACTCGATTACCTGCATGCATAGTATTCTGCAATTAATGGTAGGTTTGCCAATTTGTTTCCGAACACGTGTCCCCTGTGCTATAAATTAGAATATCTGCCTCTTTTGCAAACCACACACACATCCTTCGAGCCCCTCGTCTTCAAGCCAAGGACACTGTTCCACAAGAAAATCCCCATCTTCTCTGAGTTCATCCATGACGGGTCAGGATCACAGCAAGCGCCCGATGGAAGGAGAGGGAGTGGAGCCATCCCGCATCGTTCGTCCCCGCATCAGGTAAGCCGATTCTAATGGTCTCTTGTTTCCTAACCGGCTTTTAAATCTGATTTCTACTTTTACTGATCTTTTCTAGGAGAGATGGTGAGGGTCATTCCAATGCCACTGCTGCATTCCCTGTAACCCCGTTGGCACCTACAGTTGTTGCTCCTCCGGTGACCGAGGTGGAGGAACCTAAGGACTCTGCATCGGATTCATCCTCAGCCGCTGAACTCGAGATGGTGCCGGCGTCACTGTACGACCGCATCTATTCAGAGCGAAATGAGACAGAAGTGTGGTGTGATGACACCATCAAGGAGTTGTCTCAGATGCAGAACATTCTTGCCAATTTCCAGGCCTTGAGGAGAAGACGGAAGAGGTAGAGATGGCCATTAACCGTCAAGTTGCTGCTGATAACTGCATCGCCAGTGAGTCTCGATCTTTATTCCTCAAATCTTTGATATGTTCCAGTGACTCATATCTTTGTTGTTTTAATATCTGACCACGTAGTTTGAGGAGCTCCAGGCTATTGGGAACGTCACCGACGCCGCCGTGCATGCCCCCAGTGAGACCATCGTGCAGCGGTTGGGGACTATTCACAACAGGGTACATGAGGTGGCTCGCCAAGGCATCATCACGGTTGTTTCCTTTGCCTTGGCTGCTGTCCAAGCCTGCACAGGTCAGAATCTATAGGATTTGAACATCACATCGTAGATTGTCAATGCCATAGAAGACAACTCCGAGCACTTCGAGGAGGCAGCAGAAGCCATTGCCGATGTGTCTTCAACTCACTATGTCATTGGCAGGCTTCCTGAGTAGACTTGTAATAGGATGTGATCTTTTACAGCAAACTTGTCTTTTGTAAAAAGAAAATTCCCATGGATGTATGAACACTTTAGTTTGCAATGCATCTGTTGAGCTAATCCATTGAGATTCACTTATGCTATTTATGTTTTGTTTTTGTTCTTGCTCTAAAGGCGATGCATGTCACATTGGCTATTCCAACATTCTGTTGGTTTTATTTGTTCTAAAGGTGATATTAGAAATATCGGCTATTACACTGATGCTTGCTAAGAAGTCTATGATAATACTAATCTATAAAATAAGCCGATTGCTTTGGCATACTTAGCTATATCGAATAACTAAATCGGCTATTGATATTGGACATCTCTTTCATCAGAAGATGCTTTCAGAGCTGACTATCCTTGCCGGCTGTTGACCTTCATCGTTGATTGAGATGAAGTCTCCTTGAAACTCTTTTCTAGAAATGCATTCAAAACTTTCAATGTCCTAGTAGACATGATCAATAGAGGAAACACTAATTGAATCCTCAACAGGTACAATCTCAATGTCATTGTCTATCCATTGTATCAAACTCTGATGCATGGTTGAAGGCACACAACAATTGGCATGTATCCAATCCCTTCCAAGAAGTCGATTGTAGAATCCCTTCCAATCAATGACAAAGAAGGTAGTGATTAAGGTTTTGCTACCAATTGTTAATTCAACACTTACTGTCCCCCGAGTGCCAGACACATTTCCTCCAAAATCTCTCAACTACATGTCTGTCTTGATCAAATCTTCAGAGGTTTTGCCCAACTTTCAAAATGTTGAATAGGGCATAAGGTTGACTGCAGCACCTCCATCCACAAGAATATTTCCCATTGGTTTCCCATCAATAAGCCCTTTGATGTATAAAGCTTTCAAATGACGGTGACGAACGGGCTTCTCAAATATGACCTAAGAAGCAAGTGATAAATAGGCAGCTATCTCCTCATATTCTGATTCATCAAAATCAGAATACACTTCTTGATTCTTTGATGCTCTATATTCAGCAGGCAAGATACACTACATACCAATAAGAGCTAATTTGTGTGAACCGGCTGTTTTCTTGGACATCCAAACTTGTGCCTTCTCAGCTTTCTTGGCCTTTTCTAGTTTAATTTTAGTCTCCCTTAATCATTAAACTCTTCTCTTTTGACTCCTAGAAAGACCCACCAGGGAACCATTGGTTTTCTTGCCAAACATGCTGCACTTCTTCAACTACTTCATCATAGGCATCACAATGATCATGAATTCTGCATTTATTAATGCCCTAATCCTCCATAGGTTGTCCGAGTCTCTCATGAATAGACTTGCGGTTGATTTGAGATTGCCGATAACCTCTGTTTTGGTCATTACATTTAGGATAGTCCCTCTTGGTTGGTAACCTCAAGCCTTCATTTCAGCAATGCCTAAAGAAAGGACAATTCCAATGTGACTCAATCTGCTCCCTTTCATACCTTTCCTCTTCAAGCATCCTTAAGTGTTCATGTTCTTCAAACCATCTCCTGTGGTCCTTCTCTTGTTGCCTTTGCCACTTATTGAGAAGTATGTGAGATGTTACACGTGGCCTTTTCTCAGCTGATGCAGATGACTCAGGTCAGTCAGATCGGCTATTCTGCTTCTCACGCCTTCTCTTGATTTCCCGATATTCTTCAGTACTCAGTTGCATCTTTGTATCTACTGATCTAGACTCATTAGCTCTAGCGGAGGTCAACACTCTATTCTTGCCTTTGGGCAGCACAATATCAGCCATAGCAGTAGTGAAAGGGTCTTCATCAATCTTCATCATATTGGTTGGCTCAAAAGCAAACTTTCCAGCTTCAATGGCTTTTTGCAGCTGCTTCCTGAATACACTACACTCATTAGTGGAATGAGTAGTAGAGTTATGGACCTTGCAGTATTTCTTCCCTTTCACTTCCTGAGGACTAAGAAGCTTCTCATGCAACACCTTGATTTGACCTTTGCTCAGCAAATAATCAAAGATTTTATTAGCTTTTCAGATGTCAAAATCATATGTCTCTTGTGTCCTACCCCATGGATGATTGATGATAAACTTCTTGTTAAGATTCCACTCAATGGCATCGACCTCTTCTACCTCTTCTTCTGTACCGTATTGGATCAAAGATTTATAATAATCAGCTACATTAGCCAATTTCTGAAAATGGCTCTGCTGGCGTGGTGGCTAGACATATTCAGATAATGCAGCAACTCTTTGTGCCAATGCTCCAAGTTTCTCAAAATGCATGCCAATAAGCTTCTCCTTCAGATACGGTTGCATCCCTTGGATAGCCAATTTGACCAATTGGCTGTCAGACAGGTCTAATGAGAAACAAAGCTCCTCATTTGCCTAAATCACTGAAGAAACTCAAGACCGAACTTGTTGCTCTTCATCTTCATGCTATTTAAATCATCAATGTCTTTCTCAACGGTCCCATTGAAAATGAAGGCATGAAATTTACTCTCCAAGTCATCCTAAGTAACGATAGAGTTCTTTGGTAATAAAGAATACCAAGAGAAAGCTGATCCTAACAAAGACAGAGCGAAGAACCTGACCCTGTGAATCTCTTCAGTTCCAGCATCGCCTAACTGAGCCAGGTACCTGCTTATGTGTTCCATTGTGCTGGTGTTATCCTCCCCATTAAATTTTGAAAACTCTAGGATTCTATAACGAGGTGGAAGCTCTAAACAATTTTACCATTTAGGATATGGCATACTGTATGATTTGGAATGAGTCCACTTCATGCCAAACTGCTTCTCCATCGCTTCAGCAAGCTTATGAACCAATTGGTCATTAGGATCAGGAGACCCCCTAATGCTTGGACACCGAGGCATTTCCCATTGGTTGTAGTTTGAAATTTCTGCAAAGCGAGCTGGTGGTTCTTCATTGCTTCCCTGGTCTTGATTAACTCCTCCTTGCAAAGCTTGATTCACATGGTGATTCACACTTCTAGTAATCCTTGCAACTGACAGAGCAATTTTATGAGCCGAAGGTGGTACAGTTGAAGTTGTATCAAAATTAGGCGAGGACCACCAGTTGGCTGTTGTATCTGAGGAACAGTACTACCATTTGCACCTGGATTAGAACCTATCAGAAACTTGATTTGGGATGATTCTGCATACCACCACCAGAAGTCCCTATTGTATACTGATTGAAATAAGCAGGCCCGAATTGATCCACAGGAAAACCAGCGATGACTTCCTTCATGATGTTGCCAAACGTAGTCGAGAAACATGCGTTATGATTTGTCATTGCATCATGAATCATCTTGTTTAGTTTTTCTAGCATAAACTCTTTGTCAGCTTCATCTCCTTGATCAATTTGGCCAGGCATCAGGACTCTTGGCATTGGTTGTTTCAAGACTACCATACCACCACGCACTCTTCCAAAGCATGTCAAACACTTTTGCTTTAGTTGTTCAGCAGCTTGTTCAATCTCTTTTCTATGTTCTGGTTCAAGTTCATCTACCATGACATCAAGGACGTTGCTGACATTGAGATTAGATGAGTTTTGCGGAGGCATGGTTGACGATTAAGTGATTGTTGTCCCACTGGGCGTGCCAAAAAGAGTGTTAGCACAAAAATGTGACTCCTCACGCCAACGGTCTCTCGCGGGCTAGGTGGATCAGAGCGTGAACAGTTCTCCAATCCCTGCGACCTTCTCCAGTTGCCGATCCGATCGATTGAGTCCAAGGCGTGCCAGTCAATTTGACCCTAAAATTGACAAGGAGAAAAAGAGTAATCAAATTATGGAACCTACCGATGTGATTCCAGACAGTTCCTCATATATGGCTAAAATAGCCGATTTGATCAGGACATTGACTAGAGAGTCAACAACCAGTATGCGTTTGTAAATAAATTGATAAATAAGCATGCATGAATAAAAGCAATCTATCATGACATGAAGTAATTAACCGAGACAATATCAAGCATAGATCATTCATGATACGTGGTAAAACAATAAATATTTAACTAAATCGGCTATTCTGATATACTTGAGAAGCACAAGACCTTTAGCCGATCCAATCTAATCAATACGATATGTAAAGATCCAACATAGTACAATAATGTAGGTTAAAGTTAATAGATCTACTAAACCCGTGAATTTGAAATCCTCAAACTAAGTAATCATCGGACCAAGTCTTGTCCAAGCAAGCTCAGCAAACCAATTAGCTCTAAAGCGATGTTATGGGTGAAGCTCTGGTGAATTGGCTACTTTTGCCGATACCGACATGGGAACGAACTAAGTATATGGATAGCTTCAAGACAAATCCTGCCAACCGGTCTAACCTAGTGAGATCTATGACTTAACCCATTGCAGCCGCTAGAATTAGAAAAGATTAACAAACTCTTCCATAAAAATACCTGTAACCTAGGACGCACCACATATCACAAACAAGATTGATATAATCTAGCTAATGCAAGCATGAGATCAATCATCAAAGCGAGGGAATAAACATAACGAGCATTGATGACAATCGAATCTAAGAATTTATGAGCCAAATCTATCAGTCTTGATCAGGCAATGATGTTGTTGCAATAAATAAACAATGTAAAATAGATAACATCGGTAACTTAATGAATCTACTAGTTTGCCAAGCCTAATAGAGCTGATAACTAGCCATGCAAATGTCTTAACAAGAGGTCAAACCAGCCAAGTCAGACGAAGACGTGAGCTACTAGCCATGTCAATGCATAGATAAGAGGTCGAACCAGCCAAATCAAGCATAAACACAAGCCCTATGGCCATATCAATATGTAAATAGGAGGTCAAACCGGCCCTATCTAACATAAATATAAGCCATGGCGATACTTACAGCAAACCAGAGGTCGGACGACCCGATGCAGCCTAGCTTGATGAAGAAACTCGTTGAGATCCTAAAACTAAAGGTTGGTGGCCAAAGCCAAAAGATTGTATTGATTGATTGAGAGATGTCCTTTACAGGTGCCAAGGCTTACATATTTATACCCTAGGCTTTGACCAAGCCCTAAGTTGAAACGACTTGTGAAATAAGGAAAGAAAAGTAGAAAACTACTAAAACCCGATAACTTGGGCCCTAGTATTCTATTCTGTAGAGTCCTGTGTTGTCAACGCATCATAGCATGCCACGCCAGATCGAAATCATCATGACTTGCGAATTCTCTAGATAGCCAATTCTGGTTAGCCGATCGATTCCCCAATTCTTGGCTGTTATCAGCACTTAGCTGATCTTGGTAATGTTTTCTTCAGGAAGCTTCATCTTCACACTCACCAGTCCAAATTTTGGTGCAAACAGTATCCATTCAAACCACTTACTTAAAGTCATCTTGTGATGATATCCATTCAAATCAATTCAACCTTCATTGCTAAGCATGAATCCATTCAAACATCTTATAGCAGGCAACATGTGCATACAAATCCAATTCAATCAACCTATATGCACCCAAATGAATTAGATCAACTAAAGATATACTTGATAGTTCATGATCATCCGTAGCAAGCTTCTACTTAAATATTTGCAAGCCATCAAATATGACTAATAGTTCACCACAACTTGAATATTGCACTTGTATGTTGTAGCACTTGGGCTTCACTTGTCATGACTTGGCATTGGGATAAGAATAGCACTAAGCTTCAATACTTGAGTCAATCATATGATGAACAAGAGGAACCTTATTGAATCAATCCTCCAATGCCAATGGTACCTAGGGGACATGAATGAGCCATGTGTCCCCTTTCCTGGTATGAATAGCATCTTCTCTTTAGTTGAGCCTTTTCTTCCTTGCTCATGTGATGCTTCTCATTGCCTCGCCTCTCATGATTTGCTTGAGCCTTCTTCTCAAGCTTGGTAGGACACCCCGAGATAAAGTGTCCCATATTTCCAAATTCAAAGCACTTGATGTGAGCCAAATCCCTCTTCTCTTGAGTCTTGCTCATCATCATCTTGGTATCATGGATGTGAGTGGGCTGCCTTGCATAAGCTCTTCCACCCCTTCTTGTTTCTTCTTCATCTTCAAGTCATCAACTTTATCTTCATAGTTGATCTTGACTTGATCTTGGGTCTTCTTTTCTAGCTCAACTTGTAGCTTTGGTTGAGGCTTCTCTTGTTGCTTCACCAATTGCTTGGTTGGGCACATTGAGGTGAGATGACCCTGAATATGACACTTGAAGCACTTGACATGCTTGAGCCTCTCTTCTTCCTTCTTCATCTTGAGATTTTCAACATTTTGGCAAGTGAAGTGAAGATGTCCCACTTCATGGCACCGATAGCACATAAAATGGGATAGCTTCAATTGTTGAAGCTTCTTCATCTTCTTTTCTCTTTTTCTATTGCCCCTTGTCATCTTCTTATTGAAGCCAATGCCACACTTGTCACCATAGTATCTTTGAGTCTTCAACATGTGCTCAAAGGTGACTTTTGCGTTGTAGCACCTCTCTAACTTGTTGCTCAATTTCTTCACTTGTTCATGAAGCTCATTGCTCTCCTTCAAAAGGTTAGTCTCATAAGATATAGAAGTAGAACAAGCATCTAAAAGTTAAGAACATGGCATAGATAATAAATCATTACAAGAGGTGGATACATGCTTCTTGCCTACATCACAAGGGTTAGCAACAATATGTGATTGATCATTTGACCCATGTGATGATCTCTCACTAGTTTTAGTACTTTCATTGGAAAACTTCTTAGTGAGAAAAGCATGTTCTTTGACCAAATTATCATGAGTAACACTAAGTTCCACATGAGCCAATTTTAGCACATCATGTGAACATGTATTGACATAAAGTAGATGCTTTTGTTGTTCACATGTTGTTTTAGATATGAGTTTTCATTTTCCAATTTAATTGTTTTAGCTTTCTCATTTCTAACGACATGGTCATGCTAGCAAGTCTACTAACAAGCTCATCATATGAAGCATGATCAACCACATTGCAACTTGATACCTTGGTGTCACCTGGTGACATGAAGCAATATGATGATATAGGAGAGCTTGTTATGGCATCATCATTAGAGCATGATCCATCATCACCACCATCAAGTGTGCTTGGAGTATAACCATCACTTGCATCAATTGAGGCATCATCATCCATTTTGTCAAGTGAAGTTGAGGTAGATCGATCATCATCATCACTTGACCATGAGGTGGAGCAATCTTCCACAACAACTTTGTTGTGATCATGCTCAACATCCTCATGCGCCACCACCTTGGCCTCATCCTCCTTGTACTTTCCATCGTTCCATGTGGAGGCATCACCATAGGTGTGCTTGATGTCCTCCCACAACACATGTGTGGATACCTTATTGTTCACCTTCTCAAACACATCAAAGCTCAAGGATTTGATTAGATACAATAAAGCACTTGAATCAAGTTCAAAAAGAGACCTTTGAGCTTCTATGAGATTCTTATGGTCCATCTTGAAGGTGAGACCACTTGTGACAACCCACCAAACCTTAGGTCCCATGGCACAAAAATGATTAAAAAAAGCAAATGGTGTTTCCACCGTGCATAGTGTGTGTGTCATAAAAAATGTGTGTGTCACAAGTACACTAAACATCAATCCCACTAGTTTCCATCCTCTCGGGCTGGTTAAGACCACTATGAGAGATCTCACTCTGATACCACGTGCAAGGTCAAGATGGCAGACTAGAGGGGTGTGAATAATCCTTTCTAAACTTTATCGCACCGGCTAACCAAAACAAATACGAAATTAAACTAAATGGTCTAGCCAAGACTTCACCCCTCTAACTATGACTCTAGATGCACCTTGTAAAAGATCCTAAACAAGATAATCAAGGTGCCAATCTAGCTAGTGCTCTCCTAATCAAGTCTAGCTTGCAAGGTCACACAAACCTAAGCAACTAGTACTTTAGTAACCGAGGGAGCACCTATACAATTCTAATGAGCAAAAGCACAAAGCCAACCTAAGCTCACTAGATGCTCGAGGACAAGGCTACGCAAGCCGAACCCAAGAGCTCAAATCATTTAGCCACACAAACTAAGCAAAGCAAGGGAATTACTTCTAGCTACACAAGCAAGAAGACAATTAGAGAGCTACACAAGCTATCAATCACAAGAGCAACTACACAAGCTATATATATGATGAAATATAAATACAAAGCTTGAGACAAAGATTACAAACCATGCGAAGTGTGGAACAAGATAACATGGTGATTTTCCATAAAGGTCACACAAACCACATGTGATTTTCTCTTGATCTCACAACGCCACTCGATCCAAGCAACATCGCAATGTTAGGTTGCTCAAGTGGCACTAGATGACCGATATACAAATAAGTTTTCCCCTCTTGATAGTATGGCCTATCAATCCTAAATTCAGACATCAACTTCTCTACACACCTCATGACTGGTAAAATGAAATGCCCTAGCTTATACCTTTGCCTTGCATCTTCATTTCCACCATCACCTCCATTGTGCCAAGTGCAACGCATGCACGACATGATCAACAAATGATATGATCCACGTCACATCATGACATGACCATCTTGGTCCATCGATCTTGATCTCACTTGCTCTTCTCCGTTGCATTGGTCCGTCGATGCCATGTTTTGCCCAAGCTTCACCACGCATGGTCCTTCGCTTCCAAGCCTCGACTTGCCCTTCACCCTTGCAACCAGTCCTTCGAGATAAGCCTTATCTTGATCTTCACCTCTTGGTCACATATATGTACCTGTGGACTAATCCTATGTATCTCAACCATAAACATATTAGTCAACCTAAAGTTATCACTCAATTATCCAAAACCAAACTAGGGACTACTTTCGAAGCCCGACTAGTGGCTAGGGTGGATTGTCGCTCCTTCGGGATTTTGCCGGCGGCGGACGGAGCCTCGTTTGCTCAAGAATGTTGTTCATCTTTTTTGTCCCCTCACACTAAGAGGGATTTGGCACTAGTGGATCGCGGGGAGTTGCATTCGGTGCTTGAGTTCCATGCTATTTCGGTTAGTGCCAAACTACCGAATCTATGTTTACCTTCGTTTTCTTCCATGGCATGGATTTTCTCTGCAACTTGAGCCATTATTAATTGATTTTATGGTTTACAGGCTTCGTTGATAAACGCCGCCCTGTGGAAGCAAGACCAGGCTGCAATGGCGCTGGCCGAATCTAACCTGGAGAAGGCTAAATCCAAACTTGAGAAATCCGAAGCAAGGATAAAGTCCTTGGAGGTTGAACTGGTCGAAGCTCGCCACAAGCTAAAGGAGGAGACCGATGCCCATCGGCGCAGAAGAGGAAGCAGTCCAACTCAAGAAAAACGTGAACACCCGAGACATAGTTGAGAAGTCACGGCGACGCCAAGTTCTCAACGGGCTGCGGGAGGTTTCAGAGAAGTATCTTTGGCTTTTTGCTAGCGTTGGAGATGATGCCGAGCTCCCGAACGCCGAAGCGGGTGAGGAGAATTTAGTTTTTAGCTACATCCCATTCTTTTCTGATGGGCTAGGTCAGCTTGAGGGCTTGATGGATGTCAGCCAAAGGTATGCCACGCTTGAAGCTTGCCGCGCGCTGTGCAAGTCATTGAAAGACGCTGGGTGTGCTCACTTCGGCGAAGTGCGCCCGGCCAAGGAAATCAACTCTTATTAGCAGATTGACCCCAAAGCTCACACCGCGGTGGCCGGCTTCTTTACCAACTTCTGGGAGTCCGGGGGCCAAAACCTTGGTTTGCTTCGGGCCGCCCTCAATCGCTCCGAAGTAAGTCTCTTTGCACATGCTTCTCTACTTCGGTTACCATAAGCTAGATGCACTGCCCAAACTGTGTTTGGTTTTAGGATCCTAATATTTAGGTGACTAGCAAGCAGAAGGTTATAGCCTATGATCGCGATGAGCGTGAAGGTGGCTCAAACGCGAGCACCCCCTCCTGGGAGGATACCAAAGCTGACACTCTGCACCATGAATCTACCGAGACGCCCGCCACTGCTGATGCTGCCGCTGCTTTTGAGCTTGCTCTCGCTACTGCAACTGTGACCATCCTAAATCCTTCGGCCTCCAACGCTGTTAATGCTAAAAGCAGCCCAGCTGATCTGGTAGTTGAATAGGTTTTACCGGATTTGGTTTTTCTTGAAACATTTTGCAAACTTTGCGTGCTTCACCTCCCTCCTATGGGAGTTATGAACAATGGATGTGATGTACTCGTGCCTCGTTCTGCATGTTAAGACACTGTTTGATTACTTATTGTAGGTTCTCATAGAATGGTTTTCTTCAACTATCGTTGAAGAATATCCATTGACTATTGATTACGACGGCTTTATTATTCACGGGACAGGTGGTATCGACACCCCGGATCTAGCATGTCTGGCTACATTCGGTTTTGATTAGATTGAACTTTTTTGAAGTTAGGTACTAGCATTACCCCGGTTGCTTTAACGATTTGAAGGCAGCCTGTGGAGGCATTATTTATGATCATGACTGAAAAGAACTGGCTGCTTCGCTAATTTGTAATGTAGACCAAGTTGTTGTCTTATAGTCAATGATTCATACATGAAGTACTGAATGCATGTTTCACACATGACGTCGCAATTCTGGCACCTTGCTTTTTAGCCCTTCGACTATTTCTTGCCAAATTGAGTGCTTTGGCGAATTTTGAAGATGCCATCGCCCTCAACTTTCTTAGTTAAAGGTCATTGGTTTTAAATTTTAAGCCCTTCGGCTATTTTTCATCAACCAAAAGTTAAGTGAACTCAGGAAACGCTGTCCCCCTAACTTTTTTAGTTGAAGGGCTTTGGTTGAAAATTTTATACCCTTCGGCTATTTTTATCAACCGAAAGTTAGGCGAACTTAGAAAACGCCGTCCCCCCAACTTTTTTAATTCAAGGGCTTCGATTGAACATTTGAAGCCCTTTGGCTATTTGTGATAGAGACACCTTGACCACATTTGCTTAAAAGACCCAACTGATTTTATTTATTTTACAATTTTGGTCTTGACTTGTTATAAAGCCATGCGTCTTTCACACGGTGTCCACTGCACGCACATCTGAAGCAATTTGACGCTCAGGCGTTGTATGGTCATTTTGCATGACGAACCTCTCTGTGCTATGGGCTTTAGACTGAAGCCACACTATGTTCCTCCTGTGACCCGTGATGAATTCATCCAGCACTATGACTTGGTTTGCTTCAACATGAAGATTGTAAAGTGGTAGTCAGATGAGAGCCAAGTGCTTCGCTGGCCGATCCTGTGAAGCTGGGCATTCTTCTGGCTGTAGCAAGTATTGAATGGTACCCTATAGGCGTACCGAAGTTTGACGCTACTACTAGAAGCCCTTTTGAGGAATGGCCGGTGATTGGGGCTGTGGATGAAGGAACAAAGGTGATCCTCTACTCCGGCGCCATAAGCCTAGCACTCCCGAATCCTCTCATGCCTAATATCATCCGAGCTGAATCTCCTTTTTCCTATCGGAGGGTTATGTTAACAGGAGCTACTGTGTTATGGCCTAACTTGTCACACCCCAAAATTTCAATTTTGGGATGTGAACCAAAAACACTAAATAAACTAAAGGATTTACTAATTTCTTTAAAATTAGCCAAGACTTTATTCTTTTGTTATCATTATTAAATGATGAAAAGTGTGGCTTTAAAACTTTTACAAAGATAATAAAGATGGCTTTGTGCTTGGTGTCTTGTTTTGTTTTGTTGGTGTTTGAAAAAGAATTTCTAAAACCTGAGCAAGACACGGCTAGGTTCTTTTCGTGTTTGAAAATAAAGCTTTGAAAACCTAAGTTTGACTCAAGAAGGTTTTGGAAAACGTTTTCAGAAAAACTCTTTCTCTTGCATAGATAGAGAGAGAGAGCCTTTCCTTTCCCTCTATAGTGTTGACCATCGCTCTAGTAAGACACCATCCTCTACCTAGCTCTAGCAGGCCTAGTTCAGTCTCTAGACATCCCTGGCTTACCCTAGCCTATCCTGGCCCAACCTGGCTTGCTCTGGCCTATCCTAGCCTTAACTGGCCAGCCCTAGCCGACCATGGCCACCCCAGCCAGGCTACCAGTAGTCGCAGCCGGCCACCAGTGAACAAACTTGGCCATTAGCCGCATAGTAAGGCCAGCAGCAGTCCGGTCTAGCAACCCTTTGCTATCCTCAAGGCATCCTAGCTTTCTTTGGACATCCCCTACCTAGCTTGATCCACACCTGGCCTCACACAGCCTCATCTGGCCAACCACAGCTAGCTACAGCCACATGTGGCCACTCTCAGCCGGCCACGGTCAACTTCGGCTGGCCATAGCCAGCACTAGCTTGGCCACAGTGGCCACAAGCAGTCATAGCCTCCCCCGGCCACCTTGGGCCCTCTCTGGCCATCCCTGGCCAATTCCAGCCAGCCATGGCCAAATTTGGCTGGCGATAGCCAGCCAGCCCGGCCACCAGCGGCTATAGGTAGCCGCAGCCAGCCCAACGGGCCAAGCTCAGCGGCTTTAGCCTAACCGGTTCCCTGTCGGCTATAAAGAGGGCCAGTCGCGGCACCTTAGCCAACCTAGCCGCACTTAGCCAACCCTAGCCGCACACAGCCAACCCTAGTCGGCCACAGCCAGCCGCCGCCAGCCATAGTCAGCCGCGTCCCGGCCGAGGGCCGTGGTCCTCCATCTCCCGTGCGCCGCAGTCGGCCGCAACCGGCCGTAACAGGTCGCCGCAGGCCGTAGCAGGCCGCAGCCGGACGCCACCGGCCGTCCAGCAGGCCAGGGCCGAGGCCCCTTGCCTCCGGCGCTGGTGCAGTGGCACCGTGGCTGCCATGGCCACGATCTTCAACAGCCAGAGGTGGAAGATGATGGTAATTACGAGTCTGCCACCCAGCAGTTATTTACAGTTTTGCCATTATTTTTAAAAGCTTATAACTTTCACGTTTTAACTCCGATTTGGTCCGTTCAAATTTTGTTAGATTCATAATTTTATTATCTACACAGTGGTCTACTTTTGAAGTATTTTAGAAAATTTATATTTTTAGTCTATATTTAAAATATTTATTTATCTATAGGAAATCTTTGAAAATTCATATCTTCACCATTATAACTCCGATTTCGGTGAACTTGACGTCTGTGTGATTATAGAAGCGAGTAGAATAGTTTTATAACCTTTTTATTCTGTTTTGATGACATTGATGTACTGTTCCTCTAATAGCTCTTTGTTTGTTTCGTGTATGTATGCTCGATTGGATTGTCTGGTGTTGAATGTTAATGTCGAGTTCAGACGGTGAGGTTTTTGCTGAGCAAAGCTATTTTGAGGATCAGCAGGACTTTATGAATCAAGGAAAGTATAGCATGGATCTTCCTTGTTACTTATTCACTATAATAACAATGCATTTGTATGAGTCCGTTTGATGACTTTGAGGTTATAACTAGCTTTGATATCCTGATTCCTTGAACCTTTTGGGTGCATTGGGTAGCAATGATGCTAGCGCTTAATGATATCATGATCTTGTGGCTTGATGAGTATTTGTTCCATGAACAGTAAAAATGACTTTTAACCACCTGAGGATTAATCAGTAACGTACCTTCCAGGATTTACAGTACAGCTGTGAGGGTTATATGGCTCTGGCTTTAGCTCAGTACGAGGACCTTTTCTAGCATGTTAGCGGTTCCCTTTATGGCACAAGGGGGGTGTGTTTCAGGTTGGGTGTAGTTGGACCTTTATCTATATGAGTATAGGCTGCGGTCGTGTGCCATCAGAAGGGGGGATACTACATCCGCAGGGCACAGAAACCTCAGCGGCCCTAACATGTTAGACGAACCTTTGAAAGGCTTCATAGTGAACCCTGCCGGCTTTCCTTAGTAGTGAGCTAAGAGGTCGACGGGCCTCGGGCGAAAGGGCAATTCACGGCTCACAGTGAAAGTGTACACCTCTACGCAGAGTTTAATAAACTGGTATACTAGCCTTGCTCAAGGACACGAGCGGCCTTGGAACTCCTTACACTAATGATGATCTCTCTTGTCATGTTAAATTGTTCATATTTTTGCTGTTATGTTCACCATTCATTTATGTTACATTGATCATGATGGTTTTGGAAAACACTTGCTACCTTGATGCTTCTTAACTGATCAACTTGATTAACATATAAAAGCTAAATACAGTCAAACCGTGTCAGCTTATTTGAGCCCCATTAACCCATGTTATGCTTGTTGAGTATGGTTGTGTACTTACGCTTGCTTTACTTTCAATTTTGGAAAATCCCAGATGGGTAACAGATGAAGGTTGGAGTGAGAGCTATCGGGATGAGTACTAGGCTTGATGTTCACCAGTTGACGTATCCCTGTGTGGAGCTTCTGCAATAAAGATATCTTAGTTCTTTATTGTTTATGCGCAAGACTGTAATAAATAATGATTCGATATGTAATAAACAGGGTGATGATACTATTACAATTTGTCCTCTTATATGTGCGACTGTTCCTGGGGTGCATATAAGGCTATTTATACATTCTATTTTTATCCTTAAAAATGGAGTGTGACATAACTGCTTTGCTTGAGAGCACAATGGTTTCCTTTTATAATGCATTCTGAGGATGGGCTTGGAGGTCGGTGTCCCAGATTAAATGTATCTTGCGTGTCCTTTTTGCATCGATAGTAGGTTGTAACTTTTAATGTTTTGACCTTATACTATCTATTGTAAATTTATTGCAAGTGTGATTCCTGTATCAGGCACAATTATTGCGGTGTTGGATTTTTATTAACCTCTAGTGTTTTTGCTAAATAAAAACTTATCGGCTGATATTAACCGAAGCCATTTTCGGCTTTCTGGGATCCATTTTTGGTAGCCTTGGGAACCGAATATAACTTAATAATAGGGGTACATAGGGTTGCCTCATTAAAAAGCCTCACACCTTTAAAAAGGCTTCTCCTGTAAGGAACAAGAGCACAAACCCCCAAATATGCTTAGCTACTTTGCCAAATGTAAAGAAAAAGAAAATTACAACCCGAGCGAATGCGTGCTAATGGTAGAAACGCCGAAGGTTGTCCGCATTCCATGTGTGACCGTACTCGATGCCTTCTTCGTTCATCAGGGTGTACACTCCTGGCTTGATCATTTTGGCTACTATGAATGGACCATACCACTATGATTGCAGTTTTCCTTGTTTGTTTGGGTGCCAAATGAGAACCATGTCACCCTGGTTAATATTTTTCCTGAGTATCTTTTTATCTCTCTAACTCTTTGTTTCTTGGTGATACTTGTCAGGGTTCTCTGTCACCTTGTGTTTTTGAAGCTCAGATGTTTCTAGCTCGACATATTTCTGAATTGGCGTGGTAGCCGCAATTTCTGTTGGGAATGAACCCAGCTTCATCTCTTTCGGAGTGATAGCTTTTTTGCCGAATAACAACCAGAATGGGGTGAACTCAGTCGCCCTTGATTTGGACGCATTGTGCGCCCAAACGGTAGTTACCACTTCCTGAGCCCATCTGCCTTTTGCTTTGTTATCTTTGAGTATTTTGGATATGATGCTAAATATTTTGCCGTTCACCCTCTCAACTGCCCTGTTGGACTCTGGGTGATTGACCGAAGCAAAAGACAACTTGATGCCCAACTCCTGGCAGAAAGTTCTAAACTAAGATGAATCGAACTACGTGCCATTGTCAATGGTGATGCAAGCTGGGATGCCGAATCTGCAGACTATCCTCTACCAAACGAAGCTGACTAAGGTGCCGAAAGTGATTTTGGCCAATGCCTTGGCCTCTATCCATTTGGTAAAGTACTTGAGAGTGACAGTGGCATACTACAAGTTCCCTGGCGCAGGGGGAGAGCGCCCACAATGTCAACGCCCCATCTCTGCAGGGGCCAAGTTGGATAAATAGGTGAAGTTGGGCTGGCTGGGGCTCTTTGCTTCTTTGCAAACATCTGATAGGCACGACACATCTTAACAATTTGCTTGGCATTTTCAGCTGCAGAGGCCAATAAAAACCTTGTCTCATTGCTTGGTGCACTATTTCATGTGGTCCTCGGTGCATGCCCCACATGCCCGCATGTATCTCGGTTAGCAGCTGGATGCCTTCGTCTCTGCCAATGCACTTTAGCTTGGGTGCTACAACACATTATATAGGTTTTCTCCAATGATAGAGTATTGCTTTATCTGAGACAGCATTTGGTGTTCCTCCTTCTTTGACTCTGGTTCATAGGTTCCTTTCAGGAAAGCCCATATCGGTGCTCTGCAATCGTCACTTGCTATTGCGTGTATCGCGGCTGGCTGGTCTTCTTCCTCTTTGATGACTTTGATCATTAGGGTCTGGAAAAAGACATCTAGCAGTAGTGGAGTGTTTTGTGCAGTTGCTTTCGCTAGCTCATTAGCTTCGGCGTTTTCTGCTCTTGGAATGTACTTCAAGCTGAAGCCAGTGAAATGCTTCTCCATCCTCCTGACCGTCGCAAGATACTTTATCAGGTCTACTTCTCTGGCGGTGTAATCTTTCTAGACATGCCTGACAACCACTTGTGAATCTGACTTGATGGTGCATCTTCGTACACCTAGCATCCTTAACTTTCTTAGCCCAAGTAGCACCGCTTCATACTCGGCTGTATTGTTCATTGTCAAAAACTGCAGCCTTGCAGCATACCGAAGCTTCGCCCCAGATGGTGATGAATACTCTAGTAGAGGACTTCTAATAAAGAAGAAAGTTCCTGGTAGCTTAGAAATGGTGTCTAAGCTAGAAGTTACCTTCGTTTGCCTCGTACTCCATGGTTGAGGGGTAGGCGGTAGGTGGTGACAGCCCTATCCATCCTTCGTAATCCCCATGTTCGGGTATGACATAGAGCTATAGGCTGGCAACGCCTGGCAAGCAAGTCTGTAGTGATGAAGGCTATCTTAACTTAAAATCTCTATCCCAAGAAAACCATGTATGTGTATGATCATCTGCTCATCTTAGCATAGCTATTTAGGATAAAGCTGCTCCATTTCAGGTATATTCTTTTATTCTTTATTCTTTTTTCTATCTTTATCCTTAAGATTGGTTTGATGGTGTTGATTCCGGCCAAAAAGGGTGAACCCTCAGGACCCGAATCACGCTACAAAGTAGAAACGAATAAAGAACAAGTGCGATGAATGTTGTCTCTTCTCATTAAACAAGTACCGGCTAAAACACACAGGTCCCTCCTCCATACAAGCTCCACGAGGAGCGATATTTATAGATGCCCGTAGGAATTTACATGACAATTCTACCCCTATGAAACTGCTTCTTCTTATTGACTTTTGGCCGACCAAGGGTAGACACATCCATTTGGCCATGTCTCCCCGTACGGCTTGCTTCACCTCCATCGGGCACGTGGCGTTCAATCAGGCCGCATCGCCTCTAGAATTCGGGCACCCTAGATGAAAGAAAATCGAAAGGCTCGTTCTCACTTAGGTCAGTGCTAGATTCGGCGCTTATGGGCGCTCTGCCGAACCGGTGGCCCAAGTACCAAAGCCAACTCCCGCTGACCAAATACGCACATTTGGTCCAGCCAGCTGGCTTCGACAATCATGTCATTTACACTGAAGCTGTCAATTTAGCAATCAGAGACAATCCGACCGGAGCCATTCACAGCTCCAACCGATCGTGTGTTGCATGAAGGAAAAGCCGCACATCATTGCCCAAATATTGGGCTAACGGCGAAGCTTCAACTGTTTCTCCAACACAACCGATGCTGAGCCAAATCACCCGAATGTAACCTTGTATTGTCTCCCTTGATCCAGGTTTAGGTGACTCATTAGGGGACAGGGTGGCAACGCGCTCCTTTGCCCCCAACAGATGGTATGTCACATTTTTCAGTATTTATCCTGTCTTACCACTGTTATAAACATTGTTCTATTATGCAGTCATATTATCTTGTTCATATCCCTATTAGAGTCTTTTACACCACGCCTTCCTTTGGAAAAATATAAATGAACGATACCCTAAATACTTCTGGGTAAAATATTACAATGGTAATTTCGTGCGCTTGCGGATTTGTTCTGTAAATGTATAGAACTACCAAAGCATTTCTGGTGCATTGCCCAGGGACTACAAACCTAGTAGCGACGTTAAGAAATATCAACAAGCATTTCTAGCGCCATTGCCGGAGAATACGTTCCTGAGTAGTGACCCTAAAAAACACCAATATAGGATCTCTGATCAAAAAGGTTAGGTTAATATTACTATAAACACACATGCGTCTCATATCCATCTCCGTTGATGTATTTTCTATCATATTCCATAATAGCCCTTTTGTAAAGGGGTCTGCCAAGTTAGTTTGGTGGAACATAAGTCACAACTATTACTCTGGAGTTTCTTAATTTCCTGTTAGATTTTAAATGTCTTTTAACATGTCTTGTTGGCCTTGCATTATCCTTAACACTGTTTACCTTAGTAGTCACCGTTTGGTTATCATAGTTCATAAGGATATATTGCCATATTAGTTTTTGCAACCACCAACAAGTCTGACAAGAGCTCATGCAGCTATTTTGCCTCTGCAAAAGCTGTACCCAAAATAGTAAGTTCTGCATCCATGGTCGCGATGGAGGGACTATGGCGGCAGCGCAGTAGCGAGAAGAGGAAAAGAACTAATTAGCTACCTTAGGATTTTTTCAAACTAGGTACTGCCTAATAGTAGTTCTATTATGTTGTATCTTTCCTAGGAGGATTGGTATATATATACATAGGTAGGAGAACCTTGTATCTCCATATCAACTAGCAATATGGTGCTAATCAATGTTGCACCTTCTATCTCTACTCATGGACTTAAATATTAAAACTCATTAGGAAACATAAGTATTGGACCCTTGAGATTTATTAGAATTTGTGCATATGGGCTTAGAGGAACTAGACCATGTAAATTCTAACAGCCTTAATTACCTCACACCACCAATCCTACTCCAATGCCCACTTTAACAGCTATAAAGTACTTTCCTGGGCAGCAACACCAGCGTCCTTACCGTGGGCATGCTATCGTCGTGGCTTCCAATGGCATGGCGCTTAAGACCAACTGCCTCCACATCCACGCAGTAATCATCTCATGCCCGTCAGTTGGGTATATATAAGCCCTCTGCTCTAGAGATCTTCATCGCACTCAACCGAAAGCTTCGGTTGCCTGCGATGGTGGTGTTGGACCTGGCACCACAGTGTGACTGGGCTTCCTGCAAGGGCTTCATCGTGGTGCGAGGAAACGTCCTTCCCATCCAGTTGTGGTGTGTGGCTGGAGGAGCTGAGCAATGCACCTGGTGGTACCATTTGAAGCTCACCATTGAGCATCTTCCTCAGGAGCCATGGTCCGAGGTTAGTGTCTCCAGGTTCCTAGGAGACATCTCTGCTTCTTTGACCGCATGGACAGTAGCACCGTCAGCAAGGAAAACAATGGCCCGCTTGCTTTCACCTGCTGGCTGCTGGGTGTGGATGCGCGACCCGGATGAGCTTCCGTACTTGTTCAAAGGAGTTGATGATCTTCCCGGCACATGCCGACCAAGCTATGGATACAAACGGCCTACCTTCTTATGCCCAGACTCCATTATATTGATGCCACCTGTGGGTAAGAAAGTGGATCGTGCTCTGCTTATCCAGACTAATGAGTACCAGGAATGGCATCGGAGTCCGTAAGGTCACGCCGCTCCTCACCGGCGGCCGTCACCTGTGCCTGGACTCCGGGCGTAGGCCGTCCGACCTTAGGGAGGCACTTCCTCCCGGGAGGAGGCTACCGTGCACGTCCAGCCCCACTGGTGTGCCGCGACAGGGACCCTGATGACGATGAGCATGTACGCCGCCACGTGGAACAGGAAAGTTCGAGGGCCCACCAACTCTTGCCAAGCTGCTCCTCTGTTCGTGTGACACGTGTGCACACCAGTTCGCCGCCTGTCTAGACCACGGCCGCAGCAGCCGCCACTTCCCATTGAGCTCACTTCGAAGCCGAGAAGCGTTGCCACATGTCTGACTGACCCCATGGTGCACGAGTTTCGTTTCGCCTTGGAGGTTCGCCATGCCTCTGAGTTTCTCCCCAAGTCCGGAGGACAGCTCCTGCCAAGTGCGGAATATACTCTGCTCTCCTCTGCTTGGACTGAACTGAATCTTGCCATGGCTTCTGAGTTCGCATGTGGCAATGAACATGTCACTGCCTGCGATGGCTATAGACAAGGAGGTAGTCCGGTAGCCCCGATCGACTCATGGAGATGCAGCTCCCTCCATTTGTTGACGCCATCGCCTCCAAGGTACGTACAACACATGGACGGACATCGATGCGCAAGCACAGAGGAGGCCGGACTCCGATGGCGACTTCTGCTCCGGCATCTTCACGTCGGCTCCTCAGGCGATCCTGCCGCCCCATGTACACCATCTTCACGTTGGCAGCACAGGGGAAGATAGTTTCTGTTGTTGCAGTGTTGTGGTTGTGGAAGGGCAGCACGAGGAAGTGTAGCAGGATGGGAGTTAACTCTAGTAGGTGGTGCTGCAAGCTGCCCCCAACCAGGATGTTTTAGCAGGATGGAATATTTAGGCGCCAGCAACATCCTTCCATCTGGTGATTGATTGCACTAACTCAAGAAAAGTCTAGCTAGAACAGGGTCATCAACACTTGCATCTGCTGGTCTTCAGGAATGGCTACTGAATATATCACAAGGAGAATGCACTATTGTTACAGGACAGTCCTTGGTGATGTTAACAGTCTAGTCCATTTGGAAGCAAAGAAACGGCGGAATTTTTAAGAGCCACAGAAATGAAAAAGTCTCCGGTTGATCTTTTCCCTTAAAAAAAAAACAACGAGGAGGCTTACTTGAGGAAATCGGCAGGGGAAAAAACCTTTTGTTTACCTAGTTGCAATGTACTCTTACACAAATGAATGACTAATCCACTTTAGTCCTACTTGTAGGCACGTCTTGCACATGTAATTGTTCTCCTATCTTATTACTACTTTCTCCGTCCCGTAATATAAGGGATATAGAGTTCAAAATTTATACCAAAATAAAAGGTATTCTGGGTCGTCAACCTTCTCGATCTCTCCTCTGTCTTTTTTTTTTTGCATGAAAAATTGAGAATTTTTTGGCATCAATTAAGGAAAATAACAACTAAACTACTCCTTCCAATCCTAATTAGTGAGGGGCAAGATGATCTTTTGTCGTGGCTCCTTATTTTGTCTGAAAATCACTTGAATCCCTTATATTATAGGATAGAGGGAGTAATATAAAGCCAGTAATCATCCCAGGTCTTTCAAATAAAAAGGTTGCAAGCTTATTATTAGGCAATTTATGCCATATAAATACTTCAAACCGTTACTTTTATTTACTGTATATTTCTTCAGGGCATCAAGTCGGGATCTCCTGTCGTTCCGAAGAAAAGGAGACATACATATACCGTGATACCATACCATACACAGGGTTCAAGCACGCTGGATGGATGAGTACACATGGATCGATGCGCATGTTACAATAGGTATATACATATATGTGTGTATAAAAATACGCGTACTGGTGTCCAGATCATTGATCACGGCGACAGAATGGTGGTGTACTGGTGTGATCATTATTTGGGTGCATGGTTGATGATGCTTTTGTTGAGCTCCTCCTTGTCGGGCGCAACGATGGATGCCACGTCATCGTAGTCCAGTACCATCAGGAAGGTCGGCAGGGCCTGCACTCCACAATCCTTGGCGAGCTCCTGCATATTAATGAACCTACGATTTAGAAACTGTTTGATCCCATATAACTACTTGTATAGTTAGCTGCTAAAAGTTAGCTAAGTTCATGTTTGGATCTTCAGCTAATTAAGCTAATAAACCAGCCTAATATCTTACATACCACCCTAGCTAACAATTAGCTATTAGCTGGTTTCTTCTAGCTAGCTAACACAGCTAATAGTTAGCTGGGTGGATCCAAAAAGAGCCTTGCTTAGGCCCGCCGGACTGACGATAGATCGGTTGGTTACCTTGAACTCTTTGTTGTCGATGTCGACTGTACAAAAGTCGGCTTTGACGTTATCCTTCTTGCATTTAGCTGCGATTGATTCAAGAATCGGCTTCATGAACTCGCACGTCGAGCGGTAGGACACCGACCCCATGAACTCCAATACGAGCTTAATTAAATTGAGCGTGGAAAGAGATTGTGTATGAAAGTCATATCAGAGAAGAATGAATGATGGAATTAATTGATCTAATACGGAAATTAGTCTCTTTCAATTGTGTGCGGAAACGAATCAAGATAAGAAGATGATATATGTATGTACCAGCTTGTCATTTCCATTAGCATGGTCCACAACTTGATAGAAGTGGTTCATATCTCGGACGGCTGTCACGGACGAACTCATCGTGCCTTCTTCTTCTTCGGATTAATTTGCTTTTGCTGTGGATGCACGCAACCAGGACGTACGTACAACTCGCACAAGGAAGGGAGAAGTATTTTTTTTGCCCACACAACTCGGCTTGCTGGTGATAACTATAATTATAAAAAAAAAGTTCGCCTTGGTGATGGATATGGATGGGGAGCTGATGGCCTATATATAGGTGGAGCCGATGACAAAAGGACGATAGGTTTGGATGGGAAAGAATAGATGCTTCCCAATTCATTATATCTTTACGCCTAAGGCCCTCAGAAATTTCAACCACTTCATTTCGATCCTAAGCATCTAATTTGGTCGGCTTCGTGCTGGGGGCACGTGAGCGAATATAATAATGGACGCTTATTTGTTGCATGCTTTACATTATTTTCTTTTCCACCCTGCTTGATGGTTTCTTTTTTATTTTTTAAATCGCACTGGCATCTCTCTATCAAGTTTAGGGTTGTCAAATTCTGAAAGAAATCGACGCGCACTAGTGTTAACTCAACGACTCAAACCCGGACGGACATGCATGTTCTTCCACAAGAACTTGTTTCTTATAATAGAATCCTCATAAAAAGTAAAATAACCCTAGCTCCCTCTTCTCTCTCTCTCTCTCAATTTTCAGGGACAGACACTTGTAAAGCCTGCCTCAGAAAATCTCACACGCATATAAAAGCGAGCCAAACCCTAGCTCCCTCATCTCTCTCTCTGAATTTCTCTTCTAGCCGCCTCGTCCTCTCTGTCACATTCAATCTCTCTCCCCCAGCAACCGCACGTGCCTCCCTCCCTGCGCGGCTGCATATGAGCATGGTGTGTCACTTTCGTCCGGTCTTGCCATCATCTTGTCCGATGTGGTGCAGCATGCAGCCCTGTCTCCCTCCAGTTCGGTGCGTGGGCCCTTAGTGCGGCGTTATGTCCCTCTAAT
This sequence comes from Bothriochloa decipiens, assembly GCA_023333625.1. NCBI lineage: Eukaryota > Viridiplantae > Streptophyta > Magnoliopsida > Poales > Poaceae > Bothriochloa > Bothriochloa decipiens. The sequence continues at coordinate 41,341,782 of CM041645.1, forward strand.
CGACATGGTGTGGCTCTACATCATGTCCCTCTAGTCCGGCAATGGTGTGGTGCGGCGTCATGTCCCTCTAATCTGACATGGTGTGGCGCAACATCGTGTCCCTCTAGTCTGGCATGGTGCGGCGCCTCCTATCATCCAACTTGATGTTCTGCCACCGTCCTACCACCCTGACAAGGACCCCTTAATCCGTCAAGTGCTGCAACGATCCGGCAAGTGCTGCAATGATCTGGTGAGTACAACATTGATCTGGCGAGCAGGTTCGATTCACCGCAGATCCAACTAGCAGAGGCCAAGATGGGTACTCTCTTCCTTCGTCGTTGAGATCTATTATCATCATTCTGTCGTGAAATACTCTCACCGCCTGATCTACTTGTATTTTTGTTCTGGTTCTATATGATTTGAAAGTGCCAGCGTGGACGATGTGGTGGTGCATATTCGATGATAGCACTGAGCAGGGCCACCTAGCCTCGATCGGGCCAAGGGCGGTGGTGTGGAGACCCGCCCGGCCAATGGCGGCAGAGGAGAGCCATCCAACCGTGACCTACGACAAGGGTGGTACTAGATCTAACCTAGTTGCACGCTTCGAGGAGCGGCGATTGCAATTGTAGAAGCAGAAGCAGAAGCTGGATTCTAGAGCAGAAGTTGTAGTGGGTTTTTTATTTTTATTTTTATTTCCAGAGGCGGGAGTAGTAACTCACCGATCTCTAGAAATATTATTTCTAGAGGCAGGCGTCATTACTCGCCTGCCTTTGAAAACATCATTTCCATAGGTAGACACCAAGGACCGCCTCTGATAATCTACGATTAACAATGAGCATCTCTCAGAGGTAGACAGACTGCCCGTCTCTAATGTTACTTTTTGTACTAGTGATCTATGAGATTGTTGCAGTAGTTCTAGGTGAAAGCTCAACCTAGCTCCCAGCTGAGCCAAACTGTGATGATGCCCTCGGACAGAGATTCCCTTTTTGGAGGCTGTGAGACCCGGCTAAATGAGGCTCAATACTATAGCGACCAACAAGTTGTGGTGGGGATGCTATAGTGGCCAAAGTTAGTACCATATTGGAACTTGAAGGAGAGTTGAACCAAGTTAAAAGCCTAGGCCTAGGAGGCTGTTAACTCTAGATCGATCCTTTTACACGAAGCGAGGACAAAAGTGCAAGAGAGTTAAGTAGCAGGTTTGGTCCATTCAACGTGTATAGTAGGCCTTAGCCATCTTCGTGAGGTGGGGCGTTATAGAGGCGATGCTGAGGAACCACTTGTTACACCCCCTCCGATGGTGTTCTTGTGCAATGCAGCTCTTCTCCACCACCTGGCTCATGTTAACGCTGACGGTGATTATATCCTTGGATGTCATATCCCTCCTCGGAGGCATCGTTGGAGAAGCTCTGATCCAGTAGATAGTGAACTACATTGTGTTGCCGCATTGGTGCCCTGGAAAGTTGGAATAGTACTGCTGCATTTTTACTGTGTTTGTTGTTCGTGGTTATGCCACAATTCGCCCTTGTGCTAGGGCTGGTTACTTTTGAGGTCTAGTTAATTTAGCTAGGCAATGTCACGGCTTTAGCCCGGTTTTCCTAAATTAGAAAAGGGTAGTGGGGGGAAAAAGACCCCCAAGATATTTAGCTTAAGGTAGATGACTCTCACCCATGCCCACCCTCACACAGGTGCTCGTAACCCAGGTGAGTGGGTCGGTCCATGTACTTGTGCTTTGGGAAACACGGGATAGGCAAGGGGTTTTTTTACCACTGCCGACTAAAATTCGCCCAAGCTAGGAATCAAACTTAGGTCACGAGGCACACCATCTAGAAACTTGACCAACAGATCTAGCAATTAACTAGCAATTTAGGTGAGGATGCTCTCCCCTAGTGACCATTAAAAGAAATACGGTTGTTAACACTACTACAGTTTTGATTTGTAGCAACAGGGTAATCTTTTGGTAGGTCGGCTCTATCACCAGTCACCCCTATAGTCATTCTGTCGGGCCTCCCATGGCCAGCCACCCCTAAAAATCCAACACCAGAGGCGGCTGGTGTTACGAGCCACCCCTACAAATAGGTTCATTTGTAGGGGCGGCTCATTCACTAGCCACCCTTACTGTTCGATTTATAGGGGCGGCTGGATCATGAACCGCCCTTACAAATGCTGCCCTAGATAAAGGCTGGTGCCCCCTTCTTCCTCCTCGAGCCAGCCACTATAGCCCAAGAGAGGAAGAAGGGGGGCCTTGGGCACCTCCCAAAAATTGTTCCTACAAGGAGGGAGGTTTTGATCTTATTTCCTTTGGTGGAGAGGTTGTAGAAGGTAGGAAAATGCTATTCCAAACATTTTAGGAAGTTTTAATGGTTGGTCAGTGAGTAATTAGAGTTATGCTTTTCTCTCTCTTCTATGATTCTTGAGGCATTTATAAAGAAAATTATACCACATTTTTTAAGGTTCTAGTGTAAATTATTTAGTGGAATAAGATTACACCCTTATTTGGTGGTTCTTGCTTGATTTTATTGGTCTATTATTTAGTTCAATGGATGTGTCATGTAGATCTAGATCTAGAGCTAGGGTTTGTTATTTTATCATTAGTTACTTTTTTTGCATGAAGTATATATAGTGTGTAAAACCTTAATTGCTGCTATATATTATCTTTGGAATTGCTTGTTATTGTAACCATGATATTTTAGTGGATAATTTAATATAATTAGGTCAATTATTGTTATGTATATAATCATTTTCTAGAAAATTGTTAGTTAATTATCTATGAATAATTAGTCCTTTATTTTTTTCTAGAGAATTGTTAGTTAATTATCTGTGAGTACAGGCGGTCTTGGATGTATGGTGTATTAAGGTACAAGGCAAGTTTCTATGAGGAAGTTGATAAATTTATCGAAGCCGCAGAGAACCATGCAAAGACAATGAAAGAGAATAATGATTCAATAATTTGTCCATGTAGAGATTGCAAGAATCATCTAGCATTCAAAGATGTGATGACCATCAGATCACACTTGATTATGCCAAGATTTGTTAGCAACTACACAGTGTGGATTCATCATGGTGAAATGGTTGTTGATGAAGTTGCTCCAGAAGAAGATGACACCGAAACCATAGGTTACCTAGACCAATATGTAGCAGAGCTTGGTGCACAAATGGCTAATGATTACCTTGAGAAAGATGGCACTGGTGGTGGTTGGGATGATAACGTCGAAGGTGCTAGAATTAATGATGGCAGAGCATGTGTCAGTGATGAAGACATTAATGATGATGATTTGGATGACATGCTTCGGGCCATTGGACCGGAGATTTTATTGAAGTGCAAGAAAGGTCTAGAAAATTTAGAAAGCATGACAAAAGCATCGAAGGAAACTATGTATGATGTTGAGAACGGTTATCCAACACATTGGACACTTCTATGATTTGTGCTTGAGCTACTCATCCTGAAGGCTAAGTATGGCTGGTCAAATTATAGTTTCAATGATCTATTGCGTCTCCTTGCATGGCTGCTGCCAAAGCCAAACTCAGTTCCCACGAACACATACCAAGCAAAGACGGTTATAAATTCATTGACAATAGGGGTTGAAAAATCCAAGCATGCCCAAACCACTGCATACTTTTTTATGGTGAGACGTTCAAGAGACTAGATAAATGTCCCATGTGTGGAGCCACCATGGGTAAGAAGAGGATGAAGGGTGGGAAAAAGGTGGTAGAAGATTCGCAACCCGCAGAGGAGACTCCATTATGCAATGATGCAAAGCAGAGAAGAATTCCTGCCTTGGTCATGTGGTACCTGCCAGTTGCGGCCCACTTGAGGCGTATCTTCCTACACCCTAAGGAAGCTGCACTCATGACATGGTGGGATGATGCATGCAGGGTTGATGATGATGTGATTGCACACCTGTTCAATGGTACTCAGTGGCAAAACTTTGATGAGAAGCATAAGATTTCAGCACAAACCCAAGGAATGTATGGTTTGGCTTCAGCACCATGGAGTGAACCCCTTCAATGAGAGGAGCAATGACCACAGCACATGGACAGTGATCATGACCATGTACAACATCTCAAATCTTTATCAGAAGTGAAAATACCTTCTCCTCACTATTCTCATTTTGGGCCCTAAACAACCTGGTGTTGATATAGATGTTTTCCTCGAGCCTTTGATGGAAGAAATGGAGAGGCTATGGAAGTATGGGGAGCCAATGTATGATGCGTTCCAAAAGGAGGACTTCATATGTAGGGCCATGATCTTTGTTACTACAAATGACTACCCCATGTTGTTTGCATTGTCTGGACAGTCAAAGGGAAGATGGGATGCTTAATATGCTTGGATGGTACTATATGGGTGTACCTAGATGCATCCAAAAAGACTGTTTACCTAAGGCACTGATGCTTCTTAAAGACAACTCACAAATACCATAGCAAATTGTTCTATAGATTTTATGACAACACCCCAAAGATTGTACCTCCTCTAGAGAGATGTCAAAATGGAGAACATGTGTACAAAATGGTGAAAACATACATGTCATCTATGGAAAGAAGAATCCGAATGGGACAAATAGAGATAGAAGCACACCTTCTATCATCGGCGTACCTTTCAAGAAATAGTCAATCTTCTTTGAGTATCTGCCTTATTAGTCTGACTTGGAGGTCCCCCATTGTATTGATGCTATGCATGTACAGAAGAGTATCTTTGAGAGTCTCATTGCTACCTTGATGGACACGGAGAAGACAAAGGATGGTCTGAAATCATGGAAATACATGGTGCAGTTAAATGTGAAGAAAGAGCTTCACCCGGTACCTGAGGGTAATGGTAAATACACTTTGCCCGTGGCTAGCTTCAACCTGACCCCAGAAGAGAGGAGGGTGATATGCACTTTCCTTAAGGGGATCAAAGTTCCAACTGGGTTTTCATCGAACTTGAAAAGGCTAGTGTCGATGAAAGACCTATCATGAAAAACTTCAAAGCTTACGATTGTCATGTGATGCTGATATTGTTCCTACCCATTGCAATCAGGCTTATAAAGCCAGAGTTCTTGAAAATGGCCTTCCACCACATGTGCTACTTTTTTATGAAGATCTCACAGGAGATGATTGGTAAGAAAGCACTGAGTGACCTACATGAATTCATGGTGGAGACCCAGAACAAACTTGAGATGTGCTTACCTCTAGCTTTTTTTTATATAATGCCACATCTCATGATTCACATGGTTCATCAGAGACCCAAAACCTTGCTACTTGCATGAAATGTGGTCCTACGAGTGGTTCGTGTCAGTTCTAAGCCAATACGTGCATAATCAAGCATACCCTAAGGGCTACACGATAGAGGGTTATAATACTGAAGAAGTCATGGAGTGTTGTCAAGAGTACCAAAAAGGGAAGAAAGTGATTGGTAAACCCAATTCTTGTCACCATGGTAGGTTGGCTAGGAAGGGCACCAGGGGGCAAAAAGTGTTCATCAACAAGGACTACAAAATAGTTAGTCAAGCGCATTACTGTATCATGCAGAGTACAAAACTGATGGAATTATACATCGATGAACATTTGGCTATCATTAGGGAGGAGAGTAATGGCCATATAGAGAAGTGGGTCATGAAACAGCACAAGGAACGCTCACTACATGGTTGAAGGGTCAAAACATACCGTTTGGAGAAAGAATAGATGGTATTACCATCAGTAGGTTGGCGAAGGGGCCATTGAGACAAGTCACAACTTGGCAAGCCTATGACATAAATGGGTACATGAACTATACCCACGCAAAGGATAGTACATGTGTGAAACAAAATAGTGGTGTCCGAATAGAAGCTCTCGATGCATTGGGATGAAAGTTCCCATTCTTTGGCATCATTGATGACATATGGGAACTTGACTATGGAATGAATATAAGAATGACCATGTTTCGATGTCGCTGGATCAAACAATACCAAATCAACGAGATCGGGTTGACAGTCGTGAACCTCAAAAATCTAGGGTACTGAGATGACCCTTGGGTGCTTGCTGATCGTGTCACACAAATTTTCTATTTACCTAATCTATGAACTAACCTCCTGTTTACGATAGATAACTCCATTTTTTTAACCATCAACAAAACATGGAAAAGGACCTAAATATAAATACCATCTAGATATAGAGGTTATACTAATAGAATTCCATGAGTTTTTATGAATGTCTATTTCTGTAGGGTGTCAACTGAAAGGAACCAAGAAAGGCCCAAACGTTAGGTTTACATAGAGATAAAGGGCGAACATGTACTTTTCTATAATCTGGAAGGTTTGAGAAGGCTCTCGACCAAAGGGGAGCCCGAACGGGCTCGGAGGTCGGGCGGCCGCCCAAGCCACATGGGCGGGCGACTAGGCATCTCAGCCAATCCACTTCAGCCTCACGGATCCTGCTCCCACCACCTTTGAGGTCCAGTTTAAGTCATTGATTAAGGTCAGTTTGATCCGACGGCCGCGGTGCATCCTAGGGGGCTATATAAGTAGGGCCCCTGACCCCTGGGGGATGCATCCTTGAAACCCTAATTCATTATTCTGAGATAGGATCAGGCGAGAGAGGTCCCTTGAATGGATCTCCTTCCTAGAGCCTAGCATTCGAGAGAGGTTGAGAGAGTATAGGGTGGAGGTAGAGTTGGAGGAAGCCCAGCCTGTCGGTGTCTCCTCTCGAGTTATACCTACGGGATCAAGTGTCCTAACCTAAGGCTTGGTTCCAGGATCATTCAGCAATTCAACTTCTAATACTAGTAAGTTCGTTGTTATTATTTCTCTTTGGTTTATGAGTTTACTTTATTCGCTACCGGTAGGGAATAAAGTAATCATTTGTAGCGTAAGCGTGGTGGTTGGGCTAGGAACACTCGTAGATACTCCCTGTCTGGTCGAATTTGTGGTAGCAGCAGAGGGAAGTGATAGTCGCCTTGGTGTCTCTGTAATCCATGTCCTGTCAGGAGGATTGGTAGGAATTAGTGTGCTGGGGTTAAGTATTCTTTGAGTTGTCTTTTTCCTTAGGTGCCCCCTTTGAGCAATAGTCTCAAAACTTGCCATAGGTTAGAGGAAGATTGACGGAGTAATCCTCTCTATATCGCTCATATCTCGCTATCTTGTCTGTAGCTTGGGGTTAAGTATAGACTTGGGCTAGTCAGATGCACATTTTCTCCTAGCGGATAAATAAATAACGATACTCTGGAATATCTTCAGGGTGAAGTGCTCACCAATATCCGTGTGCTTGCGGATTACTTTTCTTATCTTTTGTGTGCATAGCAAATATCAACAAGCATTTCTGGCGCCGTTGCTAGGGAGAAAGACGGTCTTTATATGGGTCTTGATAACATCACCTTTGGAGGAGTTTTCCTTTCTTTATCCGTTAGTGAAGTGCGGTTTGTCCTTATTATTAGACACACTCCTTGCACTAGCCTTCATGATGAAATCCTAGATGTAGAGAAGGAATTATCCCCCAAACTAGAAGAGAAAGTTTTCATTGCCATTTTGTAAACATTCCAATCTCATGAGTTGGCTATCCATCCCAAACTAGTAGTACTCCAAAATCACTATCAAAAAGATTTTGGGAGGAGCTTAAACTTCCTGCTTCATAAGAGATCTTTTAGTGCATACATTATAAATCTTCTCAAGAAGAGATCTCTTAGAAATCATTTCAAATCCAATCCCTTTGACGGATACTTAGAAAGACTCATGGATGGCATGTCAAGTGATGCCATAGAAAGAGAGAGAAGCCATCTAGAATCCACTCTTATCTTCTTCCCTTCTATGCCCACATCAGATATAAAATTCAAACCCATCTTTAAACACATCCTTCATCCCTATGACTCGTTCTATGCTCTTTCTCCTAAACCCCCTGATGATCCTCGAAATCCATCTAGATATCCCACGCATAGGAATCATCAAGACCATATAGAAGATCGAGAAGAGCAACATCCATAGCTAGAGAGCATTAAAAGCCTATGTGCTATTGCCATTGAATGGATGGATAAGGACTTTGATCAGATCAATTTGAGAGGTGATCCAAGGGAATTTTTGGACATATATGCCAAGTCACCCTTGGAAGATGAAAATGATGGAGACTTCACTGAGCAAAGAAGCCACTTTATAAACACCCTATCAAATCCTTGCTCGTATAAGAAATCTTCTGATTCACTTAGTCTCTCTAACATTGCCCCACATGAGATCTTCAACCCCCTCATGCTCCCTGTTCCTAAATCTTTTGAAAGGGTGGCTATAGACACATATGCTTATCATAAATATTGCAGATCTCGTTGTGTTGAATCCTGAGATTAGTGCACGTAGATTGGTGTTAGAGGGGAACCACTCCACCAAATCATATCTTGAAGGTTTCCCAAGGACAAGCTTAGTGTCCTAAAACAAGCACTGTTGAGACCATGACATGAGTGTTCACCTTTTCGTTGAGCTGCCCTTGTTAATTGAGCATAGAATTATAATTATGAAAATATTCCTTCGGGTATTCTTGTCACTAATCTTTCCAAGCTTGGAGCAAAAAGATTGAAGAAATGACAAATGCAAGGTATTTCCAACCAATCATTATGCAACATTGATTTACTTTCATCCAATCTTGATTTTGCAAAATTCAAGCTTGGGGGATATACTTCCATACACACATCTTTTGCCATGTTGCTACATTGTCTTGGTTGTCCCTACATTTAAGACATGCTCAATTTGCTAAAACACTAATCATGTTCTTTCATCACTATTTGAGTAAATCTCTATAAATGCTTTCATGCTACCCTTGTCTACCCTAGTAAGTGTTGGTTTGGAAGTATTGATCCTACTTCCATTGGCTTTTAAATGAAGCATGGTGCTTAGGTTAAACAACCTTCCTTAATCCAATTAGATATGGAGTCTAGTTTGGTTATTGAACTAAAAACTGTTGTAGTAGATAATGGTATGTTTTTTGGACTAACCCCTGCAGGAAAACTTTTAATACATAATTGGGAAAGTCCTAAGATGAACTCACACTAGATATGAAGAGAGACACAATCATTTTTGCACAAGGGAGACACAACTCATTCGTAGCCAAGGAGAAAGAGGGGTGCCACAAAACATGATCCACAATCAAAGCACTCACTTCATGGAGTTGCATTCTCTCGTCAACCACTAATTGTCAGGAATCAAGAAAAGATTAACAAGAGAAGAGCATGCAATTTTCTGCACCCTCACCTCTGACTTTGAGAAGCTGAGACATGATGAAGGAAGGTCAACTCCTCTAGATGATCCAACCAAGTTCTTCCTCATCTCATGCTCTCATCGCTCCACACGCTAGTTGCAATCTCTAAATTCACTATTGCTTTATTTCTATGAGTTTGAGATAATCCGTAATGCTTATATTTGAGAATCAAAACATAAGATGGGAAAATAAAATCAATCCTTTAGAAAGAAGTAATTGTGAATAATAAATGCACTATGCTAAGTATGCTCAAGCAAGTTCTTTTGTAGCATAGAAAGTGACCCTTAGCTATGTGACAACAATGCCCTTGTCATTACTTGTATACTCCTTTGGGTATGTGTTGTCCACTAATAGTTTGCAGGAATAAAATAATAAGAAGAGCTAAAGGTCCAAGCACAATTAGACAGTGAACAAATAATGGCATAAGTTAAGAAAGAAGTACAACAAAGGAGACAAGCTGTTCAAGACACATGATTAGACAACTAAGGAAAGCTTCCACAAGATGTTATGGTTTTAACATGCTTCAATACTAAAGGTAACATCTATAGGTAAGTGATCATTACTTCCAAAATATCCTCCTTGAATTTGGTAAGCACATAAGTAGAGAACCAAACATGTTCTGAGTTACAACCTTACTTGTTTCATCTTGATTAACTCAACATGTTTAGTTCTTTATGCTTGTTCCTAGCATCACTTTCTTGATATCATAGCCCTTAATTCAATGATCCAAAATGTTGTGCATCGTAACCTTGGAAGATAGTCATAATCATAAAATCTTTACACAATATGCGTAGGTAGACTATCCTTCCTTAAGGTTGAGTAATCTGATCTATCAAATGTTTTAATGCCACATTCTTGCTTATTGTTTGATGTTATCTCCCATGTTAAGATTGAGCAAAACACATGAATATCGACTTTATCTCATTTAATGTGCCTAAGGCTAGAACAAACCTTTTGGTTCTGTTGGCATTTTCCCACCAATAGAGCCCATGCACTTGATCTCTGCCTTGTCTATATGAGTAGGACACACCTTGTGCAAGGTTAAGGAATCTTCCCTAGTTCCTACAAGTGAAGATCCTATACCCATGAACATGCACACTGGGCGAAGATGCTGCCAGCTCCCAAAACTAGTACTGGACTCCAACCCACTGAAAGAGCAATGAACATGGGTGACACCATCTCAAGAGGTGCAACTACCATGGTCTCTACCTTTGGGACCAGATAAAGCACTTAAGGAATTAACATGGTAAGAGGTCTTGTTCAGGGGACAAATTACCGAACATCGTGCCAAGAGGTAACTTGGTAGTTATCAACATTTCCCTTTCAGCACTGCATGATTTTCCTTTAGCATATTTACTTTTCCTTAGACGCATAATTAGTTGCACATCCACTTTACCATTTCTGCATAAGAGAAATAAAATAAAAATTGGTCATGCATTGCATCTAGAAATTGCTAAGCCCCATGTGAATAATTTTGTGGTGTGAGAGCCCACAAAGATATCTACTATGGTGGCATAAAAATAAGTCTTCATCTTAGTTGCATTTTCTACATACCATAAAATATAAAAGAACAAAGATATTAAAAATCCTGCTAAAATATATATGTGTTAAGAAGGTTCTAGACATCCATGGCTTAGAGGTTTATCACTAACGCTTAATTAGTTTCACGAGCTTTACTGTCTATTTGAGCTTCACAGAATTTAAAGGATCAAGAAGAGCTAACAGGCAGAAGGATGTCCTGTCCCCTGTCGGAGTGCTGTCTTCAATAGTAAGAGTGATGTCTCAACAGCAACCATTCCTAACACTCCAGGGAACTAGTACGCCTTCACTGCTAGTCAGCAACACCAACAGACTACGTCAACATCAGCTTGGGGGAGAGCATCCCCGTGTATGCAGCTAAGTATCACTAGCTTATTTATTAAGTGTGCTATGTTTCCCTTTTTATATCTATATTTATCTTTTTGTTTGATATTAAATTTGCTAAATAAAATTTAGGAGAGTATTTGAAGAATTTGCCTACTAAAATGAACCCCACAGAGTAACCTCTTATATAGAAATGATGAATAGTTGCTCTGCCGTAATTCCTTTCAAGTACCTAGTTTTTAACCTCGAACTCTCCCAAGTTTTGGACACAACTATTTTGATTTGAGATCCGCTCTGAACCTAAAACTTGTGGGTAGCAAATGCTTGATCTAAGTCTAGGTAGTTGACAGATATAATATGGGAAGGTTTTGAGCTGTTGCCCATCTTATTCCTAGAGATGCTAGAGTTCTAGAGAATTTATCTTTAAAAATCTTAAATTACTGCATGACTAATTCCTAAGGGTCAACACAGCTTAACTACCCACAATGCCTACAAGCAGTATATGGAAGTGGATGGCTTTCCTAGTAAGCATGTATATTTGGCTGTGGTAGGAATTTTGAACTCTCGTCATACAGGAACTCATCATGCAGTAAAAGTCAATATTATGTGCTCTTCATCTATTAATCTATGCTGCTTCTGTCCTTAGAAGTACGCCCCCATTTATAATCAATACGCTACATCCACTCTGTGCTACTTCTGTTCCTAGGAGTACCACCCATATATATACATACTCCATGCATCTTGTGTTGTTTCTATCCTGGAAGCATGCACTCATGCTGCTCCTACCCTAGGAGTACGCATTCATCCATTCACATATATATTCCATTCAGATCCATCCACAAATTGTTCTACTCCTACATTGGGAGAGAACACCAAAAATATATGTCGCCATCCTATCATTTTTTGTTATTTAATAAAGGTCCAGTTATTCCAGTTGATACTCCCTATTTATATATTTCCAGTAAGAGGCTTGGTTGCTCTAAAAAATAAAATAAAAAAAAGAGTGAAGAGAAAAAAAGAAAAAAAGAAAAGAAAAGAGGATAAATGTCCCAAGGAAGAAAATAAGTGAGCAAGCCAAGTTCCCCTAAGGATTCAAGGTCTTCAATTTCCAAATAAGGGAGGTATGTTATCCCCAAGGAGCAAATGTAGAATTAGATCTTCACCATCATTGATATCCCTTCATAATTATTTCCTTATCATCAGCTCCATTTATATCACTCACTTCACTCATTTCATTCACATGCACATATGATTTGATTGTATGACTAGTTCCTCTGGATCCATGGTTTAACTGTGCAACACATGTTTGCAAGTATGTTTGAGCTATCTCCCCACCTATGAGCTCCACATAAGCCTATTAGATATAGGGTGAGAGAGAAGGCACAATGCCACTATGCTTTAATTCCACAAATACCACACATTCTGAGAGTAGAGAGTAGGCATACGTCGTGTCCGGATGCGAGGGAACCTTCGGATATGATGGCATGCCATGGTTGAGGGGTAGGTGGCAGGGAGTGACCTAGTCCTGTCTATCCTTCGTAATCCCCCATGTTCGTATGTTGTGTAGGAGTTCATGAATGTCCCCACGGCTGACAGATCAGCTGCCGGGATCTCTCTATTGCTGTTGACCTTGACTTGTATCTTAACCTGTTTATCGTGTGACACTAACTTGTTATATGCAAATGTATAAGATTTACCTGCTCCGCTTAGGTTTATTCTTTTATTCTTTATTTTATCTTTTATCCTTGAAGTTGCTCCACGTGTGTCCACAATCTACAAATCATATTGTTTTACTCCTGCATAGCTTTGGGCCTTATTTCGATGATATGAAGTCATAACATATCTATGCTAGAGGTATTTATACCCCGCCTTCCTCTGAGAAAATATAAATAACAATACCCTAAAATACTTTCATGCACTTGCGGTTATTATCTCTAAAAGGTTACGATTTATCATCACGACACTTCTTACGTTGTTGCTAGAGATACAATTCTAGTACCAATGCTAAGAGTCGCCAACAAGGCATTTCTGGCATGGTTGCCAGGGGTAGGCTTCCTACCTATTTTGGTCATCGTGTTAAGAAAACAGGTATTCCGCATTATTTTCAAAACATATAATTTAGGGTTTCAAAATTTGGTTTGAACTTGTCATTTTTCAAATTTCAAAATTTGAACCTTTCAAATTTAGTCAAATGACAAGATGGCTAAAATAAAAGTTATAGTCATGAGTTCTACAACTTTGGTATTCAAGACTTTTCAGTTGAAATAGTTTAGGTATTCAAATTCTTGTTTGAAGTTGTAATTTTTTGAAATTCAAAATTTGAATTGTTCAAATTTAGTAAAATGACAAGATGACCAAAATAAAGTTATAGATCTTCATGAGTTCTACAACTTTGATGTTTGCCAAATTTTCATTTGAGGTCATTTGGTGTCCTAAAATTATTTCAGATATTTTGAATTTAAAATTTAAAATTTTAAAAATATTGGTTTTGTTAACAATAAAATATAGAATAATACACTTTATATATAAAAAGAGTATACATATATAGATATATAATTATATATAGAATAATCAAATGACAATTATATTAATTTGCACTGTATTTAAAAATAAAATAAAATAAAAAACACTTGTAGGGCGGCTTAATCAGGAACCGCCCCTACTGAAGCATTTGTACGGGCGGCTCACTCACCAGTCGCCCTTACAAATGAAGCCCTAAATAAAAGCTGAGGGTGCGAGAAAGGTCAACTTTCGGCTAAGTTTGGGCGCTCTTCTTCCTTGCGGATGCCGTCAGGCTGCCGAAATTTCCCCTTCTTCGTCGCTGCCACCGCCCGTGCTGACCGCCGCTGCCTCTGACCTCTGCCATTCTCCTATCCCAACCGCGACCATCACTCACCATGTCCTCATCCCCTATCCGCCGCATTTCCCCTGGCCACGACACCGGCTAGGGTTTGGGAGCACTCATCCGCGACCGGCCGCCCTACCGCCGCCCTGTCTCGGACCTCCACCTCGACCTCCGTCCTCACCTGGCCATTCACACGCTCCAACGACCTCGCAAGGGGCTTCAATTTGTGCTCCCCGTCGCGGCTTGTCCCTCTAGTCTTCTATGCCACCGGCGCCTCCTCTCCGACTTCGATGACTTGCCCGTGCTCTGACGACCTTGTCAGGGCTATGGTTTCAGCTTCACCAGCCCGCTCGTGCACTCCCCTAGTCATCCCCCAGCCAGGCCCCGCGCATCGCCCCTGTCTACTACATCTTCTCCAGGTAAGCCCCCTCTCCTCCATTCCTCCATCCGAACATTCTCTAGGGTGTTTCAGTAACCGAATAACTAAGAAAATAACATATAGAATGTTACCCTTTTGAATGCCCTATGATAGTGACAAAATCTACCTTTTTTAATCTTTCTTGTGAGGATAATAAAAATTTGTTATGCCCTCTGCTGTTTTCCATGAATCAACTGCAGCACCATTCTTTTGTGTACTGATAGCAACACTGATAGCAGTAGCACCATTCTTTTGTCTGGGTGCTGATAGCAATGTTGGTGTTTCTTAGCGTCACTACTAAAGATAGACTAAAAGCCCATCCCTAGTAACAACACTAGAAATGTGTGTTGGCATCCCTAACCACCATTACGTCAGAAGAATAACTCTCGGCCCTTAACGACACCAGCCAAGGTAATGCAGTCTGGTAATAATAGTTAGAAGTCCCTGATTGGCCTTCCTAACCATCAATACTTATGATATGCAAAACTAAAGCATGGCGCCTTGGGGTGCACAAGAATTACAATCCTTAAGTAATGGTACTTAGGTACACCAATCATGATAGCTCATTATGGATAAATCCGCAAGCACACAGAACTATCATTGTAGCATGTCAACCCATGAGTATTCAGGGGTGTCGTATTTATAATTCCCGTAGGAGGGCAGGACAAATGCATCTAGCTTTGGTATAAACATGATCACTTATTAGGTGCATAGGTAGATATAGCATAGACAGGGGTAAATCATAATTCAAAAATAGTGGATACACGTCTGAGCCAATCTCAAGGATAAAAGAGAAACAAAGAATAAAAGAATATATCTAACTGAGTAGGCATTTGTCTTATATAGCTATGCAAAGAACTATTAGTAAACATCTAACTAGCATGTCTAGCATCAGGACTAAGTCTGGGATGACAGGGAGATCCCCTCAGCTGGTCTGCCAGCCGATAGAGACATTACAAACTCCTACTCAATACCGAACATGGGGGAGTGCTAGGGATGGACAGGGCTGTCACCACCTACCCACCTACCCCTCTGCCCGTAGGGCACCGACATATCTGCTGATCTCCGCATACACGGGCACCACGCCCGTGTAATTGAAAATGACTCCTAACCCCCATGGACCCCACGCCTTTGGAGTGACAGGCTAGGTTAAGAGCAACCGAGAAAGCATGACGAACCATCACCTCATCCCTAGTTCTTCCTCTATTCATACTAATTTAATGAACAATGAAGAACAACGATGAACATGTCAAGAACATAACACATAAACTATATGCTAGTTCATATATCATGATCATAACATGAACAAGACTATACTCTAGTTCATATTCATTGCTATATAAATAAGATAAAAACTTGAACTTGGAAGAGAACTGCGTAGTATTCATACCAAGGTGTTCTTCTTCTTCCAAGGAGATAAGCTCTCCTTGCTAGCTCTTGCCTTGCTCTACTACTACAACTAATCTAAAGAGTACAAGTGAGGAATGTGAGGTGAGTGGCTCTAAATGATTGTGTGTGTAGAGAGGTGAAGGAGCTCTTCTTTTATAGCTTGTGTAGGATGGTTCAGGCGTCTCTAGATTTGGAAGGAGGTGAAACCACCCTTGGGATACCGCCTCACGAACTGCCTGCGAAGGATGGGCCCGGGAGCCGTCACCAGGGGTGCGGCCGCCCCCAGGTGCAGCCGGTCCCTGTGTGGGGCCTGCTGGCCACTGCCTTTGCGTGCTCGGTTGCTCCCTGGGCCTGGACCTTCCCTGCGGTTATGATCAGGCCCAGTTCGGCTTCTAAGGTGGGCTTCTCTATTTTCTTGGTTTGCGCCTTTTCTGAATATGTTTTCTTGAATGCGCTTTCTTTTATGGTTTTTTGTGCATTTCCACATGTCACACCTGCAAGTCAAGTATATACCAAAGCTTGTGAAAATGTTAGTTTAAAGCCTTACCTGCTATTTATTTTAGTAACATATTGACGGTAGAAAATAGGCTCTAAGGACCGCCAACAAGCAGTAGCACCATGCTTGGTCTGGGTACTGATAGTAGTAGCACCATTCTTTTGTGCCATGTTACTCAATGGGGTTGACATGTCTAGACGAAAAAAGGCTCATTTGTATACTTACATAAACATCTGTAGAGTATTTTACGTGGTACATTTCAGCAGTAAGCGACAGTGAGCAATTTGCAGAAAATACTTCTAGTTTTTTATCAGAATATTAATGGCAAAGCATAATATAAAAATCAATTCTGGAGTATATGCAGGCTGCTCACTGTCTATTCATAAACAGCATGGCTGCCAGCTTACCAAAACTGTTAAGCTGGACTTATAGATTGTGGCTCGTGACTGGTCATACCTTGTCTTTTTTGAATGAATGGGCACATAATGTGCACAGTGCAGTAGTGCGCCATTTATATATTTATGAAGCAGAAGTTTACAAGTAGGCAACCTAAGGAGGCTGCCTACAGGGGCAGCAAAGAAAAGAAGGAAAACAAAAAAGCAAATATGCAAAAGACTATACATAAGACAAGGTGTCTTGTGCCTTCTGCAACAAAGCCACAAGTGCTTTGACATGGCCAAATCCCAAATCCTCACTTAGTTGATTTTGCTTCTTTGTTCAGATAGAACTAGTATAACAGTTATGTGATTCTATTATGGTTAAATAGAACTGGTATCATCTTCTATGCTATCATGAAATTTCACTTTACTGGGAAATTTTGTTTGAATGGTTTTCTTACTATGTAATAGCAGATCCTGTAGTTTTGACTGTGGTATATTTACTCAATTTTTTATACCATACATGTGGAATCATTCAATAACATAGGCTGGAAATTCACATCTCTACTGGGCTTCTGCTTCAGTTGGAATTTGACAAAAATTAAGAAAATAGATCAGTCTTGCCAGGTTAATCAAATGTGGGCACCTGCACTCTGTTGTTGCTCCAGCTCCATGTCTGCTGCATGCTCTTCTTCTTTTTTTAGGAATAGGGTATATGCCTTGGCTGTTTAAATTGTGATTACAGATTCTATCCAAATCTGGACAGAATTGTTTCTTCATGCTGTTTGACCTTGTTAAGTGTTGAATATATAACCTTTTGACGATAATAAGGAAGTTGTAGGCAAGTTCTCAATCTTTCTATAAAGTCTAAGAACACCCTTGCTGGATGTCTAAATCTTCAGTTATGATTGCTAGAAGTAGCTGCTGTGTTGATGTCCTGTATGTGCACTTAGAGTTGTTTGTTTGACCTATCTTGTGATCCTGCTGTTAATATGATTAAGTCTTTAGCTTTTAATAGGTGTTATATGGTGCTTTAAAATGCATTATATATATGTAATTATAGATAGTCATGGACTTATAGCTAGTAAACTCTCTTACATGGCATATGCTGATTAAGTACCTACTTGGGCTTACATTGCAAACAGGAACATCAGTGGTTGCACACTGCTGCTGTGTTCAATGATATGCAGATCTGCTCTCTTCTCCTACTCTGCTACTCCTACTACTCTCTAATCTACTACTCTTTTCTACTTCTACTACTCTGTACCCTACTACTAATACTACTCTGTACACTACTCCTACTATTTTGTACTCTATTACTCTTTTCCTCTCTACTATACTACTATTCTGTACTCTACTATTCTTCTTTCTATGTTTGTTAACAGTGAGCATATACATGTTTGTTAAGCAGCTCTTGCTTTTTTTTGCACTACTGCTAAAAAAGACTTCCGTGGCGGGCGTTTTGCCTTCTCCATAGCGGGCAAAGGCGTCCGCCACAGATGGAAGGTCATGGTTAATCGTGGCCTCACCGTGGCGGGCGCCTGTGCCCACTGTGGAAGATCGATTTACCGCAGTGGGCAACATAAGGTGCCCGCTACGGTTAATGGTAAACAATTTTAGAAAATTAAAAAAAAACACACCAAGCCCGGTAGCCCACGCCACCTGGATCCGCCGCCAGTGGCCCCCTGGATCTGCCGCCAGCTGCCCTGGATCCGCCGTGGTGGCCCCTGGATCTGCCGCCCCACTGCCGTAGAGCTGCACTGCCCCACTGCTGGGCTTGTCGTCATCACCGTGGATTTAAGAGAGAGAGAGAAGAAGAGGTGAGGAGCAGGCCTGGATTTGAGAGAGGAGAAGATGGGGAAGTATTATAACACCCTGATTTTTGAACTTTAATTATTAAATGAATTTGATTTTATTTCTGCATAGATGCTTTACATCCATAGGCCTATTATAAATGTTTTATGAACCACCTTAAAATGAGTAGCACGTTAGAAACCATGCATTGTTGCATTCATACTGCTGCACAGTTTTTGGTTGACTTGTTTGAGCTTGTTGTCTAAGCTTTGCTTTGTTTTCTAGTCACTAACATGCTCTAACTTGTCCCCTCTAGCTCCTAGACTAACTAACCTACTCTAACTGGACTAGCCCAGTCCCTAGTGGACCCTGGCCACCCCCAGCCTTCACTGGCCAAGCATGGCCAGCCCTAGCCAACCGTGGCCAACACTGGCCTGCCATGACCAAGGCAGTAGCAGCAGCCGGCCAGCAGCGGCCAGGCTCAGCCACAGCATGCTAGGCTAGCCAGCCAGCGCGGCAGGCCACCAGCAGGTAGCCCAGCACAGCAAGCCACCAGCGGCCCAGCTTGCCCTAGCCGCGGCCCGTTCAGCCCCGCGCCTGCGCCTTGGGCTGGCCCAGCAAGCGCAGCCACACCCGCCCACGCCAGCGGCTGACGCCAGCAGCACACGGCCCCGCCCACTGTCGTTGACAGGTGGGACCCACGAGGGTGGGGCCCATAGCAACAGTGTCGTCTCCTTCGAGGGGACCAACACCGAGCTGTACCCGGCTCCGCCCGTGCGCTCGCACCCTCGCGCACCCTGAGGTTCACCGTGGCCTATAAAGCGGACGCCCGAGCCCCTAGTGACGCCCCTCCACTACCCTAGCCAGCCGCTGCCCAGTTTTGTGAGCCCGCAAAACCCTAACTCACCGAGCTCACGCCGCCGTCGTCGTTCTGCCTTCGCCGCCGTCCGCTGCCATGGTGAGCATGTGCACGAGCTCCACGTGACCGCGAGGGTCACGGAGATGCCCTCTGCGGTTAATGGCGGTGACCTGCTCGTCGCTGTCGCGGTGACCCGCCGCTCCAGCCTCGCTCCGCTGCGTTAGTGTCACACAACGTGTGCGCGAGCGCACACACATCACGCGTGGCCTCACTTTGGCCCGCATGCCCTGCAGCGCCACCAACGCGAGATCGCCAGGGTCGACCCCGATCGCCGCCGGTCCACCGTGGACCCATGGACTCGGTCCACGGGGTCGATCCACGACCGGTCCACGGGACCCGGCCTATCCCACGCCGCCGCGTGGCCGTCAGCGCAGTCAACGTCGCCGCTGCTGGCACTTTTGCAGAAAAGCTCCTATAGTTTTTCTTAATTACATTTTAGTCCTTCATAGTTCAAAAGTATTTAGATTTGAGTCCTGTTTTCTACAGATTGGACCCTAGTCTTGCTTAGGCCATAACTTTCACGTTTTAACTCTGTTTTTAGCAAACTTATACTTTTTGGAATCGTCTCGATGAGTAGAATAGTTCTATGCTATTGTTTGCTACTGTTATCATATTTTGGTGTACTGTTCTAATTAAAGTACGTTTGCGTGCATGTATTGCTCGTGTGTGGTGATTGTGGCGTATAGAGAACGAGACGTGGGTGAACGAGGATCAGCAGAACCTGGAGGACTATGTGCAGCAGGACATCAACCAAGGCAAGTGCAGGCACCTTTAATCATATTGCTCCTACTCATGTTTAATTAATACATTGCATGTGTCTTAAATCGGCAAACCATAGCAATGACTAGCTACTCTATCCATATATCACCTATGGGGGATTTTAGTTGATAGGTTTTAGGTTGCTAGTGCTCTATCTCACCTTTCACCATTTAATGAAGATAAAACTTGCTTCTTAACCTATTGAGCCTTGGGCTCTTGGCTTCGGCCATTGGAGAAGTTGATGCACTTTCGCATCGTTGGTTGGCGGTGAATGAAGGGGGAAACGAATGGTAGTGGGACTCATGTTGAGGAGGGTGTTCATATCTCCTCCCCCTCGAGGTCCTTTCGTGGAGTGGCAACCTAGGACTTCTGTACATCTCCAGGCTAATGGGCACTGGCTTGGTCTATTAGCAGGACCATTCATGGGCAGGTTGGACAGCTTATCGACGGGTGGCTATAGCAATGGTTGCTGGGGTTTGTTTACAAGTATTTAGTATGGGAGGGGCTGGGGATCCGTGTTGGGGGTGGCCTCATGGTGAAGTCACCCATACGCTTGGACTCAAGGCTAGCGAGTTGTCACTGCCTATGACCCTGTGAAAAGCCACATTGTGACCTCTGTCAGCCTATCTTGGTAATGGGCTAAGAGGTTGGCTGCCTCGGGCAAAAGGAGTAATCGCAACCTGGAGTGAAAGTGTACATCTCTGCGCAAAGTTAAAATTGGTATATCGTTCATGCTCACGGTCACGAGCGGCCTAGATTCTTGCATGATTTTAGCCAAATGGTTTAAGCTGTTAAATCATGGTGATGTTGTGAGGTTGCTACCTCGGGTTTTATCAAGATGGCTATCCTGTGTTCCCTTGAGATGGCTATCTCATGTTTGATGTTGCTTAATGATATATGTTTATATCTATGTTGCTAAATGGCACCTTAAATGCTACTTGAACCTTATTAAAGGGTTGGGTGTTTCAACCAAGATGATTAGAGAATATGTTGCAACTTGTTTAATCTTAATTATTTAACTTTAAAATGCTACCGTAATCTACCTTTCAGCTTTACCTTGTACTAGCCTTGCATTTCATTACTTTCCGTCTATACTTGCTGAGTTTCAACATGGAACTCACCCTTGCTCATTCACCAACAAAAGGATGCTCAAGTGAGGACTCGGATGGTGACTTTACTGAGAACTATCCGGGACACTAGGCGTCGTGGTGCTGCCGTCGACTTTCCTGTGGTGAGATGGAGTCACTACGTCTATGTCATCTTAGTTGCTTTTCATTTTGAATGATGTGATTTATATTCCGCTTTACTCTGATGATAGTCATGTAATAATGGTACGATGTAATCGTTATACTATTTTTTTGAACACTGTGCTTTTTGGACCATGTAATTTGTCATTCATGTGTGTAATTGTTCTGGGCGCACATGAGCTTTTGCCTTGGTTTCATTCCTTCGAAATTAGGGTGTGACAAGTATACCTGATGAGAGGCCATGGACATCGCCGGAGCACCGGATCCTACCGCCCTTGCTCCTTTGCGCCAGATCAAGCCTCCCTTTCTCCTCCGTGTCGTATCCCACGGGCAGGGATAGGCCATCCACAGCTGCACTCACCGTGGAGGAGGAACTTGACCAGATCTGGCCTCCCCAACCGCACCGGCCACGCGGAGGAGACGGAAGTGGGAAGGCCGCCGCCATGGAGGAGAATCCTGCCTTGTAGGAGAAGCCCACCATGGTGGAGAAGTTGTGGAGGAGAGGCTCGCACCACACACCATGAGGAGGAAGGAGGCCCTGCATCGAAGGAAGGGAGGCGGAGTCGTGGTGTTGAGGAGAGGGCTTCGTTCCTTCCCATGGGAGAGAAGAGTGAGGGAGAAGAGTGGAGAGCGGAGCGCGTGAGGAGAAGGGGAGAGATGCGCCATGTCAGAGACAATAAGGGTGAGTCATGGAGGTTGCATTGTGTCAAAGACGAGAAGGAGAGATGCACCGTGTCGGAGAGGAGGAGAGGCGCTGAGTCGGAGAGGAGAGAAGGAGAGCGGCGCACGGGATTGGGAGAGTGGTTGCGGGGTGAATGAAACCCTATGATGCCCAAGTGCTGGTATATATACATGTGACTTAGATATGGGCCTCTTGGGCTTCGATTGGGTGAAGGATTGGGCCCTCTTTACCATAGCGGGACATATAAAATGCCCGCTACAGTAAATCTATTCACCGTAGCAGACATCTTAAGGTGTCCGCCATGGTTAATATACTATTTACCATGGTGGATATCTTAAGATGCCCGCTGCGGTAAATCGATTTGCCGCAGCGGACAACTTAAGATGCCCGCTGCGATAAATTCTGATTTACCACAGCGGGCTTGTTACGTTGTTTGCTACGGTTAAGCATTAACCAGAGCGGGCGCGTCGGTGGCCAGCCGGGCGAGGCAGCCACTGAATAACCATGGCGGGCAAAAGGTACGCCCGCCACGGAGTGAACAGTACCGCCACCACGGAAGTTCATTTCTGTAGTAGTGTTGCTTACTCTCCCCTCTCCTGTCCTCTACTGCTACTATGACTTGTATTTCTACTACTACTACTAGTATGTAAGTAATACTACTAGTACTAAAACTACTACCAGTTGCTTTTTTGGCCAACTCCCCTACTGCTTTCCTCTCCTTTTTGATGATGATAAAATTGTCTAAGCCCATACATTATATGGCATATGAGCTGATGATCAAAAACTTGTGAGGAACTTGGCATCATTACTAGTCGCCCCTACATTACCTTCTCCTGTCTTCTCTTTTTGTGATGCCTTGATGCTCCAAGTTCATGATCAAATGATGCTTGACAAGTTTCTGAGGCCTCTACTTTTACTCATTTTGTGACCTTTTTATGGCTCGATGACACAAAATGGTGTAGTGAGACAGCATGACAATCAAGTACTTCCTTCCTATAATTTGAGTTTGACCCTAATCTTGTCCTAGGCCACACGCTCCTGGGGGAGGCTCGTCTCCAATGGCACTCCATTAGAGATGAGTTTCCCCTAGAAGCTTATGGCCTGGGACAGCCACTAGGTTGTTTCTTTTGTTTCCTCCAATAACTATCATGTTGTCTATGATCAATGATCACCAACGAGTGGTGGAAGGCTGTATTATGCAGCAACATGCAAATTGGAGAGCTCCTTAATGAATACCTGTATTATTCTTTCATAGCCTTTGTCACATTTCTAAAGTAAATCTTCTTGCATGTATTAGAACAAACACACAAGATGACGAGGAGAACAAGCTGTGCACCCTAAAGCCCTAAGCACAGGGTAACCTTTATAGAGGTAGGACAAGAGGCACTTATTGAGGAGCAATTCAACAAGGACCTAGAAGACAATGTAGCACTCATGCTTAGTCAAGAGCTATACAATGAGGAGCCTAATGATATTGGAACAGAGAAAGGAGGAGAGAAGGGAAGAGCAGGAGAGGCTACTGAAGGCGAAGGGGAAGATGATGATGATGACGACGATGATGATGATGATGATGAAGGTGCATATGAAAGTCTAGAGGATCCTTTCCCACCTGAAGTCAGGCGAAAGCTAACAGAGGATGAACTGGACAAGGATTTTGACCCAAACCAGGAGGTATAGATGAAGTCTGATTCTATAAATTTTGCAAACACTTTGATCATTTTGTAGTAGCATTTTGACCCCCCGAATAGGCCCTGCCTACTCAACCTTGAAAGAGAGGATGACATTGACATCTCCTTGGACAAGCCAAAAGAGAGGAAGATCGAGGGGGCAACAACCACAGAGCTGTAGAATAGTGCCTTTGCTCCACAGCCTGGAACCACAAAATCTAGTGAAAAGCCAAAGAGGAAACAGGGAGATAGAAAAAAACCCAATGTCTAGATAAGGCACTATATGTGAAAATAGAGGTCGGGCCAGCAGGGGAGATCATTGAGCCAAAAGCCATGGTGGGACGATTTCATAATGCAATTGGGGCAGCAGTATGAGATGAGTTGAACCCAGCAATGCCAACCTGGAACGAAGTACCAGAAGAGACAAAGAGAACCCTATGGGAGAAAAAGCTCTTGATCAATTTTAGATTTCTAGGGGGATCCCTTCCACGGGTCAAACATGTAGTTCTAAAGCAAATGTGAGAGTCATTTCAACGTTGGAAGTCAGACCTAAACAAGAGGTTTATCCAAAAGGGGTTAACCCCCTTCCATGAGTTCAGCTATATAACTCCTTATCAAAGGGCTGACCTCGTGGCTCAGAAAACTACACTGAAGGCATTGACCCTTAGTGCCCGTAATACCGAGCTAGTGAAGAATAACATGCACTGCCATTGCCTAGGTCCCGGTGGCTACCATGGCAAGGAGAAGTTGTCTAGAAAGTTCGAGGAAGAGGCCACCAAATTTGGGTATACAACTTGAAGAAGGTTGCAAAGTGTGCAAGTAGGTGGATCCTTGGAAGGAGTGATTCCAAATCTAGCGAGTTAAAGTTTAATAACCTAGAGACCGAACAAGTAGTATCGAAGATACTAAGTTATGGTGAAGAGAAAGAGAAGGGCACATTCAAGGCTTCCACAGAAAGGGACAAGTTACCATTGCCTTGGGAAAGCCCGAGCACACATGCCGCATTAGGGGGTTAGGGAAAAGAACAACGTGGAAGTATGGATTTGAAGAGGAAGGATACATGTACAAGAAACAAGGCAGAGACTAGGAGGCTACTCTTAAGGCCCAAGTGAGGGCTCTAGTTGCTAAGGCACTGGAGGAGCAAGGGTTGACTATAGAGCCACAGACAGTAATGGCTCTGCCAGCATTAGTTGCCAGCCCTCCAAAAGTTCCCAGCAGCTAGGGTTCCACTATAGCCACAACCCTCATCGATCGCATATATATGGGAACCAACAACTTGCACCTTGTTGGGTATTTTAAATGCACATAGAAAAATCCGCAAGCGCACAGATACCAATGTAGTTTTCACCTAGGAGTATCCTAGAGTATCGATTTCCATGGGGACCGTGAAGTGTACTAGAGAATCAAGAACGTCCAAGGAAAGGGTAATTATGTATAGAGAGGAATTTTATTGTTTTCCTAGGTAGGTCTATCTAATTAAAGGCTTACTCTACTTTACTTACTTTGGAGCAACAGTATCTTTCCAACTCTCAAAAAAGACTAGGAAGAAAGTAGTTGGAGGAAGGTTGCCAAAAAGCTCTACAAAACACCAACCCGAATGTGGTGGATTACAAAGACCTGACAGAGTTGTCACCTTTGGGGCTACCACAAATAACCATAGGATTGGGCGCAACCTTAGGTAAACTATAGACTAGACACCATGTCTACACTAGCATTTACTACTCTAATTACCTAGGATAACTAGAGCACTCAATACGAGCAGAGATCTAGTAAATATAATAAAGCAAGATCTAAAATTAAATAGAATACTCAGAAAATAATAAATGAAGGACCTAGAGATTACTTGAAGTCGAACCAGATGCTACAAGAGTACAATGTTGAAGAAGATCTAACAGGTCCAGCTCCTCCTCAGCTCTCTCCTCTCCTCTCTAGATTACAACTAGATGAACTAGACAACTAGAACTCGAACTAGAACTAGAACTAGAAGAGACTCAACTAGAGGGATCTCTACTTCTAATTGAAACCCTAGATTTTGATGTGTATGTAGACAATGAAGAAGGAGATGGAGAGGAGGGGTGCCCCTGGGCCTGCTTATATAGTCCGAGATGGAGTAGGGGCCAAGGAACTGCCACGTCGTCGATCTGCGTCATGTTTACAACTCTCCGTCGGATCCATCCATAAAGTTTTGTGCACCATTGGATCAAACTGACCTATCTAGGTTGGTTGGGACCTTACTTCATTGCCAAGTTGTAGCTGAACTGACCTGCAAAAGAAACCAGCCAAGAACCGACCTCTAAGGGCCTAAACCGGACCTGAACCGGTTGAACCGTCTGCTGATCTACTTTCTGGAGTATTCTGGAGTCTTTCGGACAGCTGGGCCGCGTGGTTTGGCTGGCCCACTTGTCTGCAAGTGCGTGAACCAAAGAAACCAGCCAGGCAACCTTTCTTGGCCTGCCACATGCCTCTGCTGGGCTAAAAAGTCATGGCCCGCCTCCATTCCTGCCTCCCGCGTGTGAGAGGACGGGTGAGCGCGCGCGTGGAGACAACACGGCAACGTGGCGGCTCCCCATTGGCTACGCTAGTCACCTGCACCCATGTGGGGAGGCAGTTGGGACCTGCTTGGACCCTTGTATCAGTGCTTGTCACTGACAGCTGCTACGCCATGGGGTCCATGGGTCAGTCGATGTCAGTTGCCTTTTATCATTTCATGTGATTCTTCTTCTTTTAATATCTTTTCATTTTGGACTCCAAATATAGCAAGTAGTATATCCATTTTGATCAACGCGACAAGACCTTTGCTATGGTGTACTCCAATTCATCATTTGAGATACTTTTATATGGTGC
>CM041645.1:41368256-41635011 GCA_023333625.1 Bothriochloa decipiens
GTGTACTCCAATTCATCATTTGAGATACTTTTATATGGTGCAAAATTAATATCAGGCAATAGTTGATGGTTAAAATTGACATTAAGGACCATCAACACACCTCGATAGTTGTCATCAGTAGGAAAAACACTTTGATGGAGGTGGCAATGGGTGTGGCACATCCTCCTAGCTACCAGCATCACAATAACAGGATCCCGTCGGATAACACTAGGGTCGAGGTGCATACCGTAAAGCCTGAATTCATGCAATGGCCCATAAACCACCCAACTCCCGATGGATAGAGGTTTCTAGGAGAAGTAATGAACCAATTCATCATGTGGCACAAAAAGGACATTGTATTGAATGCTTCCTCACCGCCAGCCGTTGCACAAGTGGCAGGTGTCATTCAGGAGGGAGTGATACATTAACGATCTCGTGACCACTTGCCTGAGATGCCATAGTCCTCCCCACCTCCGAGGAACGGGATGCCTGAGATGCCACAGCCTTTCTAGCCATATAAGGACCAAGGGCGTGATGCGGTCCTGGTACATGAACAAGAAGGTGCCCAAAAGGAGCCTCACATTTAGGAAAAGATTCCAATCACCGTAAGGCCAATATTTACACCAATACAAGATGTACCATTGATACACAAGTGGTATGCCCATGATCAATTTAAGCCCAAGAATCAAATCAAAGAAGTCTCACCATCCGACGAGGCCCTCAGCCACGTCCATAAACCGGCAAGGAGGTATCCAAATGTTGATGCCACCAAATGGTCAGATCATTGCCCAAAAATCTATGAAAGAGGCAAGCCCTTCCTACCAAACTGGGACATCCAGCGCCTGCTACTTGGAATTAAAAGGTTCCATGATTGGTACTTACGTGTTCTCTAGATGACAATAAACATCATACACGCACATTTACCTCCCAACACATTTGGAGGTCCAAAAGGGGAAATTGTCTTTGACTTCATTGACATGCAGACAACCTTTCACCTCGGAGACATGGAAACCAATCTAATCCAAACGTGCCTATAAGTCCTTGTCCCCTTCCTATCGTATGATTCTAATCTTTGTCTTTGGTTATAACTAACCCACATCATGATTTGTAGAATGCAAGTGCACAATTCAAAACAAATGCCAAGCATGCGAGATGGTTTCTTAAACCCTCAATGCATGGCACAGACGAGGTTTAATTACGCTAAAAAATGGGAACTGGATAACAAAAACCTAGCTATTGGAAAGACCATTGAGGAGAAAGAGAAAATCCAAAACCAGGAAATAATAAAGGCATCCCTTAAGGTTGTGGCATACATTTCCCTAGCTTTCAAATATCTCCAACACAACACCGTTATATGGCTGCCATACAACTATGAATAAGTTTCGTTGTATACTTAAAGCTTTATGAATACATATTGTTTTGTTTGATGCGGAAGTACTTATACATTTCTATGATTAAATTTATGCAACAACCATTGGATTGCTATAGCTGTCGACCTCGGAATGGCCAAGGCATGGGTCTTTGGTTCAATTGACAAGGATGTGAACACATACAAAGACTTCATAGCGATTCTGAAGACGTATACATATGGACAATGCTCTAATATGTTTCTATATATACCTGTAGCATTCACTTTTGGATATAACACAAGTGTCTTTTGTTAAATTCATTTGAAACAGGGCGTGTAGGTTATATGTTAATAAACATAAAGGGAGGCATGATCCAATAAGGAAGGAAAGCTTGTATGTGAAAACAAATTTTTTGGTAAGTGAAATTAACTTTAGTACTTTCATTACATTGCCACCAAAAGCATTACTTTATATTTTTATATGCAAAACACACAGTGCCCCAAACAGAAGCCCCGGAGTGTACATTGTGGATATTACGTATGCAGTATCATAAGTAACACCACTACCTACAGGAGACACCCATGTAGGGTAAGTTTGAACCTCTTCACCGTTAGTATACAAGCTTGGTACAAAATGCACATATATGTTACCAAATACTAAACCTAAACTTGTTTCCTTATAGTGGCAAGATGAGAAAGGTGTGAGAACGCATGCACATAGTGATGACGCCCTCTAGGACCTCATCGGTGACTTTTAGCCTTCATAATGTATCACATTGTCCACATCAGAGGCACTTACCATTACCCAGAGTCTGACTTAGGTAGCAATCCTCAGTACCAACATCTTCATGAGTGGAAAAGGCTAGGATTATGCCTTTGATTGTGATTAGACTTTTGAATGTTGTCGGACTTGTGTATGTAATGTGCTCGAACTTGTGAACATGATTGGACTTGTGAACTTGTAAATGTGATGCAATGATAAAATATGTTTGAACTCATGTATATATGTTCTTGGTCGATCTGAATATATATATTGTCCACTGGAATGCTGATCATGTAAATTTATATGATCTGGTCAAATTCGATACTGAATTTTTGAATTTTTTGCGGGAAAATCACTGTAGGGGCGGTTGATATTCGAACCACCCATACAAATCGATTTGTAGAGGTGGCTTGTATTACCAGCCGCTCCTAAAAATATATTTCTAGGGGCAGCTATAACACCAGCCGTCTTTACAAATCAATTTGTAGGGGCGGTTTGGGAACCGCCCCTACAAACTGGCCATTTGTAGCAACGGTTTGGTAGGGGCGGCTACCAAAACCACCCCTACAAACCATCTTTAGCTGCCCCTACAAATCCTAGGGGTAGTAGTGTCAGTTGTCCAGCAAGCTAGGTGACTCGCTCAAAGTTTGCATTGGCTCTTGATTATGATAACAAAATTTTAGATTTGTGGGGCGGTGGTTGGGAGATGTTCGTCAATACAAGGAGGAGGATGACAACACACAAGTATGGGCATCCTTTATCTAAATACTTCCTCAGTTTCAAAATATAAGAGGTTTTAGTTCTGCCCCAAGTCAAATTATCTAACTTTGACCATAATAAAAATGCCAAATAAATGTAATGTTAAGATATGTTTCATGGTAGGTTTTAATGAAGCTAATTTCACATGATGTTATAGAATCTATAAACTTGGTCAAATTAATTAAGTTTCACTTAAGACAAAATAAAACATTCTATGATTTACAATAGAGGGGGTATCTGCACTCTCTTCTTGTTCCTTTCTACTCTCTTCGTTCCAAATTATGTTATTTTGGCTTTTTTAGGTAATTATAGAGATAACATATATCAAAATGCATAGCAAACACTATGTACCTTCGAACAGGGGGACTAGATTTTAATGTAGGTGTTACTAATATAGTGTCAAATAAAGGCTAACATCTACTGAGTCTTTTATTTATTTATCTCATTACTATAGGGAGTATTTTTAGAGATGGGCATTGAAACGACATCGATTTCCGTGAAGGGAAATCCACAGAGTCGAAGTGTAATATGACCATTTAAATCACATTACCCGATAACAGTTGAACACCACAATCCATACATTGAACAAAAGAGTGCAATAGAGAGGTTTACAATAACTTATTATATCGCCTCTTGGCAAAATCAGAGTTCATGCAGCATAAAACTAAAATCTTGAAGGTGCAAAAGCTGTCATCTCTGATCCAACTTCAGCATAGACACGAAACCCTCAATCATTGTACTCCCCAGAAGAGTACTCACTCCTTGAACCTGAAACCAAATTTTCAGTACGATTTGTACTGGCCACTCCCACCCTATGCATTGCTTTGTGGAAATTGGATGCAAATCATGGATATATCAAAAGGAACCTATAAAGGCTGGGATTTTCCTATGCAAGTAATCAAGTATATAAATAATATAGTAATCAAGTTTTAAACACATCCCCAAACCACACCATCCTTCACCTTCCATCTTGGAAACACCATCCCATATCCTCCAACACCATCTCAGACCCGTGTCGACAAGACAACTCCCTCTCGGCTTGTCTCAGCAGCCCGCAGCCCTCAACCTAGCTCACAGCGGGTAATCACACTCAGGGGGAAGGTAGAATACTCCACTCACTAGTCCAGTGCATCCTCCTAAGGAAAGGTCCATAGCCAAGGAATTGGCATATGTATCGATCGATCAACCATAAACTCTGCAGAGGTTTCACTAATCTACTAGATAACCAACATCAGTGTTGGTCACCACCTAGGCAGATTCCGGGCACCTACTGCCATTGAACGATACCACTCTACAATCCAGCTCTAGATCACTAAAACTGTGAAGAGAGCATAGCATGTATCCACTCCCGAAGAGGATGCCATGCCATGTACCCACTCCTGAAGAGGGTGCCATGATCGTCTTGGTAGGGTGTTAGCTCCATCCCATGCATATACCTTCCTAACACTACTCGCCTAGTAGTAGTGGCATCAATCTATCCAGCTGTTCGGCCATCTCCCCCCCCATGGGAAGTGAGTGGAAAGCAAGAGATTCCTAAGGTCCGGATACCAACACAGCAGTTCCTAAGTGTGACCAAGCCAGGATGTCTTCAATAGGGTTCCCATTTAACGTGCTACCACGGCACACTCCTCCTGGCTTCCACCCCTAGAGGCTTCCACCCAGGACTCTCCAACACATCTGAGTTAGTCCACCATAGACCGTTACTCGTGGGAATGTCCAGATCCATTCCTCGTCAAGACTCGCTCCATAAGCTCGTCGTAGATCCCAGCTCGATCGACTCAACCCTCACCCTACTCCCTGCCGTAAGCTCCACCCCGAACCTAGATACAGCATCATCAGCTTATAAGCCCATCTATTCCATTAACTCACATACCTCTAGCCTGGCACCCTCCAGGCCTTCCCAGGGTTCATCACGTCGCATCAAAATGTAAGCGAGTGAAGTATATATATAAGTATAGCAGATAAGCAAGTGGCTAACATAACAGTGGGTAAGCAAGTGATAGGTTACAACAAGGTAGGGCTCATCAAGTATTATCTACCATGCAATCCTAGCACAGGCATTCCATTATTTAGCAACAAAAATTAAAGCACTAGCCATGTTGCATTTGTCATGCGTAATGGGATCTACGAGGTTGGGTGAGATGTGGCACCTTCACTGACGTAGCTATGTCGGACTTCTCCTGGTAGTCACTATCGTTAGACTTGTCCTCGTTTGACCCTGTAACTGAGAATTAATGGTCACGGGAGTGACCCCTATAGATTAGCACAAAGAACGAATGCCAAAAAGAAGATCCAAATGTACTCAAACATAGTAAAAGTAGGTAGAGCTCGATTTATAAAAATTTGGATATGTGAATCATAATTTTCTGAGCTCGTATGAATTAGTTATGATTTTTCAAAGATTTAACCATTTCCTAAAAAAGAAAAGGACTGGTTTATTTGTGCTAACACGTGGCAGGCTGTGATTGGTCCACGTGTTACTGCGGGTCCAACAGAGACAACACAGTAGCTGACGTGGCGGATGACGTCATGCTGACATCAGCATGACTGGGTCAACGGTCGTCTGACATGTGGGTCCAAGGTGACGTCACTGCTGACATCATCAGTCAATGGTCAACGGTCAACTAACAGGTGGGCCCCACTGGGCCGTTAACGGGCCATTATTAGTGCGTTCTGGTGCTGCCACGTCATCGTCTGGATCCAAAATGGGTTCAGCTCATGGTCCCTTGTCCATGGTGCACCAAACACACTGGGGTCCATGGTCAGTGACTCAAGTTCACGTGAACCGCATCCACAGCGTCTTTCTCTGGCCCATGCGGTCCATTGACCGATCCACGGTGCACCGACTTCACCTGGTCCCACGAGCAGTGACTTCGATCCATGAAGACAGCGTCTACCATCCTCCTGCAGAATCCATCCCCTCCTCTGTTCTTCATCGCGACGGCAAGGACTCACCGGCGGCGTCGAATCCTCCAAATCCCAGTGCTACAATTACGTAGCACCTCCCCGATGCGCCGGTGGCAACCTAAATCCATGGCGGAGTCCGCGTGGGTAGCAACTCCCACGACGGAGCTCCGACGAGGCCTTGGTGCATGGCACGGCTCTTAGAGAGGCTCCACGGTCTCCATCTTCTCCTCCAGCTCATGTAGCTCATCACGGCGATCTCGGCACCAGCTCCTTGTCCTCCACGGTGGCCGGTGGCGATGGGGAACAGCGGTGCAAGGCGGTGCTCTAGAGCGGTGGTGCGCTGGCATGGCCTCGCGTTCATGGCTTTCCGGTGTAGCTTCTAAGGGGCTAGCAGGTGCAACGGGTGTGACTCACCAAGGCGGTCACGGATCCGACATCGAAGCGGCTCGAGGCTCGGAGATGAGGCAGCAAGGTGGCCTCGCCGTGGCGACGTGCAGCGCGGCGATAGGCATGGCGGTCCTTGGGGCTTTGGCCGGTTTGTGTGTGCATGTGCATGTGCGTGTCCAAGTAGGCCGGGTGAGGCCTTGGCCTACGCGCTCCAAGGTGAAGCGCTATGGCCGTAGCAAGGTCAAGGTTGGAAGAGGGGTACTTGGCAGTGCTCACTGACGTTGACGATGATGGAGGTGCAGTACACGTCCAACTCCGGCTTCGGCTCGTGGTTCAGCTCTGGTCCCTCATTACGGTAGTACGGTAGCAGCTTCGCAGCGGTGCTCCTCCTTCTTCTTCGACGGCAGCGGCTCCTTCCCCGCCTCCTTCCTCTTCTACTTCTTCCCCGCCCCCTTCTACTTCCTCCCCTTCTCCTCCAAATTGAGCAGGCTGGTGGCAAAATTGGAAACCACCGGAGTGGTGGCGGCGGCTGGAAAGCCCTAGGGCGCCGGGGTGCCGCATATATAGTGGAGTCGGGGTGGTAGGTGGCCGACGGACAACGATCGGGCGAGGAAGCTCGATCAGGCGGCCAAGGAGGTCTCCAGGTCACCGGTGGGGAGCTCGGCTGGGCCCCGGAGGTCAGCTAGAGGAGGCTAGCGGGTGCCGGTTGTGGCTAAGCTTTATAGCGGCGTAGCTTCACCGCGGCGGCAGCGCATGTGCGCGCGCGGGAGGAAAAGTTCATCGCGGCCGCGGGCATATTGCTGCCGGCTGGTCCGGCCAGGTGGCAAGCTGGCGCGCGTCGATGAGGCGGAGGGCTGATCGAGCGGCTGGGGTAGTTTGCTTAGGTGCGACGCGGGGAGCAGCGCCTGATATCGGCGATGTCACGCGCGTTCGGCCGGTGGGGGACCATGGGGAAAGGTATGACAGGCGGTCCCCACCCATTAGCGGCTCGGGCGATGGCTCGGTGTGGTGCGGGGCGACGGGTCCATGCTGGGCCGTCGGCCTTGCTGGGCCGGCCTGCACGGGAGAGGGAAGAAGAGAGTGAGCGAGTGGCTAGGCCGTCTTGCTGGGCCGATCGGGCGCGAAGGAAAGGAGGAGGGCAGGGCGAGCAGCTGGGCCCGTGGTGCTTGCTGGGCCGATCAGG
This sequence comes from Bothriochloa decipiens, assembly GCA_023333625.1. Classification (NCBI taxonomy): domain Eukaryota; kingdom Viridiplantae; phylum Streptophyta; class Magnoliopsida; order Poales; family Poaceae; genus Bothriochloa; species Bothriochloa decipiens. The sequence continues at coordinate 41,375,583 of CM041645.1, forward strand.
CCAGATTGGCCTTACTTTTTATCTTTTTATTTTTCTCTCTTTTTCATTTTTCAAATACATGTATATATACTTGTATAGCATGTTGTAAAATACTTTATGGTATATTTAGAGGTCATAGGCCATGTTGGGTATATTTCTCATAGAATATATTTATTTATTACATAAATAAATATTGTGGGTCCATTTTATTTAACATCACATAAATCAAATAAAAAACCAAATCACATATTAATGCAACATGACATGTTAACTAATGAAACATAGAAGGTATAGCTATTGTAACATTTGGAAACAACATGTAAAACATTGATCAAGCATATTATTATGAAACATTGATCATGCTATGATTGCATAGGATGTTATGCATGGGATGTTTAGATTGTAAGCATAGTTAGGGGTAGATGATGACATGTTACACTCATCACTCATAGGTTTTTGGAGAAAAAATTTTGTAGCTCGGATTTTTGGGTTGTTACACGCATCTTCCATTAATACAGGTGAACAGTCCAACCGTCTGTAGCAAATAGTCTCTGTTAATATCCATTTACTCAGGTGGTCGGTATACCTGTCCGTATACTTGCCTTTGCAAATCGATTTACAAAGATAGCCACCATAAGCTGTCTGTCTCTATTAATGGTTTTAGAAAAAAACAAAAAACCATAAATTTTGTGTCTTTTAAGGTTCGAACTCAAGACATTTCAGCACATTCATCACCTTTTTACTACACGACTACACACTTATTTGTGCATATATGTACACGCTATCTTTTGTATCAACATTCAAAATCTTATATTGAATATTTTTTATACTAAATGAGACAAATAAAAAAGTTTCAACTACAAAGTTTTAAATTTTGTCAAGCACTACAACTTAGGTATAGGACATGTACCCATCCAAGATTGTGTGAAAAATTCAAAATTTTGAATCTCAAAGTATGTGAATTTAAAACAAATATTTGAGACTCTAAATTACTTCAAGTCATAAAGTTATCAACAACAGGTTAGTACATCTAGTCTGCCAGTGCAACTTTTGTATTAACCATGTGAACATTCAAGGTCGTTTGGAAATTCTAAATTTTGAATTTCAAAATCTAAGAAATTAAAACATATATTTGAGACTCTAAGCAACATCAAATTAAAAATATTAACTTCAAAGTTGTAAAATGTATCAAGAAATACGACTTTAGTATATACCATGTCAACATCCAAAATTGTTTGAAAATTTTAAATTCTAGATTTCAAAATCTGAGAACTTAAAACAATAGTTTGGGATTCAAAATAGTTTAAAATAAAAAACTTCTCAATTACCAAGTTGTAGATCTCGTGGAGAGCTAAATTTTTATATAAAGTTTATCTTCATTTGAATTTATCTGAAAAAATTATGAATTATTTTTAAATGCAACTATTTCTAGAGATGCCTGCCTCTGTGTTAATTGATCTTTAGAGAAGGACCCTTGGAATGGCCACCTCTGACATATCGATATTTAGAGACGGATATGCTAAGATGTCCATCTCTCAAAATGAATTTACAAAGACGCTAAGGCAACCACCTCTGTAATCAATGATTAACAGAGACGGGCGTCTTAATGTCCGCCATTCAGAGACGGGCATTTGTCTGGAGGCCACCTAATCCTTTATAGAGGCGGTCTCTTGAAGACCTCCATATCCTTGAAAGTTATAAAAGATGGCATCTTTTGGTTCTTGGCAGAACGGCAGTCCCATCTTATTATCATGATAAAACCCAGATGCCTAGCTGCGACGCTCTTGTTTATGTTAAAATTATTCCAACGTATATATCATCTTTCCATTCGATGGTATACGTGCGCAAATTCGAGTTTGCTGGCTAGATTATATTGGACCGGAAGCAAAGAATAATAGGGATAGGCTGCGTAGGAGACTCAACCAAGAAAGCTTACAAGGGACGTGCCACTGGCAAAGATTCCAGATAAAAATGAGGCTTCAACGCCACTACTCCTCTATTTTAAAAAGAAAGATTCCAACCCCACTTCCGCTGCCTTATATTATTCCGATAGAGGAATCTTTTTCGCCAACATGCTTTGCATGTGTACCATCAAGGAGGAGTAAGAATTTTACAGCGATTAGCGCTGGTCGGCCTAGAATGCGAGCGGCACACTAGAGGATAAAGCCATGTAATAAGAGCCGAAAGAAGCCGACACGCCCAACTATGAAGCTATTACAGAGCATGAATTTGCGACGTTAGAGACAACAGCACGATAATCAGCTCCTCGCCATCGCCCACAGCGCGACAATGGAACTGCGCGTCTTGCCCATGGAATGCATCAGGGATGGTTTCCCTGTCCTCGGGTGAGCACCTGATTGGCGAGAATGAGCACTTGTCCATGTTTGTGATCAGACCCGAGGCGTCCACAAAGAGGTCTGTTGACGTTGAAAGTGGTCCGAATCACACACCAAAGGGCATTGGACGCCCGGGCCGCTACGAGCTGAAGAACGCAGCGACGATATCGCTCTTACGTGGTGAAGCACGGTTTCACGGTCCTGGTAGGGAGGTGACGGATAAGGCCGGCGAATACGTTCGGTGGTGAGGGTAACCGAGGGTTTTGCCGGCGAACACGCACAGCGAGGAGCACGGCGGCGCCGTCTCAAGCAGAGAAGCAAGGTGGAAGACGATAGAGATTGGGGATATTTGATTTCTTCATATTCGATGTCCCCTTCACTTAGACATGGTACAACATATATGGGACTCTAGTTCCTACCAAACCGTTACAACATTTATGGCCCAAACACAACCACTCCTAATCCTATTACATGGCCCAAGGCCCATGTCGTGAGACATGGAGAGGTTTACGAGCAAACCATCAAAGGATAACTAATCGCACTTACGGGGCGAAGAACCGGTTTGTTTTCGAGCAAATTAGCAAAGAAACCGTCGAAGCTCTCGCCCGGGAGGGACCCCGTCAGGGCAAGGACGTTGCTGGATTGCCCTAGGTTGGCTAGCACGCCTAGGGCGCCATCCTTGGTCGCCTGGATCAAGAGATGAACAACATGTACAAGGTTGAAGGAAGAAATTAGTGTAAAAGAGAGAGATATTGGTGTTTTTGGTCCGATTGATTGGATGGGATCAATCAGCCATGACCCTCTCATATTTATAAAAGGAGGTGGTCTTATCCTAGTAGGAAACATCTCCAAGGCTTAATCTCTAAGTTTCCCCAACTTGCCCAAAACTAATCTAGAAACAAACTGGTTCGAGATCTGAAAGTTAGATTCGAAACAGACCCGGTAGTACCGGTCTATATTGGTAGTACCAGTCTCTATTGGTAGTACCAGTCTTAGACCAATAGTACCAACAGTTCACATCTGGGCTAACGTACGCCAGCTACCGGTAGTACCGATAGTTCATTTTTGCGCCAAACCTTCAACAACTACCGGTAGTACCGGCCTCAGTAGACCGGAAGTACGGGTACTTGAGGCATTTTCTTGGGAGCATAACTCTTGCACCCAGACTCCAAATTGAACATTCCATATATGTTTTTTGACCATCTTGACAAGAGAAACGCAATGGTGAAGTCCATTTCCCACTTTTGGCCACTTCACAAGATGAACATTTTTGAGTGTCAACAGGGTCCAAGATAGCTTGGATGCCAGCTAAGTAGGACCACAGCGGTGCCAGGAATAGTACCAGATCATTAGCTTAAGGATGTGCGGTGCCTCATCATGAGGATGGCAGTGGTCGGAGAATGTTTTGGCAATCTACAACTATAGTCATGGCATTGAGAACTTCATGATGATGTCAAACAACATGGGAAATAGCAGGTCTCCCTGTCGGAGGCCACGCAGGTGTTAGATTCTTCTTCTTGGCCTTCCGTTCACCAAAACTTTAGTGCTGGCCGTGGAAAGAAGGATGGTGATCCAATCTCTCCAGCGCTCTTGGAACCCGATGAAGGTCAACAACTAGATGAGGAACTCCTAGGAGACCGAGTCAAAAGCTTTGGCAATATCTATCTTCATTAGTACACTCGGAATTCGATGGCCGTGCAGCCAACGACATGCAAGCTGGACTGCCATGAAATTGTCATGGACTGATCTTCCTTGGATGAAGGTGCTCTGGTTGCATTTGACCACATCAGCAAGATGGGGCGCCAGGTGCACAGACAGCCCCTTAGAGCAAGTATAATAAGGCTAACTACGCAGGTTGTAAGGTTGTCCACATCATAAAATGCTGAGTTGGAGGAGAGACGAAGGAGGAAAGAGAAAGGAGCAGGCTGCCCAGTGGTAAGACGCACAGTACGAGGCAAAAACGTCTGCTTATAGCCGGCACTAGTTTAATGAACCGGTGTTCTGTGGGCATTTTTGCTCTCTCCGGATCTCATCACCACTGCAGAACTGAGCTGCATTCCTGGTTGGAAAACCTATCCAATCCCGGTTTCCCGACCGGAACTGTGAATCCGAGACTAAAGGCCCGTCCTTCAGTCCCGGGCCAGGCAACCGGGAGTGAAATAGGACATTTAGTCTCAACCGGGACTAAAGAGGCCTGCTGATGAGGACATCCTAACTTGTTATGTTTTGTTGCATGAAGATCATTCACCTTCTAACACAAGTGATCGTTATTATGGGCCACTTACATGAAGTCGTGCGAAGAAGATACAAGAGCAGGTGAATTTGTTCCTACCTGAAATTGACTTTGATATATTTGATAGTTTTATACTAACTAAAATGCTCTACATATGTTTTACTAAGGTTTACACAAGAAGGTATTGCTGGACCAAAGGAGAGAAGATGGTGCACAAGGAGGTTTGACCAACTGACCATCTGGCTCAAAACATGAACCAGTAGAAAGAGACAGTCATAACTATTGATTTCCTAAAGCTTTGGAGGTCCATCAGGACTTGCTGGAAAGCTTATTAGGTTAGCTTTCAAATGCAACCAATAACACAATTGGATCTTGCAACAAGGAGTTATGATCATATTAGTGCAGACTGCTCAGAAGGCCAAAAGTCTAATCAGGAAATTGTTTTAGTACATTTTTTTGTGCAAACTTGTATCATTATGCAACATTTTACTGTGCATATCGTACATGGTTGGAAAGATAATCAAGTTATATTTCCAGTGCAACAAGCAGCTCGTCGTTTTGACTTCCCATGATAGAGTTATGGCTAGATTACCGAAGACTGCATAGAAGGAAAAAACCCATGGTGGCCTTTTACCTCCAGCAATTTCAGAAACTCTAAGTCCATTTCATACCCGACTAGGAGGGTTGTTCCTAGTATAAATATCCCTTGCCTCTAAGCTATTAGAGACTTTTTTGATGATTTCATAAAACACATGATATTGCAGCGGAGCTGCTGAGTGTCTTACACACAGCTTTGTTCTTCCTTGTTCTTCTTGGACTTGTGAAGAGATCTCTCTGGGTTCCCCTAGTTGATGCTCTGTGATTCCTAGTACGGTTGCATCATTTTGTGTGGATTAGTTCTAGATTGTGCTTCTGTGGTCGTTCGGAGATCGAGTTGAAATCTTCGCGGTTTTGGTGCCTCTCTCCCAGTCACTTGGTCATATCCAACCTTTGTCAGGTATAAAGCTAGTTATCCTGCTGTCCGCAGCAAGTTTTCTTCGGTTTGTTGACCTACTATCGTGAAGATCGGGTCACCCTCAAGGAGTTTCCTTATCATTTGGTATCAAAGCCTTCGTTGTCACGGCAGATCTCAGAATCATCTACATATCTACCTTTGATTTATCTATCATATAGTTTTTTTCTCCTAAAGTCCATTAAAAAGTTACAAAAAATTCCTATAGCCTTTTCACGGTAATGTTATCCTTGTGTTGTGTTCATCAAGTTGCTCATCACTATAGTTACTTATATCGTGTTGTATTTCATTTGTTATCTGCACCCTATTACTATAAAATTTTTTGAGAAAAATCTGAAAAAATGAGAAGAAAGAATAGAGTCAAAAAAGAAAAAAAGAGAAGAGAAAAGAAAAGAAATTGAAGGAGATTGTGTTGTGGTTTGTTTTGTTGCAAATTTGAGTTTACTCAAAATTGTGGTATTCCGAACAGCAACATTCGCACATCATTTGAACATTTTATGCCACGTGGTTACAGTATTGTAGCCTCCCTTGAATAGCCACCTATAGCTCCATCAAAATCTGAAACCGGGACGTTCAATTTGTAATCCTTGCGACCTGTCAATGACATCTGTAGAACTGCTAAACTAAGCACGCTCACTGACCTTGAGAATGAGCAAGAGCATTGGCAAGTAAGAGGTGAGGTTGTGTTATTCCACAAATTTACCTATTCCACTTTTCTTGCATAAGTGCTAACATGGTAGGATCCAGTTTAATTGTTTGTGGTTGTCGTCATGGAAAAGAAGAACCACCGATATCACGAGCTGAGTTACATCAATTTGAAAACTCGTTGTTGCACGCCATGGAGAGGATGTTCAATGAATGTCTTCCTACAGCGGGCACTTGGTCTCCACAAAAAAATAGTCCGACCAACTCTCATGGTTGTCTCTTTGGCCATAGTGGATACCATGGGGAGGTGCTCATGGGCATAGTTTTCGCCCCAGTGTGCTCATTGATGGTGAAGATTATTGTATGTCCACCAAAAGAAAAATTCAGCAAGAGGCACATGGAAGGTCCTATGGAAGCAAACCCATCTTAGCTCCAAGGAATAAGAAGTATCTCAATACATTTATTGTTGGAGGACAATCTCAAGTGCCAAAATATGATGAAGAGGCTGACATTAGCTCCATATCCAAATATGCAAATGATTCCCCTTCAACCGATACAAGGTCAACATCATTTGAGGAGGACATAGTTGTCGATTCTGTTGCAACAATTGCTGCTCCAATGCCATTCGAGAACATGGCGAAGTATGACATGTATGCATATGTTGCTTCACAAGACGTTGAAGTGATTGTGCATCCAAACCTAAGTGAGAATGAGAGCCAAAAATGAGTTATATGATTCCACCCACTATGAGGTTGAGAATATCAACAATGCAAGTGTGTGGTATACACCACAAAAAAAAAATAGAGAGTTGGAATGCAAGTCATGTGGGGATAATTTTTTATACTAACACACTCATCTGTACTTCTAGTGTTGTTTTTCCAAATCTGCAGGTTAGAAATGAGAATGAGAAAGAGATGGCTGTTCATGACACAACATACTTATTGAGAGAAATGAGAAGGTAGCCATTCCTCTAAACCAATTGTGTGCTGCCCAAAACATGAACCATGACAAGGAAAACAATAAGATTTCAGAGGTGCCATCATTGGTACTTGCACAGCCACAATGTCTAAAAGGTAATAAAAATAATTTAGATATGAGTTTGCAAAATAAAATAGTGAGTAATTGTGCTAAAACACATGGTTCAAATGAAATTGACCATACACAAAATAGTTGTGCTGATTTGGTAGATTCACTTGTTCATACATGTGCTGAAATTTTGCAAGATAACCAATGTTCAAACATACATGATTTTTTCTATTCTTTGATATGGTTTATATATGGGATACTTTGCATTCATATATGGGATACTTTGCATGCTAATAAATTTGATAAGGTGCAAATAAATAATCATGATGAATTCTTTGCAAAAATATCTCATCCTTCATGTGTGGGTTATGTCATATTTGATAAATGTGTTGAGGTCAATAATATAATTGAGAATGTTTTGAAGATATCATCAATGAAATCTGAATACTACCTACAGTTGCAAGTTTACATTCAATTTGATTGGACATCGTGCTGCAACTAAATTCTATGTTTGTGCTGCTTGCATAATATGTGACAAGCTTGCTGGATTGAAGTTAAATAGACTTTGTAAGAATTTTTGTGGGTCATGTTTTTCTGAACTTGAGATGAAAAGATTGTCTAGTGATTTCTATAAACAACAAAAAATGTTGTTCCCTTGTTCATATGTTTTATCAAAAGAAAGAAATCTTGTGCAAACATGTTCCATCCATTTACCAAAACTTTTCCATGGTCATCTAGAATTGAGTTTGACAGGTACTTCTCTAACACGTGCAGTATCAATGTCAAGAATGTTTCATTCTTATTTTCCGATATATGTGATCTTGAAAAGATAAAACATAATAACATGAATCAAATGATTGGGTTGGAAGAAATTTTTGTGCTCCCATCTGCAAAGCTATTTCTTACTTGGAAAAAGGAATAATGTGAATATGAATTATAAATAAGTAAATGGACAAAATAAAAAAACAGATTATTGGAATTATCATGTACATCCACCCTCTGTTTTGTTTAGGCTATTTTCAGATAAACAAATTTCGCGGATGACTTTTCATAAAGGGAGGGAGGATGATGAGACCGCACTAAGGAAATCAACATTCACTATTAATCCTAAGCATCGACACAAGGTGAAAGCTAGACTTTATTCCAATTCCTTTTGGTTTCCACCTACATGGTTACTAGTTGGTTTATATGATTATAGATCTAAACACCTTACTGTGATGGAAGAAGACGATTGGAATATTATCACAATACATGTCAATGGCCTAGCACAATTCTTTGGACGATGAATCCTCTTCAAGATGGGGAGGATGATGAGGACACCCCAGCTTGTTATGTTCTGTCGCATGCAGATCATTCACCTTCTAACACAAGTGATCGTAATTATGGGCCACTTACACGAAGTCGTGCGAAGAAGATACAAGAACAGTTGAATTTGTTCCTACCTGAAATTGACTTTGATATATTTGAGAATTTTATACTACCTAAAATGCTCTACATATGTTTTACCAAGGTTTACACAAGAAGGAGCTACTGCTGGACCAAGGAGAGAAGATGCTGCACAAGGAGGCTGAACCAACTCACCATCTGGCTGACAGCACGAACCAGCAGAAAGAAACAGTCATAATTCTTGATTCCCTAAAGCTTTGGAGGTCCATGAGGACTTGCTAGAAAGCTTATCAAGTTATCTTTCGAATGCAACAAACAGCACATCATTTAGACCGTGCAGCAAGGTGTTCTGACCATATTAGTGCAGACTACTCGGAAGGCGAAAAGTCTACTCGGAAAATTGTCTTCATACATCTTTTCGTGAAAAACTATATCATTATATAACATTTTACGGTGCATACCATACATGGTTGGAAAGATAATCAAGTTAAATTTCCAAAGCAATAAGCAGCTCGTGTTTTTGACTTCCCATGATGGAGTTATGGCTATATTACTGAAGACTGCGCAGGAGGGAAAAATCCGCACGAGACTCCACTGATTTCCATACCGTTGAGGCCTTTCAACTCATGTAACTTCAGAAACTCTAAGTCCATTTCATACCCAACTAGGAGGGTTACTCCTAGTATAAGTATCCCTCACCTCAAACTTTTAGAGACTTTTTGATGATTTGATAAACCACATGATATTGCAGCTGAGCTGCCGAGTGTCTTACTCACACCTTTATTCTTCTTTTTTCTTCTTGGACTTGTAAAGAGATCCCTCTAGGTTCCACTAGTTTGTGCTTTATGGTTCCCAGTACGGCTGCATTGTTTTGGGTGGATTAGTGCTGGATTGTGGTTCTATGATCGTGCGGAAAACGAGTCATGTCTTTGCGGTTTCGGTGCCTCTCTCCCCGTTGCTTGGTTGCATCCAACCTTTGTCAGGTATAAAGCTAGTTATCCCATTGTCCACAGCAAGTTATCTTCAGTTCGTTGACCTACTGTCATGAGGATCGGGCCACCCGCAAGGAGGTTCCTTATCACCTCCAGCCTGGGCACTGGGGTGCCCACCTTTAGTCCCAGTTGGTATAACAAACCGGCACTAAATGTTTTTTCTTTTCTTTTCTTTTCTTTTGTGGTTTCTTTTCCATTCAATTTGTTTTCATTTCAAATTTCTTTCATATACGTATTATATACTACTATGGTACATCCACTACTATGGTACATCCATAAATAAGAATGAAACTAATTAACAAGAGCTTGTATATTACAATGAGATCATTCCCATTCATCAAGATAATACAAACTATAATAATTTAAACCAAGTCAATACAAACTAGCTAGATGTTCAATTACACACAAAAGTACATGCAAACATAAGTTTATTGCCAAGTATGACTTTGTCGTATTATGAACTCGAAGTAGTCTAGGTCACCGATGTAGCAAGATATAATACCACCGATATAGAACAACACATTAAGTAGTTCACTCTCCCTTGCTTCACAGGTACGAGCACAGGGACTACTAACGACGATAAGCGGTGGTCGAGAAGTGGCTGCGTTATATCCCCTCTTAGTCACAAGCAGCTTTTTCCTTAAATTCTTGTGTAATGAGTATTGGCCTTTTAGCGGCACATTGTCAATCGTAGCCCAATTGATCTAATGTCTGGTCTAGAATGGCTTCAAAGTTGCAACTGCGTAGGTTAAGTGATAGTCCTCAACCTGTAAGTGCTGATAGAAAAATGTATGAGAACCAACCAAATTGAGTTCGACTTCGTTGAACAAAAGCCCGAAACGTCATGAATGAGGCCTGCATTTACATATTCTATCTTCACGAAGGAAAATATAGACAGACTGTACCCCATATTAGCAAGCGTCCTTAAACATGCCAGGATAGCATATTTTTTCTGCCATAATCTTGTGGGGTTCTTTCATTCCCGTCTCTAAGATCTGTACAACATCACGTCTACGCCGCTTCCATGGAAAATCCAATTCGACATTGGATGAATCGTCCATTATCTACTTGGAAGCTCTCAACATTGACGTAACCCCAAAATTTTGAGTGTCTTCAAACCAAATGATCGGGTCAATTAACTGTGGCACATTTAAAAATCATATATATACACATATCAGAAACTATATCTGTATAAGCATATTTAAAACATATTAATTTAATGAAAACATATATTGTTGCTTACTATGTTTGGATGATTTTGCAGTACATTTGGCATTGTTGGATCGAATCCCACACTACTTACATAGCCACCAAAGCCTACTACTTCCGGCGAAGGGAGACGTCTGGCCATCTCTTCTCTCTAAAGTCAATATATCAAAATTCATATGTACACAAAATGTCAAAATTCTTATCATTGAAGTAAATATTTTTCATATACCAAAGTTCATATCACTAAAGTGAATATATCAAAATTCATATCAGTGAAGTCAGGTTTTTTCCATATATCAAAATTCATATAACAAAATTCATATATATAGAATATATCACTCAAATCAATATATCAAAATTTATATCACCAAAGTCAGTATCTTTCCACATATCATTGAAGTCAGTCTTTTTCCATATGTCAAAAATTCATATATATACAATATATCACTAAAGTCAATATATCAAAATTCATATGAATACAAAATGTCAAAATTCTTATCACTGATGTAAATATTTTTCATATACCAAAATTCATATCACTAAAGTGAATATATCAAAATTCATATCACTGAAGTCAGTCTTTTTTTCATATATCAAAATTCATATAACAAAATTTTCCATATATCAAAATTCATATATGTACAATATATCACTAAAGTAAATATATCAAAATATATATCATGTAATTAATGAAGTCATATAACACTAATACTAAAGTAATTCTATTCAATTATCAAGATATTCAAATATATATCGTCGATATTATTTTGTAAAATTACATAGTTTAGTTAATTCTGTATATAGTATTACTGTATATATATACCAAAATTCATAGCATCTATTTTTCTTTGTCGAATAATTAATTCGCACGCACACAATACATTACACAAACACTCACAAAACGGTGGAGGAGAATGCTGCTCAACTCGATCTCAAACTGGATGGCGAGGATGACGACAGCGGCTCCGGCGAGGACGCTGACGGAGCTTGTAACATCCCGTAGATTGGTGTATTAGAAAAATCCCAACTTTTTAAACTTTTTGGCTTGAATGCGTGTTGCATGTAAATGTTAGGTCAAACTTACGTCAAATGTTTTCCCTTCCCGCCCTAATTTCAAATCCGAACTTCAAAACCTTTTTACTACAAGACACACTTGTCGTGAAGTTGGCCCTGGCCAGGTCAACAACGTGGCAAGGGTTGTTTTCAAATAAAATGATTTTTAGATAAATTTTGTGTACAATGATTAGTTTAGGTGCATGCGTGTTTTGGTCCTTAGGTTGCTTGTGCTTGGAGGTAGCCTTCTCCTTTTTAAACCCTTGTCCTGTTTCGTTTAACCCGGTGACCGGATAGGAGCCGTGACTGTCTTCGAATGGGAGGACATCGTCAACTCGTAGGAGGCGCGCGTAGGTCTCGTAGGTGTGCCTTAGCCGTCAACAAAGGGTAATTGCCTTCCTTAGAAGAGGTAGGAGGCGCTAGATTTCAATTCATCATAGCAGCTAGCCTCGGTAAGGTTAACTAGCAACTTGACTCACTGCACTCGAAAAAGATAGCTGCGCACTTATTCTTTTTTAAAAGGAGGATAAGATAATTTTTAGATTCTTTTTTGATGTTATTATGCGTTATTTACTACCTTTGGCTAAGCTCAACTTGCTAGTCTCAACCGGCCTCTCACCTCCTTACAGTCCATCTGCAAATCATCTTGTTCATGCACGAGGTGCAGCAGCACAACGTACAAAGCCGTGCATGCTCCTGTGCTTAGTACGTGAATCACATCTTTAGGCAGGCCACCTGGTTTTCACGCTCTTGGTCCAGCTCGCACGAAGGAATGGGCCGCCGGCCCAGCGCAAGCACCAGCCAGCTGCTCTCTCCCTCCCTCGGATGCTCCCTCACGCACGTACGCATGCTGCTGTGCACGGCCCCACTTGCCAGCCAGGGAATTAAAGATGAGAAATGCTCCCTCCTTTCCGTGCTGTTTCCCTTCCGTTCTTCGCCATTTCCTCCGTCGCCAGCCCCGTCTTCCTTCCGTCGTGTAAAGGCCCGTGTATCCGTCATGCATTGGGCCTTTTTATTTATCGAGTCAGAGCCCTGTGGCCGTATGGCGTGTCTGGGCCAAGGCCCATGTATATCAGACCTATGATACTCGCTATGTGGGTGGCCCCATCTCCCTTCCTCTCCAAGCTCCGCTCTGCTTTTTGCAGCCGGCGCCACCGAGCTTGCCGCCGCGCGTTTCCACCGGCCTCCCCTCTTGTCTCCGGCAAAGATCGCCACATTTGGTATCAAAGCCGCCATCCTTTGCTTCGGTGCCGTAAAATCCCACGAACCTTTTTCCGAATCGGCGGTGCGCGCAAATTCGCCACTCTGCCTGATTTCGGTGAGATTTTGCGGTTGGTCACTACTACACAAACAAACAACCGTGACGAGGCTACTGTTCACACCGTGGCGGGCGCATATTTTGCCCGGCACGGTTATTTGGTGGCCGGCCTCGCCCGGCCGGCCACCGATGCGCCCGCTGCGGTTAAAGATTAACTGTAGCGGGCAACATTAAGCGCCCGCTGCGGTAAATCGGCATTTACGGCACCGAAGCAGTCTCACTATTGGGGCAGCTCAAAGGAAAGGCTAGATGCATAATTTGCATCGACGGGACCTGCTACACTTACCTCATGGGATCCACCAAGATGGTGTACATGAGGAACAGGCGGTTCCTCAGCGCAAAGCATAGGTATAGAAGACGTGTCATGAATCAATTCTTTGATAACCAGGACGAGCCGCAGCGTGAACCACCAGAGCAGACTAGTTGGGGGGCAAAGGTGTATGAGATGGTGAAGGATCTAGACCAGATCGAGTTTGGGAAGAAGAAGAAAAAGAAGCCACCACCAGAGGAGGGGACAAAACAAATGAGGAAGCGAAAGCGGGAGACGACGGAGGAAACGACACCGCCTGTTGTCCCCGCCGTTCCTTTCAAGAAGAAGTCGATCTTCTTCAGGTACCTATCATACTGGAAAGTACTGAAGTCACTGTTGGGAATATGCCCTAGAGCTAATCATGTAGATGATGATATTCTGATTGTATCCATGATTAATAAAGTGTTCATTGAATATTCATTATAGACAACTTGTATTGATTGGCGATTATGTGAATTGTTTGTGGAACTTATTTACTTGAATGGTTATTCTAAAGTTATCCCTGGTCGGTGTTCTTGTACGAACATACTTGAATATTAGACCAGCACATGTATTAGTTGATGGCTATGTTTCACAAGTCATGGACATGGAGATGTCAAACTAATAATGTGAGTACATGTGGGACATGTAGTTTGGACTGAAATAACATAAGAAAGTCTCTATTGACGTCATGTACGTTATGTCCTTAGACCTAAGATTGTGGTATGTACTCAAGATATGAAACAGCCTACTTAGGGACTATCAAACGTTGCTCCGTAACTGGATAGTTATAATGGTGGTCTTCGGGTGGTCGGGAAGCATGCTATGAGACATAGACAATCAAGATGGAATTTCCCACTCTCTACACGAGAGAGATATCACTGGATCACTCAAGTGATTGGATCAACAAATGCATGGTCGTGCTTGGGTTAAGTGTTAACCCACGAGTTGAACCACATATCGAGTGGCAAAGGGAATAACTTGTATGTGGTCATAGTGGTTCGTCTAATATGATCTTTGTGTGCACATAGGAGTTGTCATGCCTTGCTAGAGGCCGCTGTCAACTATTGGGCGAGTAGGAGTACTCGGCCCATGTCAATGTGTGCGTGAACCCATAGGGTCGCATGCTTAATGGGCTGGAAGCCTAATTCGGGTTGGACCCGATTAGAAAAGGCTTAGGGTTACTAATGGGCCTCCAATTCGTGAGTTCATTGGGGACGCCTATATGTAGGGGTGTGGTCAAGGGGACACACGCCTTTGGTAACCGCCGTCGCCCTCCCTATGCTCATGCCTTCTGCTCCTCGTGGACCTAGCAGTCCGGAGGCGCATCGCTTCTTCGCTACACGTGTGGGATTCCTCGGAGGTGCTGCATCTGGAGCACTGGGACAAACCGCACGAGGGGATTGAGGTAACGGAAGACCACACAACTGCACTGCCTGCTGCAACGCATAAGACTACATCGAGTTGTCTTCCGTTGCACCTGCGCATCTAGTGGTAATCCCGTAACCTGTAACTAGCAGTGAATCCTGGTTTATGAGGTCGAAAAGTTTTGTTTTCTGGCTAGCATAGCACCCTCATAACCCATCAGTTTTATTGGAGCTGTTACTGCCTTGTTATAGGTTTGATTTTGTGCATATGGTGATATGCTTGGTTGTAGATGAGTCTCTAACCTTGGTTCGTCATCTTGCCATGTTGGTCTTGAAATGATCTACTTGTACCGGTTGGAATTTCGCCATCTGAGTTAAGTGATTCATGTAAATCCAGTCATGGCGAGTTAGAGATCAATCAGATTGATCGAATTGAACCCTAGGTCAAGTGCCAAGAGCATATGATGCGCGGCAGTGGTAGATGGAATTTACTGCCAGGCGCCGGTTTGTCGAGAAAAGTGTTGTTCAGTAAAATAGCTGTAACTTTTGAACCATAACTCGGATTGAGATGAACTCTAAACAAAAATCATAGAGAATGAAATTTTAATTCCATTCTTTGCCACTTCGCCATATTCGGCAAAATTAGAATTGCGAAATAAGGCTTGGAAAATAGAGTTTTCTGCGTTGCAAGATTAGACGTCAGATTTGGATAACTCTGTTTTGCAGGTATTGATGACTGGTATAGCCCTTATGTGTATGTGATGCATGCATATATTTAATTCATGGCTTGCATGTCATGAGGAAAATATGGGCAGGAGCCACATACATATTGTCAAAATTAATGTAATGGCCTGTGTGCCAATCTGTGATGATCTATCCGCGACTATGTAATTTCATTTTACTTGCGCTAGTAGTAGCTAGTCTTGGCGGAATCATCACTGAAGGATGGCATACTCGAATCCTGGAGATGGAGATCACCGTGATGCACAGATTGAAGAAGATGGAGATCCCCAAAGGAATAATGGGCTATACCAAGTCATGTCTATGTTATGCCATTCTTACTATGTTCTACTTTCACATGCTACTATGTTTTTGTCTACATGAGTGCGGTAGTGAAGTAGAATGATCCCTCAGCAATGTTTAAGTTGAATGCTTCCCCAAACCTTGCACTGTCATAAGTCCTGTACAATCGGTGGTGGTTCTATGAAATTACGGTGCCACTGGTTTTCCTTGACTAGGCAGGTTCGTATCGGATACTTACTGCAAGAAGGTTTGGTTACTTAAACAAGGTCATCCTAATGGTTAGGGACCTTGGAGCATGGGTAGGTTGAGCGTAGCATAGAGATGCTGCCCAACAACGAGTCATATGTGATATGAATAGCAAAGTGTTGCTTACCGATCTACCATGTCTTCTAGCGGTGATGCTAAAGCTCACTAGTTGACTTGTTAGTTGTGGGTCTTGAAACACTAAGCATCAATTGAGGGATATTGATTTTAGTGGGAGTAGATTTTATTTTGATATAATTTACTCTTTCATGGATACATTGTCTTAGTATTTTGTGTTACTTTTGTTATAGATGGCCGCTCGCAACCAACCATTTTCTTTGTGTACAATTCTTGAGAAAGATAAGTTGAATGGAACAAATTACGCGAATTGGATCCACAACCTGAGAATTGTTCTTAGGGCTGAGGAAAAGGAAGATATTCTAGACACCCCATTACCAGATGAGCCTGAGGAGAGTGCTCCTGCTGCTGAGAAAAACGCTTACAAGAAAGCATGTGATGCGGATCTCGAGGTGAGTTGCCTTATGCTTGCTTGTATAGAACCTGATCTGCAGATGCAGTTTGACAACAATCATTCAGCGAACAATATGATCATGGCGCTTGAAGATATGTTCCAAACTCAAGCGTAAACTAAAAGGTTCAATGTCTCTAAGGCGCTTGCAGAAACCAAGCTAGCAGAGGGCGCAACTGTTGGTCCACATGTAATCAAGATGGTTGGTTACACTCAAAGGTTGGAGAAGCTAGGATTCACAATTGGCCTAGAGTTGGCAACTGATTTCATTCTTTCATCTCTTTCACCCAGTTATGGAAACTTCATCTCGAACTACCATATGCATGGGGCGGAGAAGGGCTTGAATGAACTATGTGGCATGTTGAAAATTGCAGAGGCTGACATCAAGAAAGCAGGAGGTGGCCAAGTGTTGGCAATTCAAAATAGGCCTATCTTTAAGAGAAAGAAGGGCAATTGGAAGAAGAAGGGCAAGGCTAAAGATGAGATATCTAAGCCAAAAAAATCATCTTCCAAGGATGAACCACCTGCAAAGAATGATGAATGCTTTCATTGTAAGGGAAAAGGTCACTGGAAGAGGAACTGCAAGGTGTACTTGGCGTCCTTGAAGAAGGATGGTGGTAGTAAAGGTACTCCCGCTCATACACTTCTTGTTTATGTTACAAAAATTTTCCTCGTTAACTCTTATATCAATTCTTGGGTATTTGATACCGGATCGGTTGCTCATATTTGCAATACGATGCAGGGAATGATAAGAAGTAGAAGCGTGGAGAAAGGAGAAGTTGATTTTCACGTGGGAAATAATGCAAGAGTTGCTGCATTGAACGTCGGGACGATGCAACTTCCCTTGCCGTCAGGATTTATTTTGGAATTGAATAATTGTTATTTTGTTCCTAGTTTAAGTCAAAACATTGTGTCACCTTCATGCTTGATGAAGGATGGTTATTCATTTGCGAGTAATGACAATACTTGTGTGATCTCAAAGAATGATGTGTTTGCGGCTTTTGCATCCATTGTGAATGGGTTATTTATTTTAAATCTTGATGATGCACCTGTCTGTAATGTTAGTGCTAAACGGCCTCGGCTTAATGAGTTAAGTCCTACCTATATGTGGCATTGTTGTTTCGGTCATATAAGTGAGAATCACATGAAGATGCTCCATGATGATGGTCTTCTAACTTTGTTTGATTTTGAATCATACGAGACATGTGAGGCTTGCCTGCTAGGCAAGATGACCAAGGCGCCATTCAAAGGATTTCCTGAGAGGGCGTCTGACTTGTTTGAACTTGTACATACTGATGTATGTGGACCAATGAGCATGACAGCTAGAGGAGGATTTCAATACTTCATAACTTTTATTGATGATTTTAGTAGATATGGATATGTCTACTTAATGAAGCATAAGTCTGAAACATTTGAAAAGTTCAAAGAATTTCAGAATGAAGTAGAGAATCAACGTGGCAAGAAGATCAAGACCTTGTGATCTGATCGTGAAGGCAAATATCTAAGTCACAAGTTTAGCAATCATCTTAAGAGTTGTGGAATTGTTCCACAGCTTACGCCACCCGGAACGCCTTAGAGAAACGGCATGTCTGAGCGACGTAATTAGACCTTGTTGGACATGGTTCAGTCTATGATGAGCCAGTCGGACCTACCTTTATTGTTTTGGGGATACGCTCTAGAAACAGCCACTTTCACATTGAATAAGGTACTATCTAAGTCCATAGTTAAGACACCATATGAGATGTGGACTGGTAAGAGTCCCAGTTTATCTTTTCTAAAAATTTGGGGTTGTGAAGTTTCTGTTAAATGACTTATATCAGATAAACTAACACGCAAATCGGACAAGTGCTTTTTCGTGGGATATCTAAAGGAAACTTTAGGGTATTATGTCTATAACCGGTCAGAGGGCAAAGTGTTTGTTACTCGAAATGGTGTTTTCTTAGAGAAAGATTTTCTCAAAAGAGAAAAGAATGGACAAAAGGTGTATCTTGAAGAAGTTCAAGATGAGCCAGTAGGGACTGACTCTACGAGTGATGCTAATGTAGTAGAGCAAGTTGAGACACCCGTGGCAGTGGAGACACCACCACAACCACAATTCAGTGAGACTTCACGCATTGCATGGGGATTTGTTATTGTTAGATGATGACGAACCTGTGGATTATGCGGAAGCTATGATGGATCCAGTTTTTGAGAAATGGCAAAGTGCCATGAAATCTGAGATAGATTCCATGGGAGACAATCAAATTTGGAACTTGGTTGACCCACCTGATGGGGTTAGACCCATAGAGTGCAAATGAATCTTTAAGAAGAAGAAGGATATGGATGGAAATGTTCACGTCTATAAAGCTCAACTTGTCGCAAAAGGTTTTTGGCAAGTTCAAGGAGTTGACTACGATGAGACATTCTCTCCGGTAGCGATGCTTAAATCTATTCAGATCATTCTAGCAATTGCTGCATATTTCGATTATGAGATATGGCAGATGGATGTTAAAATAGCCTTTCTAAATGGGTATTTAGAAGAGGACGTGTATATGATACAGCCCGAAGGTTTTGTTGATCCTAATAATGCTGGAAAGATATGCAAGCCTAAGAAATCTATTTATGGGTTAAAGCAAGCATCTCAGAGTTGGAATATTCATTTTGATGAGGTAGTCAAAGGGTTTGGCTTCCGTCAGAATGAAGAAGAACCTTGTGTTTACCAGAAGGTAAGTGGGAGCGCTATTGTGTTTCTGATCTTGTATGTGGATGACATACTATTCATTGGGAATGATATTCCTATGTTGCAATCTATAAAGACTTCACTGAATAATAGTTTTTCTATGAAGGATTTAGGTGAAGCAGTATACATCTTGGGAATTAAGATCTATAGGGATAGGTCGAGAAGGCTAATAGGATTAAGCTAAGACATGTACATTGACAAGGTGTTAAAATGGTACAACATGGAACAGTCCAAGAAAGGGTTCTTGCCTATGTCACATGGTATGCGCTTTAGTGACAAGCAGTGTCCTTCATCAGATGAAGAGCGCAACCGCATGAGTAAGGTTCCATATGCTTTGGCTGTTGGTTCCATCATGTATGCCATGACATGTACTCGCCCAGATGTCTCATATGCTCTAAGTGTTGCGAGTAGGTACCAAGCTAATCCGAGTGAACCTCACTGGACGCTTGTTAAGAACATCCTAAAGTACTTACAAAGGACTAAGGATGTGTTCCTAATCTATGGAGGTGAGGAGGAGCTCGTTGTAAACAGTTACACCGATGCTAGCTTTCAAACCGACGGGGATGATTCACTATCTCAATCAGGTTTTGTGTTCACAATAAATGGTGGTGCAGTTAGCTGGAAAAGTTCTAAGCAGGAGACGGTGTCTGATTCTACAGCAGAAGCTGAGTACATTGCAGCTTTTGGCACTGCAAAGGAAGGTGTTTGGTTGGGGAGGTTCCTCATTGAGCTTGGTGTGTTTCTGAATGCGTCGGGCCCATTGAATTTACATTGTGATAACAATGGGGTGATTGCACAGGCTAAGCAGCCAAGGGATCACCAGAAGAACAAACATGTACTCTAGAAGTTTCATCTCATTCGAGAGTTTGTGAAATGAGATGATATCAAATTGTGCAAAATACATATGGATTTGAATGTAGCAGATCCTTTGACGAAGGCTCTTCCACAACCTAAGCATGAGGCACACATGAGGTCTATGGGGATTAGACATCTAAGAGATTAACTCTAGTGCAAGTGGGAGACTGTTGGGAATATGCCCTAGAGCTAATCATGTAGATGATGATATTCGATTGTATCCATGATTAATAAATTGTTCATTGAATATCCATTATAGATAACTTGTATTGATTGGCAATTGTGTGAATTATTTGTGGAACTCAATTACTTGAATGGTTATTCTAAAGTTGTCCTAGATCGGCGTTCTTGTGAGAACACACTTGAATATTAGACCAGCACATGTATTAGTTGATGGCTATGTTTCACAAGTCACGGACAGGGAGATGTCAAACTAATAATGTGAGCACATGTGAAACATGTAGGCTGGACTGACTCGACATGAGAAAGTTTTTATTCACATCATGTACGTTATGTCCTTAGACCTAAGATTGTGGTATGTACTCAAGATGTGAAACAGCCTACTTAGGGACTATCAAACGCTGCTCCGTAACTGGGTAGTTATAAAGGTGGTCTTCGGGTGGTCGAGAAGCATGCTATGAGACATAGACAATCAAGATGGAATTTGCCCCTCTCTACATGAGAGAAATATCACTGGATCACTCAAGTGATTGGATCAACAAATGCATGGCCGTGCTTGGGTTAAGTGTTAACCCACGAGTTGAACCATATATCGAGTGGCAAAGGAAATAACTTTTATGTGGTCGTAGTGGTTCGTTTGAATGATCTTTGAGTGCACATAGGATTTTTCACACCTTGCTAGAGGCCGTTGTCCACTATTGGGCGAGTAGAAGTACTCGGCCTATGTCAATGTGTGCGTGAACCCATAGGGTCGCACGCTTAAGGGGCTGCAATCCTAATTCGGGTTGGACGCGAATTAGATAAGGCTTAGGGTTTCTAATGGGCCTCCAACTCATGAGCTCATTGGGGACGCCTATATAAGCAAGGGGTAGAGGCGTGGTCAGGGGCACACACGCCTTTGGTAGCCGCTGTCGCCCTCCCCACGCTCGCGCCTTCTGCTCCTCGTGGACCTAGCAGTCCGAAGGCGCATCGCTTCTTCGGAGGTGCTGCATCTGGAGCACTGGGATTCCTCGGAGGTGCTGCATCTGGAGCACTAGGATGAACCGTGTGAGGGGACTGAGGTGACGGACGACCATACAACTACACTGTCTGCTGCGACGCGTACGACTACATCGAGTCGTCTTTCGCTGCACCTGCGCGTCTAGTGGTAATCCCGTAACCTGTAACTAGCAGTAGATCCTGGTTTATGAGGTAAAAAAGTTTTGTTTTCTGGCTATTGTAGCACCCTCATAACCATTCACCCTCTGAGGATCCCAGTTTGATTAAGCAATATATGCAAGGTAAGTATGCTATATCCTTGAAATACCTTCAGCTCCACATAAGCTTATTAGTTATAGGGAGAGAAGAGGGAAGGTACGATGTTACTCTACCTTAAGCCACAAATACCACATATCTTGAGAGGAGAGAAGGCTAAACACCATTGTTGCCTTGGATAAAAATCCATAAATACCACATATGAGGGACTAGAAAGGATCATACAAAGGAATCTCTAAGTTTTATTTTAAAAATCTACAAAAACTCCAAAATAAAGGTTGATCGAAGAACTCGAGACGCAGTGCTTGAATTGCTTGTTCTATCTTTCAATTGCTCAAGACTCAAGTGAAGGCTAAAAGCTCCATAGTTGAAGGTAATATGGGTAAGTTTAAAGTTAGAATGGTTTGCTCTAATCCAGAGGAGAATTCTTGTTTGAACATGTGTACTTTTGAGGCGTGAAAGCATAGTAGCAACTCCTGATCCATTGTTGAGATTAGCTTTGCTAAGGGAGTAGCAAAGGGTAAGCTTGGGGGAACTTGTTGATGGTCACTAATGATTATTTTTAACCATCAACTATAGAATGATATAACATGAAATACACCACAAAGCATAGTTGTAGGTTTGATTCTAACGAGTTCCACGAGTTGTGTTGTTCTCTCACTTGTCTTGTAGAATATTTAATATTTCACCACATAAAAGTATCTCAAGTGATGAATTGGAGTACACCATTGCGAATAGCTTATCGAGACACATGGAATATATTTTTGATTCACCCAAATCAAAGTCCAGACTACAAAGTTATACCTTCCAGAAGATTGGAAATGGGCTTCCAGAGCAGTCCAGAGTAAATTGGGCATATCTCCCTCATCTGGACTTCATTTTCAGCGATCCAGGACTCTTTGTAAAGCTAACAAAGAGATCTATCAGCCCATAAGTAGAGAGGCCCAACTAGCATTGAGCTGGGCTGGATGGCCCCACATGTAAAGCCGATCGGCCTGCTCCAGGCCCACCTGTCAGCCGTCTTCGCACAGCGGGCTCCAACCGACCTCTATGACGCATCTCAACCAGTGTTTCAAGTCGGTTTGATCCAAGGGCTGTGGTTCACCCTATCGAGCTATATAAACAGGGGCAGACCTCCCCCCTCAGGCATCCAATCAATCATTATTCATCCTCCACAGAAAAGCTTGGGTTTGGAGAAGAGAGGTGTCCCTCGAATGGATGTCCTCTACTTCCAAGTTAGAGTAGATCTAGTCTTCTAGATAGTAGAGAGATGGAGAGCGAGGGAGGAGTTTAGAGGAGGTGTCGGCCTATCAGTGCTTCTTCAACACCTTGTACTTCGGCAAGATCGGGCTATACGTGGGCTTGCTCTTGAGATGGCTCAGGCTCTGGCAATCATCTTTTGATTGAAGTAAGATTCATGTTTATATTATTCTTCTAGTTTACGAGTCTCTTTTGAGCGCATTAATCTAGTCGACTAGGTTAGAGTATAATTCATCGCGTAAGCATGGTTCTTAGACTCGGGTTACTCATAGATGCACCCTATGTTCTGGGCCATGTGGTAGATCACGAAGGTGACAGCTTCGTTGAGTCCACTGTAGTCTACTCCCCGAATATGGGCCTTGCAGGAGATTTGGTGTGGTAGATTCGTACTCTGTTTGCGGTCTTCCATTGTAATCCCCTAGTTGAATAGTTGAAGATGTGGATTGCCCATATTAGAAGTAGAGACCCTGATCGAGTTATCCTCTCTTTACTCCTGCTATCGATCCGATACTAGATTGATTCTCCCTTACCTTTTAATCTTGTTTCCACTTTAGATCTAACCCTTACCATAGTTTATATTTCCAATTCATTTACCTTTTCTGGTTAAGTTAGTATGTAGTTGACTCACATGTTTCCCTGTGGATACAATATTTAAAACCCTCCGGGTGAAAACTACAACGGTATCCGTGTGCTTGCGGATCTTTTTCTATGTGCGTTTAAAATACCCAACACACATCAGTGCTTAGAGACTTACCTTAGATGCATGGTGCACTCTTGCCCTCATAAGTGGTCTCAATGGCTTCCCTTAGCAGAGTACTGGTACAACTCTACTTTCCATTCTACTCATGGGTTAACACCATTTCAAGCACTGTATGGTCATGCTCCCCGTCACTTTGGTATTACTGTGGATGATACTATCACTAACGATGATTTGCGTGAGTGGTTGGAACAAAGACAGTCTGTGCTTCAACATGTCCAACAACATCTGTCAAGAGCTCAGCAAAGGATAAAATCGCAGGCTGACAAACACAGAGTGGAAAGATCATTTGCTGTTGGTGACTGGGTCTATGTGAAACTCCAGGCCTATGTGCAATAGTCTGTTCAGCGTAGAAGCAAAAAGCTCAGTTTCAAATACTTTGGACCATATTTGGTGCTCCAGCATGTGGGTGCTGTTGCCTACAAGCTTCAACTCCATGCAAGCAGCAAGATTCACCCAGTGATACATGTTTCCTAGCTTAAGAAGGCTCTACCTCCTCATGCCACTCTTTCTAATGAATCTGAACTTAGTCTACTGATCTCCTTTGCCAGTTTACCAAACCAGCAGGTTTTGGCTCGACACCTGGAGTTGGTGGGAGGTCAGGTTCTACGGATGGAGCTTGTTCAAAACTAAGACTGTCCAACTCATTGGGCAACCTCGGAACAAGTTCAAGTGCCTATGAGGTCCAAGGCTGATCGCACTTGAGCCAAGGTGGTGCGTCGTCGGCTGAAGCGTAAGACCATTGCTGACGCCAAACTTTTGGAAGTCACAACATCTTCAACTGCTCCTGCATCACTAGCCCGTGTATCAGTCATGCATTGGGCCTTTTCATTTATCGAGTCAGAGCCCGTAAGTCAGCCCATGGCCGCTCGACGAGTCTGGACCAAGGCCCATGTATCTCAGACCTATGATACTCACTGTGTGGTGGCCGGGTGGATCGGCAAACAATAACGTAAACCAATTCATTTCTTCCTCTCCAAGCTCCACTGTGCTTTCTGTAGTCGGCGCCGCCGAGCTTGCCGCCGTGCGTTTCCACTGGCCTCCCCTCTCGTCTCCGGCAAGGATCGCCACATGTCGCTTTTCCAACAGCACAGTGTTGTCTTCCTCCTCCCCCAACCGCTCCTCCTGTTCCATCCGTCCTCCGCCTCCGCTTTTCGTCCAGCGCGAACATGGACGAGTGCCCTGGGCCCTTAGCACAGTCACCCTAGGAAGCCTCTAGAAGTCCCTCGGATGCCCTCGTGCCCGCGTCATCGGACGCCACCGCGAGCTGGCAAGCTCGGCGCTTTGACCGCGCCCCAGACCGACGCCACAACCCGCTTTGCGCCCCTTCTCCAATCTTCCCCATGCGGCTACCTGCCCGTGCCACGGATGGCATCTGTGTCTGTAAGCACACGCCCCAAGGCTCGCAGCCGTCCGCAGCACGCTCCTCCTCGTGGAACCCTAGCCTTCGAGCTATAAGGAGCTCCAGCCGGCCACCTCCCTTCCCTGCTCCCTCCTCCCGCCGCCACTCTCCTTTCTCCTGCTTCCCTGTTCCTCGCAGCGGCGCGCCTGAGCACGGCCACGCTCGCTAGCTGGGACTGGCCATGCCGCGCTCGATGCCTTGCCGTCCCCGTCCTCGAACCCGCGTGGACGAACCAGCGAAGACCTCGCCACCGCCATAGCTGGACGCTATGCTACCTCGACGCCACGGCCTCACCATGACGCAGGAGCAGCGTTGCGGGCGCGACCACGTCGTCGACCTCGGTGCGGTGCTGTCTCCGCAGAGCATGCCCCCACCTCGGATCGCTGTCGTCAAAGCCCTCACCCCCATCAAGCCCGCAAAATCGGACGCATCGTCGAGCTGTGCGACCATGGCGACTCCGCGGCCTCGCCACCACGACGCGCCACAGACGCCGTCCCAAGTCATCGGTGAGCCTCCACATGCCTAAAGCTCCCAC
The DNA here is from genome assembly GCA_023333625.1 of Bothriochloa decipiens. Taxonomy (NCBI): domain Eukaryota; kingdom Viridiplantae; phylum Streptophyta; class Magnoliopsida; order Poales; family Poaceae; genus Bothriochloa; species Bothriochloa decipiens. The sequence goes on from CM041645.1 coordinate 41,401,185, forward strand.
CTTTTCTTCCTCCAGTGAGGACCTTATCTGAGTAAGGCGCAGTGCTGCGTCGGTGGCCCCCCCAGGGCCGCCGCACAGCTTCAGCGCCAGCACACACATAGCACGCTGCTCTACTTGTGTCACCGACGCGCGGTGGCACACCCGCGCACTGTGGGCGCACGGCGTGACACCACCGCCATCTTTGGGAGCCCACGACCACGACAGCGCACCGCACTCGACCTAAGCCCCCACAGTACACACGCAGAGCCTCAGCGGCCGTCCGCACCCACGACGTGGTGCAGAGCCGTCACAGCCAAGACCGAGCCTTTTCCTTGGATGCCATGTTTGTCTAGCCGATCGTCGAGCGCTGTTGCGGTAGAACGCACAAGCACAGCATCACGGCCACCGGTGCACCATCCTGCCACCAGAGCACAGCCCTGCTCGGGCCATCGCACGCGCACGCATAGCACAGCAAAACACCAGAGCCCGAACGGCACGGTGGCGCTGCAGCCCTCTTGGCCGCTGCGGCCAAGTCGTCACAGGGCCATGTCGTGGCCAAGGCCAAACCTTTCTGGCCGCCTGAACGCTAGCACGCACACCTGCACGTGGTGATGCGCGGTCATGCCTCCGCACGACGCCGCGCGAGCCCTAAAACCATACTTCCATCAGTCCATCACGGGCCGCCCACGGTTGCGACCACGCGAACGAGCTCCGCGCCGACACGTGCGAACACACGAAAGCCCAGGCCTTTGCCTTCCTTGGTTTCCTACTTGCCTGACCGCCGCTGGGACACGCGCACTCGCACGTGCAGCCACGGTGACTGCGCACGCACTCGCGCAGCCCGCGCCCATGTCGCGGACCCACCGGCAAAAGCCTTCGCCGTTGCCCCACACCGGTGTTGCCACACCTATCGCGGCTGCACGCTGCACATGAACCGCCATGACTTTAGCCAGGGACGGATCCAGGATTTTAGAGCAATGGTGTCACTAAGAGGTCACTTATGAGCTGGGTAGCTGTCATCAACAGAAAATGAGAGAGAGATACACGGCTTCGATGACAAGCACTGCTGTCCTGTGACAGCATTGGTTGTATACTGGATCCGTCACTGACTTCAGCATTGTGCCTCTCAACCGAAGATGCCACCAGCACGCGTGTGCTTCGCGCCACGCCTATGCATGGTGCCGCATCGTGGACGCACACACTCGCTCACCTCGCCGCAGCTCGACGCCCGCAGCACACTCGCACAGTGCTAGCCTGGCCTCTAGCTTGCGACTACGGCCGTTCAGCCTCGCCTTCACGCACTGCACGCACGAACGCAATGGGAGTTTGCAGCTGCTGCCGCAAGGCATTTGCCCGAGCACCTGAGGGGCAGCTCCTGCCCTCTTTGCCCCTTTACCTTAACGGCAGTCATGGTCCAAGCAGGCCCATCGAGGCCTTTTCCTTTTATCTGTTTTTCAGAATTCTATCCACCTTCTAAAATCCGTATCAAATTCATCCCAGCTCCAAAAAAATTATGAAACCAGTTTCATAGTTTTTCTAAAATCCTACTCTACCTCCTAGTGCAGTTCTAGCTTCTAGTTGAGTTAGGTTTTGATGCGGTTTTATTGCTTCTTTTGATGGTAGTTTTCGGCTTTTCTTTGGCATAGCGCCGACTCGAGCTTGGATGGATCCTACGACACACTCGGAGGTGATGGGCCCTGCTGGTGAACGACCTCAACTGCTGCAGAAGCGTACCACTACTTCCTCGACATCGCAGGTGTCATGGCAGCACCTTATTTTTAGAGAACCTATTAGGCATTGCAAAGTAGAAATGCTAGCAGTTTATATTTATTCATTGCCAGTATATGTGTTGCATGCTGTTGCCTGAGCCTTGCTTGCCTTGATTGAAACCTCCACACCCTGACTACCTAGCTTCGCGCTCACGCTTATATATTGCCTACCTACTTGCTTGCATTTACTTCCATCATATTACTTGTATGCCTTGATATGTGATGTGATGGTTGGTTGGTGATGTGGTTGGTTGATCGGGGTTTGCCGTGAGGCTTCTCCATGAGATAGATGCTAGGTTGGCGTGACGGGAGCGTTGAATCCCATGTGGGTGGTGGTGTTTGAGGAGTTCTAGAGATATTGCTTGTCTCGACCTGTTTCTATGGTGATATCGGCCAGAGTGAGAGGATTATTTTGGAGGGGTGCACAGAGGTACAGGAGTGCCCCGAGTCTCGATCCGTGTGGATATGTGTTATGTTGTGATAGGCGTATGGTGGTGGCACCCGTGAGAGGTGGGCCACGTGGTTATTGGTGGAAGGTGCTTGCTCTGGCCAATTAAGGACCGTCATATGCTGATGCCTGGGACACAGGACTATGTCAAATGTGCACGCCACAGGCCCTGTATGAGGCGGGGCCTATTCTGTTGAATAAGTGCGGACTAAGCCAGTTCTGTGGGAGAAGAGGTGCGCGGGGTGTTGCCCTAGGAGCACAGTGAGAAGGACACCCATGGTTGTTCCAGCTACCCTAATCACGATCCCAAGCGTATAAATCGTGTCGTATGCTACTCCACTTGGCGGCAGTCTGGTTAAGAAATATGATAGTTCTTGAGTGGTGTTTGCCTAGACCGTGGCCACGGTTGATGATGGTGATCTTGGAGGGTATAGGTGTAAACACTCTGTGGAGTTAAAACTATACGTATAGACGCGATCTCAGTCATGATCAACCCTGTGAACTGTTTCATCCTACTAGACTTCTCTTGTGTTTTGCTTCCCTCCCCCCCCCCCACGAAGATAGGTCCGACTTGAGGCCGTTGAGATGAGCGGCGTGCAAAGGCTGCCTCATCGCTTAGACTGAGAGTATTAGGGTGATGTGAGAGAAGATTGAGTGGTAAGATGTGATGTTGAGTGGTTGGTGAGAATGAGTGTATTGGGTTGGGATTACAGAAAAGTTATACTACTTATACTTTTGATGCATTTCCGCATGTGCTAAGGATGCAAACCACATCCAAACTATTAGGATCGCTAGATCCCTTTATTTTCTTTTTCCACTAAAGCGGTGCACACATCTGGCGGTGTGCAGATTTCTTAACTTGCAATCATATTGAGAGTACTAGTTGTTTTGTGATCTACTCTCAAGGATGCACGTGGATTGAAGGTTTTGCCAAGCTTCACTGTTACGAGTAGAGCCTTGGTGTTTTGTTTGATCCTAGCCTAGAAGGTTTGTAATTAGTCTAGTTTTAATCCTATTTTCGTACTCTATTGTTGTATGACTTTGAATCAGCTGAAAAGTAGATGCCCGTGATAGCTGAGGTATACTGGGACTATCATAGAGGGGCAAGAGAGTTAGGATTTAAAGTTTCAATATCCTGGATCGTTTTAGCTAGTAGCTAAGCATGTACGCACACGCAGGTGCAGGGCCAGAGCGGAGATTGACGAGGCAGCACAAGCCGCTGGACTCCTAAAGACGAGAGCCGCTGAGGCGCGCGTGGCTGGATTCAGCGAGGACGAAGGTGCGGAGTGGCCGCACACGCAGGGTGGGAGAGGCGCTCTTGTCGGGGGCAGGGAGGGGGCAAAAAGAAATAGATCGAGGAAGAAGAGATGACACCCTGCATATATAGGACACACACCTTTAGTCCTATTTGGTGGCATAAACCGGGACTAAAGGTCACTTTTGGTGCATCACAAAAAGTGACATTTAGTCCCATTTTGTGTCTCCAACCGGGACTAAAAGTCCGTCCTTTATTTGCGGTTCATAGCTGAACCTGAGACTAAAGGAGACTTTTGGTGTGCAACGAAACTGCAGCCTACGCGGCCATTTCGTTTCCCACAAAGACAGCAGTTCTTTTTATACACTTTTAAAAAAGCAGATGTACAATTGATAATTGCGTAGTAAAAAAATATAGCTCCAAAAATTGAAAAACAAATTGATGGCTCGTTTAAAATTCATATAACTTAGTGTTGACACCATTTTTTGGCACATGTCAATAAGGGTCGGAGACTGGACTAATCGGCAAGGATAATGGTTTTTCTTTGATATTGATTCTGATGTTGTCGATGAGTAGTTGCCGACGAAGGGCAGGTTGATCTGGATTATTGCCGATTGGGCTGAAGACGTGTTACCGATGCACTTGAGCCAACCATCGAATACGACCCCTCGAGTCATTGACCCCTCGAGGACGAAAATTCCCTTGAGCAAATAGGCGACCCTCGAAGCATAGTATACTCTCGGCTGTCCACTCTCCGTACATTGTTGATGAAGCTAAAGAGCTGTTGCCGATGAGAGTGATAGAGAGCTAGGGGATCGTTGCCGATAAAGCTGAAAAGCTATTAGAGGATCGTTGCCGATGAGACGGAAAAGCTATTACCGATAAGATAGGCAGGAAGACTAGAAGGTTGTTGCCGATGCCAGGGATGTGCCGATGAAGAGATAACTTCTTCATGACGGAAGCGGATAGAGGATCGGCGACACAGAGCTTATGATTTTCGTATTATAGTTTAAGTCCAACTCCTATACGAGTTTTGTTTCTTTCCTTAAAGAGATAGAGTTCGTGTAAGGAATTAGTTTATTTCTTCTATATTTGATCCAGGCATCAATAAACAAATCTACTTTTTATCGCAATCTACTTCTATCAGCACTTTACTTTTCGATGACTTCATCAAGTATTTTCTCTTTTTCAACGAGTTCTTTCGAGAATCGACGGGCTGCATCAACTTGATCTCCGGTGACCTTGCAAGTTCTGTGTTTACCGAGCATGATTCAGGCTTTGACTTCCGGGCGTATCCCTGTCGTCTCGTCTGATCTGTTCAACAGTTATCGAATGCATTCTGAGCTTTGACTTCCGGGCGTATCGCTGTTGTCTCGTTTGGTTTTTATTCAAGTTATCATCCTTGTCAATTAACAGGTCAAATCGACTAGCACGCTTCGGATATCGAGTTTGGGTATTAGCCCGGTGTGTTTGCAGATAGAATTTTGCATCAACACATATTTTGGCACGCCCGGTGGGACCAAGTCAACATCTTTTGGCACACCCGGTGGGACCAAGTCAACAGATTTATTATGAAGAATCCTGCTGATATCAATCCAGAGAACATTATCGAGATATCAGAATCAGATCTCAAGGAAGATCAGAAGCTAGCCATGGAAAAAGCTATGGAGGATTACAGGCAACTATGTTTGAAGTCTTTCAGCAAGAATAGGGATGGAGAAGTAATCCAGAAGCAAGATCTGTTGTTACCTTGGCAGGTAACTTTTGACTCCAACCCTGGTAAATTACAGGAGATGGTTAATTCTGCATTGAATCAGGCTTTGATCAACCACTCCACCATGCTATCCAATACTGTTTACAATGCTGTTGTGCAAACATTAAGAGAAGGACAAGCACCAGGTTATGTCGGGCCGGCATATCATCAGCCGGGATCGACATCTATTAGTACTCCATCGGCAATTCCAGTCATTGAGAGTATGGAAGCTCCTGCTCCTCCAATTTTATCAGGATCATCTAACATTGAAGCCACGCCGATAAGATCAGATTTAACATCTCAGGAAAGGTAGATCACTCAATTGGGTACAGATCTATCGGCAGCGGCAATATCAGGTCCTTCAGGTCAACACAGCCAGGTTGCTGCTAATTGGTGGGGATACGGGATGCCTCCAGGACCATCTATTTCCAATTCTGGATTGCCTCAGGTGCATGATGTAGCAGGAAAGTGTCCTATGGTATCGACAACTTTGGTCCGATCGATGACCCAGGTATCACATTATTCTACTACACCTCCTACTATACAGCCATTGTCAATAGGATTCCATGTGCCTCTGCAGCAAACATCTTATGCGAATCCATTGGCAAGTTCCCTGCCAATGCAATACAAGGTTTCTACTATAGAACAACCCATAGTGCCGTTTGTATCTCAATTTGGGTTACCTGCAAATCAAGGCAATTATGCTGGCTATTATCGAGTGATGCAAGAACATCAAATGTCGGCAAGCTACCAGCCATCGGCAAATCAGTTGCTGGTGAGTTCTAATCCTAGTTGGCCGGGACAGTCGCCAGCTCAGCAAAAGGTGGCTCAGCAAAGCTATCAAGTGGCAGGAGCTCAGCAAGATTATCCTCAAGCAAGTTTCCAGAACCGCACATCAGCAGGTCAGCCGATGAACGTTGCTCAGTAGCCAATAATCCAACCGATACCTCAGCAGTATGTATCGGCGCCGCAGCCGGTAGTCCAGCCACTACCCCAGTGACAGCAAGTATTGGCTTCAGTGCTGATGAGTCAGTTAATGCCTAAGCATTAAGCATCGGCGTGACAGCCAGTGGCTTCGCAGCTACCTCATGCACCACTCATTGTTCCTCAGCCTTTTGTGCAGCAACAACTTCAGTAGCAATTAGCCCAGCCACTACCGCAACAGAGCCAATTATCAGCTTCTCCACTGATAGTTCAGTCGCCTCAATAGCAAGTATCGGCGCCGCACCCGACGGTTCAGCAATCGATGCATCAGCAATCACTTGTCCCTCAGCCTATGGTAAAACGGTAGGATCGGCAGTACGTATCGGCCTCGTCACCGATAGTTCAGTTTCTGTCTCAGCAGCAAGTATCAGCTTCACAGCCAATAGTCCAGTCATCATGACAGCATCAAACTTTGGCTCCTCAACTGCTACCTGCTTGTGAGGATTTTTCTGATTCAAATAAAGAAGAGGTTGAGATTAGCTCAGTCAAGCAGGAAAAAGACGAGGAGCCGATGCCATGCTCGCGCAGCAAAAAGGAGTTCGAGAAACATGATTCTAATGTTAACGAAGCCGAGAAAAATTATTATTTTTCTGAAGAAGCTGATGAGACAGAAGGCTGTTGATTATCAAGTTGGAGGAGCAAGGTAGAGGGTAATCTCTTTTATTATCTATTGCTCGCCACCCAAAATTATTACCCGGGGATATCAGCTGCTCAAGATTTATTTCCCATGGAAGCCAGGCGATCAGGAGCACGAAAAGATTAATCTGGATCACTGGTTAATTGAGTTTCATCATCCATGGGACCCAGGAGGGTGAGCGCTATGTACAGTACGTCAATCGACTGCGGGGCTAGAGCCGATGAACCAGTTAGCACAGCTATAGCCAAGGCTAACTAGGAAGAAGCAGCTAGCGCACACTCGTAACCATCCGAGATGATAAATTGGAATGAGCCAATGTCTACAATGAAGCCGATCAAGCTAAAGGAAAGGGTTGCAGTCCATTGGCCAAGGTGCACTGCTATAGCAGTAATATTGATGCAAGCAGTTGCTGCACGAGATACAAAAAACAACCAAGAAAATTCAACTGCTGATTCTCCTATAAAAACCGATAGTCGCAGACCAATGCAACAGGCTGAAGAGAGCGCATCAGCATAAATGTTTGCATACATCAAACACTATGGGGCTCTACTTGGACGCGGCGATGGTGTAGCGCTTCCAATAATTGGCAAGATGACATATTGCCGATGAGGAAGATGACGTGTGCCCGATGTGTGCTCAAAGGGATTCTCGCCACATTAGCTGGAAGATTGAAGATGTCGAGCTTGAAATAAGCCACAAATAATTATCTGTGCATATATGAGTACATGCCAACAGGAGGCATACATACATCGGCTAAAATTTATCTGGTTTTGAAAAGGTCAAGAAGGCTGGTAAAGGTCAGATGCCTACTTTGAAGGAGATCCTATCGGCGATATCTCGACTCATGCCATCGGTGCCAATTGGGATGATACTCGATATGCACGCAAGATCGTCGTCCATCAGACTGCAAACAAGAAGGCGTGGCCATGATACGACACAGTACTATGATAGCTAATCGGTATCAGCAGCAGCAGGAGGAAAGAAGGTTCCGATAGGAAGAATGGCGTCTGCATGAAGATCACTGGAGGCGCCCATTCTTCATTTATTGCTGGGAGGAAGGCATTAAATTGCCTACGATTGATAGCTGCCCCGAGTGCAATGGTTATGATCGAGCCGATCGGACAGAAAGAAGACCACGCTATGGTAATCGGAGCAGATACATCGATAAGCCGATCAGAGAAGAGGGCATCAGTACATGATCGGCTGGGGGGCAGAACTAGTATACGTGAAAGATTAGGCAGGCATGAAGATTGTTTTCCGATGAACTAGAAGGAGCTCGAAGAGATGCCAATGCAAGAGTCCCTGATGAGGCAATACTCTGTAGAGATCCCAATATAAACTGCCCAGATTCAAGTGCGAAACTTTATCAGGATATCTGGAAGACGAAGCTTCCTCAGTGGTGCCCTGAAGGGTTGACAAAGACTCAGAAGAGGAAGTCGCAATGTGAATGCAGAGAGGAAAACTCAAGTATGGCAGCCAAAGCGCAAAAATGAAGGCCCATCGGCAGACATCAACTTGGTGTTCATGTTGCCAATGGAATTCCGAGCAATTGCCGATGAAGAAGAAGAAATAGTTCTTTCAGAACAAGTGGCTCAGCTAACCTTGGATCCAATGATGGCCATCTTTGGGAAGCCTACTGATGATGAGAGATAGCATCTCAAAGCCTTATTTGTCAAGGGTAGAGTTGATGGGCAGCCGATGTCAAAGATGCTCATAGATGGAGGGGCTGCGACTAACATCATGCCATATGCCATGTTACGAAGGCTCAGAAAAGGAGTTCAAAGATTTTCACCTTGAACATATCTCTAGATTGCATAATGAAGAAGCTAATTGGTTAGCGCAACATGCTTCGGGGTATCAGCCAATCCACGAACTGTTAACATCGGCAACTGATGCCGATGACTGGAGGAAGGAGATTGCCGATTACTTGAAAGATCCATCTAGGAAGGTCGAGAGACGTGTAAGATTTCAAGCTACTAAGTATGTGCTCCTTGGTGATGAATTATATTATCGGACAATGGATGGAGTTTTGCTCAAGTGTCTTGGCGAAGAAGAATCAAAGAGTTTAATGGGCGAAATCCATGAAGGAGTATATGGGGCACATCAATGGGCTTTCAAGATGAAGTGGATGATTAGGCAAAATGGATATTACTGGCCGACGATACTCAAAGATTGTTTCAAGTATTTTAGAGGGTGTCAGGAGTGTCAGAAATTCGGCAACATTCAAAGAGCGCCTGCATCGGCAATGAATCCTATCATTAAACCGTGGCCATTTTGAGGATGGGCTATTGATCTCATCGGTTAGATATATCCACCATCAAGCAAGGGGCATAAATTCATACTTGTCGCTACCGATTACTTTACAAAGTGGGTCGAAGCAATTCCTCTGAAGAATGTGACATCAGCAAACATGATTGATTTTGTAAAGGAGCATATCGTGTATCAGTTTGGTATTCCTCAGACTATTACGACCGATCAGGGAACCATATTCATGTCAGGGGAGTTTGATGGATTTGCCGATGAGATGGGGATCAAGGTCTTGAATTCCTCGCCTTATTATGCTCAAGCCAATGGTCAGGCCGAAGCCTCTAACAAAGGGATTATTAAACTCATTAAGCGCAGGATTAAGGAAAATCCCAGAAAGTGGCACACAGTTCTGAACGAAGCTTTATGGTCGTATCGGATGGCATGCCATGGTGCTACTAAAGTATCACCTTATCAGTTGGTATATGGACATGATATAGTTTTGCCTTGGGAGATCAAGACTCGTTCGAGGCGGATATTTCATCAAGATCAGCTGTTGGCCGATGATTACAGTACACTCATGAAAGATGAATTGGAAGATCTGGCGAGTCATCAGCTGAAGGCTTTAGTTAGCATCAAAGAGAATAAGAAGAGAGTTGCTAGGTGGTACGACAAGAAAGTGAAGATGAAGGAATTTGCCTATGGTGATCTAGTCTGAAAATTGATCTTACCGATGGGGACTAAGAGTACAAAGTTCGGTAAATGGTCTCCTAATTGGGAGGGTCTTTATCGCGTCAATCGGTCCATTCCTGGTAATGCCTATATCCTAGAAACTCTCGAAGGAGAAGTATTTCCAAGAGCGTTGAATGGTAAATATCTGAAGAAATGTTATCCTAGTATTTGGATAGACGCTTGAAGGAACAGGTGCATTTACTAATTCAATGAGAATGTATCGGCATTATATGAATATGAAGTTCTACAATTACTGATGCATTGCGTTGCCGATGGAAAGAAGGTTTACAAGTTCAACAATGAACGGATGGTTGATATCGCACACAGGCGAATTTGGTCTGCTTCCTCCAGTGTCTTTGCATCTTAATCAGCATTGCCTTCAATTGACTTGATTTTCTTCTTAAGCGCCAGTGTCTTGAGGGCTTGATTGTCCCTTTCTTGCTGGAGAGTTTTGATAGCTTTAGGTATTTGAGCTTTCTCCTGATTCGCTGCATCCAAAGCTTCTTCGATTCCTCAGTTCCGTTAGCAAGGCTTCTCTCTTTGCCGACAGTTGAGCGATCAATTCTTCCAGATCTGCATGAGAGGCTTCTAATCTACCGCTGTTCTTGTGTTTCTCATTGGTAGATTGCTTATGTTTCATCATATCCTCTTGGAGCTGTGCCTGCATGGATCTATCGACAATTCGCTGGGCCATCTTCTGGTATTGCAGCTGCCGGCTCTCTAGATGTGCAGCTTGGAAGTGTACTTCCTCGACATCGGCAGGAATCTGGCCTCGAATTGCTTTGAAGGCTGCTCTTGTAGAATCAGAGTCCTGGATCAGCGAGGAGGTTTCTTGTTGCAGTAGGGATAGTAGCGTCTCCAGCCTTGACTTGGTTTCAGATGATAGAGCTTCAAGGGCTGGAGTGGAGCTTTCTTCAGGCTCTTCATCATTGGGAATAACCCTACTAATAGAAAAGGAGAATAGGCTGTCGGGGAATCTTGCTCCTAAAAGAGAAAAGGGACGTCAGCAGAAGAATCTAAGTGTTGAAGATTAACTAAGGGAGCTAACTTACTTGTTTCAAAGCAACCTCTTTCCTCTGGCTAGAAGAAGCAACTTCAAGAGTAATTGCCGATGGCGTCTCCAGTGTTGGCGTCTCGATTGGCTGTTGCTGCAACACTAGTGCCGATGAAGACTCTTGTACAGGAACTACTGCCGGTTGAAGAACAGTTGCCGATAGGGAAGCCTGCGCAGGAGCATCAGGCGATATCTGGCGAGGCGAGGATGCCAATGATGCGACTGGAGCTGGTGAAAGCCTCGACCATTTTGATTGAGACTCGTCCTCCGATGAAGCCTTACACTTGTGCTGTAAAATGTCAGCATCGAATGGCTGGGGGGGCATCGGCAATGGATGGTTGAAGTGTCTACGCACTCGGGGCAGTTGCCGATGCGACTACTTGATGCTGTGAGAGAAGCAGATGAGTAAAAGTGCGTATACAATGGTCAGAGTTTAATTTGAGGGGTACCTCTGGAGAATTGTCAAGGATGACGAGGCGTGGCGATGAAGGTGCAGTAGGTGGAGATGAAGGGTGAGTTGCCGATGAGGATTCATCAAATGTAGAACTTGCACCCTGAAATATGAGATCAGTATATCACGGCAATCGGCACACACAAAAGAAAATAAGACAGGTACCTAGAATGTCCGTGCTGAAGATGCAGCCATGTCCGATAGAGCAGCCATACTTCTAGTTGATTTTGATTTGAAGGAGCTCTTCTTGAAACGACCGTGGCACATCAGAGCATCTAATGAGGGAGCTCTATAGCCGATTATGGATATTGGAGATATCAGCTGTAGCCTTATAACTTTGCCACTCTTGCTCAATGTTGGAATCGGATCATCAACCTATTGAAAAGGAGTTAGTTGCCGATACATTGAAAAAGAGAATTGGGAGAAGTGCAGATGGTCAAACTTACTGCATCGGTAGGTATGGCATGATCAGGGTCGATGAGATTCCAATAAAAGTGAGGAGATGCGAAGAATAGTTGCTCTTTCCACTCTTGCCACCATAATTTGAAAGATTCAGTAACGAAGGAAGCCGGTACCCAATCGGTCAGGTCAACATTAGAGGTATCGGCATCTGGAGGAAGAGTTACTATCTTGCACCAATCCATGCTGCTAGTGATAATTTCTCTCGGCTTAATCACATCGACATAGCAAAGTTTGATGGGCAGTTGCCCAAAAGCTAGTTGTCTTGCTACTGCCGATGGATTGTAGAACTCATATGTGGTATTGATGTTCTTCCCACTTCCAAACATGTTGATCGGAATGGTGCGAGGGGTAATTATTGCGCTAAGAATATCGGCGTCTTTATTCAAGGCCTCATCGGTAAAGTTGAAGAACAGAGGGAATCTTGCTTCTTCATCAACATAAGGGACCCAGGCCCGAAGCTCAGAAGGGATGCCAATGTAGAGTCTGTGGAAGAGATTGCCGATCTAAGCTCTATTTGCCTACGCCCCTGGTAATACTGCCAGTGCTTCTCCAAAGTTGAGAGGGGGGCGTGTTGCCGATTCTTCTTCCCCAAGTTGATAGTCTTCAGGAAGATTATGAGGGAACCGCTGGATGAACAGATCAATGTGAAAATACTTGTGCATATGGGCGTTTAGCCACATATTGATGAACCACCAAGGGCCTCCCAGATTGCCGATGGACTTGCCTTGCAGCAGCCTTTGTGACACTTGGTGAAGAAGATGGTACACTGAACCAAGGAGATATCGGCCAAGTGGGAGTCTGACGCCGTTAGCCAACATCTCTGCTATAGGAAGGTGCATATTGGTCGGTCCAACTGTTCTGCCGCAGAAGATGAATTTCTCAAGCCACATGTTCAAGAAAGCTGAGTGCTCCCTTTGATTAACCGATCCGGATTTCTGATACTCGTTGATATATCCGGTCCAACCGCCAATGTTCTTGGTGGTCAGCCGATGCTCAGGCTTCCTCTGAAATAGAGTGTTGTCATCGGCAGTTGAGACATCCAGGCCAGTGAGCATGACTACATTAGCAAGAGTGGGGGAGGCTGGTCCATGTTCGAAGATGAAGGCATTCATGATATCAGACCAAAAGTAGGAGGCAGCAATTAGCAGTGACTCATTCCTCTCTATATCGGCAATGGACAATTTGATGCACTAGTCTAGTTTTTGTTTTGCCCAGTACAGCTCCATCGGCCTGGCAACCCTTAGATACCAATCTTTCCATCCCTTAGTGCTTTTCGGCCAAGATCAGAAAGTGTCAGTCCAAAGACCCAAATCGAAGTTCTGAGCTCTAAAGGGAATTCAATTGGTTTCCACATTTATAACATCAGTTGGGTCTGGATTCCCCATTGGGCCTAGGCAGATGAATTGGTTTTGATGCGTAGGGATGAGAAGTTTATTGTGAAGTTCCTGAGATTAAAGATTGAAATAAGGAGGAGTCATGAACTCTGTGAAAGAGAGGAAAAGTCAAAAGACGGATAAAGAAGAAGATTAACCTTGGGGACGTCGAAGGGGACAGCCATGGCTGCGGACGAAGATGGAGAGAACGAAGAATGCTAATGGAGGCTAAGAATTGCCGCTAAGAGTGGCGCCGATTGAGTTCGTCGGAGGATCGCCTGCTGATGTCGCCGCTGGAGAGAGAAAAGCTAGGGTTGAATCGCAGATGAAGGATGGGCTGTGGTGGAAGGAATGTTATATGGGCCCGTTGATACAGGATTTTTTACTGCACCACGCGCAACATTCGAGGAGAAGTTCAGGTGGCTTGACAGAGGGAAATCATGACCTGGAGAAAATTTTGGTGCATAAAGTATTTTATACTCTGAAATTGGGGGCACGTGTTAACACCATTTTTTGGCACGTGTCAATAAGGATCGGAGACTGGACTAATCGGCAAGGAGAATGGTTTTTCTTCGATATTGCTTCTGATGTTGTCGATGAGTAGTTGCCAACGAAGGGCAGGTTGATCTGGATTATTGCCGATTGGGCTGAAGACATGTTACCGATGCACTTGAGCCAACCCTCGAATATGACCCCTCGAGTCATTGACCCCTCGAGGACGGAAATTCCCTCGAGCAAATAGGCGACCCTCGAAGCACAGTATACTCTCGGCCGTCTACTCTCCATACATTGTTGATGAAGCTAAAGAGCTGTTGCCGATGAGAGTGATAGAGAGCTAGGGGATCATTGCCGATAAAGCTGAAAAGCTATTAGAGGATTGTTGCCGATGAGACGGAAAAGCTATTGCCGATAAGATAGGCAGGAAGACTAGAAGGTTGTTGCCGATGCCAGGATGTGCCGATGAAGAGATAACTTCTTCATGACGGAAGTGGACAGAGGATCGGCAACATGGAGCTTATGATTTTGTATTATAGTTTAAGTCCAGTCCAACTCCTATATGAGTTTTGTTTCTTTCCTTAAAGAAATAGAGTTCGTGTAAGGAATTAGTTTATTTCTTCTATATTTGAGCTTTGCATGTTAAATTAGGACTCTTCGATTAGCGGAGTATAAATATATGTCAAGGGGCATTGTAATAGACATCCAGGCATCAATAAACAAATCTACTTTTTATCGCAATGTACTTCTATCAACACTTTACTTTTCGATGACTTCGTCAAGTATTTTCTCTTTTTCAACGAGTTCTTTCGAGAATCGACGGGCTGCATCAACTTGATCTCCGGTGACCTTGCAAGTTCCGCATTTACTGAGCACGATTTAGGCTTTGACTTCTGGGCTTATCGCTGTCGTCTCGTCTGATCTGTTCAACAGTTATCGAATACATTCTGAGCTTTGACGTCCGGGTGTATCGCTGTCGTCTCGTTCGGTTTTTATTCAAGTTATCATCATTGTCGATTAACAGGTCAAATCGATTGGCACGCTTCGGATATCAAGTTTGGGTATTAGTCCGGTGTGTTTGCAGATAGAATTTTGCATCAACACTTAGTGTTTATCACATGCTATAAATAGGCTTCCATATAGAATTGGTACTTAGTTAAAATAACATGCCATATGAGACCCGTATAGAAATTTAGTACCGATTTAGAAACTTAGCGTAGAAGCACATAGAAGCATGACAAAAAGTACATATACGATAACAATGACCTTTTTCTGAATAGAGTTTTTTATTTTTAATCCGGTCAGGTACTATAATTAGGGGTACTATAATGAGGGGTACCCTAATAGAGAAGCTAAAAAACCCATAAAACCCTAATAAGGCCAACTCAATCAACCAAAGGAACCATCCCCTGCAGCATCCGAGGCCAGCTCGACCAAAATGCGGCCTCGGACCAAATCTCCGACTCGCCCGAGGCCTCCTGACCGGGCCCTGGGCGGACAACACAGTCTCCATCTCGCCTGAGACCCCACAGTGAGGTCTCGGATGCACTGTTTCCTCTCCGCCTCGCCCAAGGCCAGGCTCGTCCCGCATCATCGTTACCTCCACCTCGGTAGTTCCTCTGACGAGCCGTCCCATCCATATAATGCACTTGCTACATCAGCTACGACCGACGCAGTGCAGCGACAGGAGCAATGGGGCAGCAGTTAGATCTCCTTTTTGCCATTCCCGACTAACAGTGCAAGGATTACCGCACCCTGTGGTCACATGTCCCGCACTATTTCCCCTAACCCGGCTACGGCACTAACCACCGAGATCCCCGCGTCATGCTACGTCACATCCCAGGCCTCGGCAAAGCAGGCCTCGGAGCAGATGACACAGCGCCCACCGGATCTCGGCCCTCCACCTACCCATCAAACGGGGCGCTGCGTTCATTGATTGCGCCATGAGATGGACAACCATAGGGCTGACAAAATGGAAGTCAAATCTCCCTCTTCACCATCCACGATGAAGACAGGGATGGGATGCCAAGCACTGTGCGACCTTGCAGCGTCCCACCAAAGGCCTCGACAAAGCAGGTCTCGGGGCAGACAGCTATAGTACCAAGCAAGTCTCGGCTCTCTGTGAGGTCAAGGCGCTCAGCACATCCCCAACAGTGGAGGCCATGCCCTACACCACGTCCATAAGAGTTCCTGCATCAAACAGGGTCATGTGTGACCAAGGACCTGCACCACGCCCGACGCCATGCTGATATAGGAATTGGGAACAGTATTGGATTTTCCTTCTTCACTAAGGCACCATGTGTAGCTCTCTTGTGTACCCCTGACTCCCTCCTTGCGGCTATAAAAGGAGGTGGCCAAGGTCAGCTCTAGGCATCGTGAAATAGTCAAGAAACTCACAATCACCCAAGCATAGCACTCGGCATTGTGTGATCAACATCTCAAGCAACCAACACTCTTCTTCATAGACACTTGGGACTAGCTCCCTCTCTCGCCCAACTTGTATACCCCTACTACAAGCACCTTGGTGTAAGGATTACAAGAACTCTCTCGCTGACCGGACGTAGGGCACTCGTTGCCCAAACCAGTATAAACCTTGTATCTCTTTGCATCATGATCCGGGATTAGGGGCACGCAGTATAAATTTACTCGTTGGTTAAGGACCCGCCGGTCGAGAACACCAACAAATCCTTTTTAAACTATTTTTCACTTTTGACCCACCTGGTTTTTTTCAAAACTAACACGTTTGTCCGTGCTACCTTGCATGGCATGGCGAAACCGAGCTGCCGCGCCATGCATGGGGGCAAGGCAAGGCCGCCAACGTGGTAGCCGGCCCTGCTGCGGCAGAAGATGTGGCAGCTCCTGCCACGCCGTAGATCATGGCGCGGTAGGAGACGGATGCAGGCCGCACCGAGGCCTCTTTTCCCTCTCTCCCTCACTCTGTCTTTCAAAACAGAAGCCAGCCACCGAGCTGTGCAGAGGGAAAAGAGGTGGTGGCACCCCTTGGTGCCGCTGCCCACCTCCCCGGAGCCAGCCGGCCGCCCTCCCTCCCTGCACACGGCTCCTTCTCTCCCTACCTCCAAACTTCTCCTCTACCTCAGTGATGGTAATAGGCTCTTATTTATTGTTTCATGGGTGCATTTAGAGATTAAGGTTGTTACAAAGAATGATAGGTATTGTTGCTCTTATTTGTTGTATGAGTGGTGGATTGAAAGATTAGAATTAGTTGTGTCGGTGTTACAGAACCACCAACTAGTAAATTTCTAGCTGTGTCAAGGTTAGATGGTGAGATAAAGAGACACAAGGATTTATACTGGTTCAAGCTGAACAATCCCTACGTCCAATGGAGATGTGGCACTCGTGTTCCTTGCTTTCAAACTTGCCAAGGGGTCTACAAGCTTTGTTCGATAGAGGGAAGCGTTCCTAGGTCTCAGTGTGTGTATTGTGAGAGAGTGAGCTGTTGTTCGGTGCCCTGGTATGAGGGCTGGGCCTCTCCTTTTATACTCCAAGGGGAGGCCATTACATATCTTAGCAATGAAGGAAAAGAAGAAATATGCTCTATGCCTATTGTGGAAGAGGATGCAAGTGTTGAAGGTTTGGGGACGATGCCTCCTTCCTCATATCTCGTGCCGTCACCCCGTATATACCATCAACAATCCTGTCTTGGGTTCAGAGTCGTACAGGTTGTCGTAGGGGCCGACCTGATCTCATGTCATCTCGGTCATGATCTTCATAATCTCCTATATCAGCTCTCAGCCAATGTATGACGCGATTCTAGACCTGTTTGGTGAATTCCCAGATCTCCCAGGGAGCCAACAGGTGGCGAGAGATGCTTCGGCCACCTTGTATGATAGGTACTCCCTGTCTTTAGCCCTACAGCTCTACGTTAGTAGGAACTGTAGGTTACGGCAGGACGTACATGGTACGCTCGTCGATTCCTAAGAAGGATGGCAGTACCGGCGTACCTTTCTCCCTTCGCCGCCTTGGGGCACGGCCCATCGTACAAAGGGGCAGAACAGTGCTACATGCGCACGCCTCCCTCGAGCAAGGCGAACCAGATCTTGCCCGCTGCTGCGTGCTACCACCATTAATGCAATGTACCTCGTGTCACAGTGACCAGTGAGGGGATCTTCCTTAGATCAGGCAAACCATGGTTGCGTACGACGTCGGTCTACATCGAGCGAGAGAAGTGGGGAGAGACTGAACAGTCCCCTCCCTCTTAGGTTGGGCGAAGCGGAACTACATCAGATGCCCCGTACATCGGGCGAGGTACGACCAGAGGCCATGTCGTTCTCTCCCTTAGGTCATGTGAGGTGGAGAGGAACGCCTGGCCAATGCCCAACATCAGACAGGCCGATTGTTCACCCAGGAGAAGACCCCTGGCTCTTTTGCCTTTGGCCTTTTGGACGCTTTTCTTTACTGTAGCCCATGAAGGTTATGCACGAGGATTATTCCTTATACATGGGATTAGGGTACCTGTAATCTAGGTATCCCACAGTAGCCCCCGAGTTTCGGTGCGGCAGACCCGTGCCGAGGCTGTTGTTCCTTTTGACATTATTTGCCTCTGGGTGGATGTGCGCGAGCGCATCTGCCGTATGTAGCCCCCGAGACTGTGGTGGAATTTTAAAATTCTAGAACACTCTAATCCAAGGAGAATAATCGTGTGACTTTTATTCTGGGGATGCTTCCTCGAACATATAAGCGCTATTCCCGACTAACCCGGGTCGTCCTTATCCCTCTTTACGGCACGATGGTTTTCGGCTGAGGATTGCGGTTTCCTGCCTGTGGTGGGCCCGTGGGCTGACCGGTGTCAGGGATAAGGGCCCCTCAATTCACGTAGGATGAAACGACGTTTGAAGTTTAACCCCTGGTTGCGTGTGAGCTGGAAAAATTCTTGCCGGGTCATGATCACGCCCTTTGGCCTCAAATCCGTCGTGGGGCTTAGCTGCGTGCCACGTACACTGGCAACCGCCCATTTCTGGATTCGCTGAAGGCCGAGAGACACTCATAGGGAGTGGCGTCGTTTTGTTTTACCACACGGGACATTATTGCGCCTATCTGCCTTACTGAACCATTCGTGGTAGGCCCCTCGAGCGACCGGGGCTCTCATTGGCGTCGGTTGCCCTTCCCTTAACTGGCCTTCCTGGCTACTATAAATAGCGCGTAGCCATAGAGGGGAGAGCGTCATGCTGCTTTTGTTCTTCTTCACCGCCCCTTCTCCAGAAAGAAAGAGAGAAAACCCTCCAAAAGCTGTCGCCGTGGATCGTGGTAAGGGCCCGATGGAAGAGGGCTCCAGCGATGAGCGCCTCGTGCGCCGCCGCCTGGTCCAAGGGAGGTCAGTTGGCATTTCTTTTCGGGATTCTTCCTTGCCTTGGCTAGTGGTTTCAGGGTTTTATTCTTGTTTTCGTTTGTGGTTTTCGGCAGGGTTGCACCTTCCGTGGTACGTCCGGTGGCCACGCCCGCCGCTAGCGCCTTCCTCCCGGTGCCGAGGCTAGCGCTGCCACAGCCGACTCCCATGGGGCCACTGCGTCCCATGGGACCGTCTTCTTCCAGCGGCCCGTCATCCTCCCAAGCCCCGCCAGTGGGGTCAGTGGAGGCACTGTTTGCCGTGCCTCCTAGGGAGGCGAACCTGCATGACCTCTCCGATCCCATGGCACTATGGGGAATCGTGGAGGCCACCCAAGAGGCACTCATGGAGTCGGTGCACTTCGCAGGCGTGTTCCGCAACCAACTCGCTACCACCGACGGTCGCGTCATCGGTGAGCCTCTTCGCCTAGAGGAAGGTGCATTAACTTTGTTTCCCAAATTTTTTCCTAAGCTCTCTGGTGTATCTTTCTACAGAGGTGAAGGTGGAGCTCGTCGCTGTTTGGGCGGCCGCCGAGGGCGTGGTGGAGGAGTTGGACCAGGTTCGGGCCGATGAGGAGCGCAAACTATGGTGAAGGGCTAAAGAGGAGTTGGCCTAGGTTAGCAAAAGGCCGAGGAAGAGTTGAACCAAGTTTGTGCTTCCATCTCCAAGCTCCAGGATGCCGCTGCTACTGCTCGCACTACTGCCTCCTATCAGACTTGGCTTGCCGAGCAGGCCAAGGAGAGGGTTGAACAGCTGAGGATTCCCTTGCAATCGGTGCAGGAAAGGGTGACGACCCTTGACGGTGAGCTCAAGATAGAGCGAGAGAAGAACGCTCTTGGTGCTTCTTAGCGTGAGCAGAAAAGTTCGTAAGCGCACGGAAGTACCGTTGTAGCACTTAACCCGGATGTATTCAGGGTATTGTATTTTTTCAAAGTAATAGTCTATGTTAGTAGACTCTTGGCTAGTTGGCCCTAGAAAAGTTAGGAGGGATTACTTGGGTGGAGACGATACACTAGGGCTGAAATACTAAGTGATGATAACCTTCCCACTACTTACTTGCTTCAGGCACTGACGCAATTGGTCTGCCAAGTGATATCAGTATCAGCTTTACTCCGCGTCCGAATGTGGGGGAATGCAGGTACAAGTGGATAGGGCTATCACCACCTGCCACCTACCTCTCTACCCGTGGGCGCGCGCAGCATACGAAGGTAGACTCTAACCTAGACAACCATGTCTATGAAGGCAACTACTACTCTAGCGTTGGCCAGGAACTTCCGTCTTTATCAGGAGTCCTCTTACTAGAGCACCCGTCCAATGGACGAGCGACGATCCCACAAACAAGTAGCTTTATGAAAGTAACTCACTTAATGAATCAAAACCAAAGTGGAGCACAAACCTCTTACTTCAAGTAGTAAGATGATCATAGAGGTACAAGTTAGAGCGAGAGCCGACAGGTCTGGCACTTCGTCCACCCGAGGGTAGAACTGCTTTGACCCTGCTTCTACTTCTCCAACTCTTCCCACTCTCTCACAAACCCTAATCTAGTCTAGCTAGAAGCTAAGCTAATGGAAAATGTGGCACCACTCCTTTTCTATTGTATCATGTTGTGTTGATAGAGGGAGTGGGTGCCCCTTTTTATACTTCCATAGGACCGTTCAAGCTCGGTCACATATGGAAGCTGGTAAAACCGACCTTGGGATACCGCCTAACGAACTGCCTACGAAGGATGGGCCTGGGAGACCCCACCAGGGGGGTGGCCGGTCCCCCGGTGGGCCCAACTGGCCACCGCCTTCGGGTGGTCGGTTTGTTGTTGGGCCTGGACCTCCCCTGTGATTGCGTTTGGGTCTAGTTTGGTGCCGAGTTGGGATTTCTCTATAGTGGTTGATTGCGCCTTTCTGTGAATGTGTTTTCTAGAGTGCGCATTCTTGTAGATTTCGTGCATTTCCATGTGTCAGAAGTCACATGTACAACAAAACTCATGGAGAGATTAGATAAAAGCCCTACCTTCTATTTATTTTAGTATTAAAATGATGATAGAATTTAGTTTCTAAGGACCGCCAACAACTCCCCCACACTTGGCCCTTTACTCGTCCTCGAGTAAAGTTCTAAGGACCAAATGGGTTCATCTTCCTTGTTGTTGGTGGTCCTTATGGCATACTTTTAACTACTAGTATGTTACTAAAATAAATAGTAGGTACGACTTTAAACTAATATTTCCATAAGTTTTGGTGTGTACTTGACTTGCAGGTGTGACATATGGAAATGTACAAAAACCATAAAGAAAGCGCATTCCAGAATTCGTATTCAGAAAAGGCTCAAATAAGAAGAGAAGCCCACCTTTATTAGCATTCTGGGCCGAATCGTAACCACAGGAGAAGTCCAGGTCGAGAGACGAACCGACCACGTGAAGGCGGTGGCCAAACAGACCCACCAGGGGGGCCGGTCCCATGGGCGGCCGATCCCCTCCTAGGGCCTCTCGGGCCCAACTTTCTCAGGCGGTTGCATGCCTCCATGCACACGTTGGTTTCACCTGCTTCCATATTTACCTACGCCGAAACCGACCATGTTGAGCTATAAAAGAAAGGGAGAGCTCCCCTCCAACACACACCACCAAGGAAGAGCTCTACACTCCAAAGTCCAAGATGCAGTGTAGCATTAGCTTAGTTGGGAGTGAGGAAGATGAAGGCTCAAGATTCGGAGTAGCTCTCGAAATCGGGTAGTCCTCTGAATCGGTCCTCTGTAAGACTTATACTTTTCAATACATTTATCTTGTCTACATTACTGAATCATCCTTATGGTTATCTAGACATGCCTTAGTTCTTTAGCTAAGTTTGGTCGGTATAGTAGTTCACGCTCTGGCATGGGTTCTCCGTTCGACCGAATGCTCTAGTTGTCATATGCAACTAGGGTAGTAACCGCTAGCATAGATGTGGTGTCTGGGCTAGCGTGTTACCTGAGATTGCACCCAGCCCCATGGATAGTTGTGGTAGCCTCGGGGGCGACAGACCCAACAAGGCCTTTGTATTCCACCACGTTTGGGCTGGTGTTTTCGTAGGGCTTTTGGCTGCCTTCTCCCGGTTACCCCTTCCCAGTCTTTTTGAGAACCGAAAAGGAACACCTACTTCGAAGTGCCTTGGTGAGACTGCTTTGTTTGACTATCCCTTAGTTATCCCTTTGGCATGCACTAGAATTGGACCCCAATAATAGAGGAGAAAACTGGAACCTTAACCTCTCCTGTTGACCTCCTAGCTTAGCTTACCTGCTCTGTTATCTTATTTAGAGTTCTCCTGTGTGTGTTGTTTATCAAAATACCAATCCTTACCCTTTTGCCCCCACTTTAGTGTAGTCGGTAAACAAGCTAGCAGATACTTGATGGTATTTATCAACTTCTTTACCCATTGCTTCCCTGAGAATAAATACGATACCCTAGAATACTCTTGGGTGAAAGCTACAAAAGTATCCGTTTGCTTGTGGATTTCTCAGTGTGCGTTAACAAATACCAACACTTGTTCAAAAAGATCTACATACAGATTATTCCAAGCTTCACCTGGATTTATGAACTTCATAGTGTCTACCAAGTCATCTTGGGTAATTGAAAAATGGAATTGCCTGGATTCAAATCTTTACTCTATTCCTGCATACAAACTTGGGTTTTTGCAAGATTTTGAAAACATAAAGATAGATTTTGTTCCTTGAATGATCCTCTCAAGTCACTCATGTTGTAGGTGGTTCCTCACCAAGGCATGAAGAGGTAATGCCTTCACTTGATTAACATACCTCTAAAAAGGCTTATCTAGAGTTGTACGTAGGAGAAAAATGATAAGGCGCACTTACCCTGCATATATTGTCAAGTCAAACCCCGGACCACACCAGAGGGATTGTGTCATACTCCTAGATCAGAATGTGCACGTGTGTGAAAATATGAGGATGGTGGAAATCTAATTCTAAATCTTTTTGGAACTCCATGCATCATAATTCTCCTTTATTGGATGAAGTGAAACTTGGAGAGATATGGGCTATAAAATCTTTATCATCACTCATCATTCTTTTGAACGGGTATTTGGAATTTTCTTTCCCGTTTATTTTCTTATGCCCTTTAGCATAGACTCTCTCTTATTTTTTTAGCATAGCCCCATATCTTTTGTTGGCATATGAAGAACTTTATTGAACGAGGAGATATCATGACGGTGAAGTAGAAAATTTGCATAAGGAATGCATGGCTCTCAGGGTAAGAGTCAGCATTTTTATTTGGTAGATAAAGGGAGCGCAACTCTCAGTGTAAGAGTTGGCATATTTTTGGTGGATGGATGCATGTTGTGCGCAACTCTTAGTGTGAGAATTGACTTTATTTGGTGGGTGCAAGTGAATTTTGATCTTGGGAGCTTGAAACATCACTCAACAGGGGTCACAAAGTTTGACCAAACTCAACACAAAGTAAGCGGCAAATGTGGAAGTTTTTGTCATGAAAAGTCACATATGATCTTGGTAAGTAAATGCATATCATTCAAGGAGCAAGCTATGAGCGGGTACCTTCCCAGTCAAGGAATGTGATCCGGGTGATCTCTGTAGTCAAATGTGATCGGGGCTTCCGACCACTTCAGGTAGGAGGGGGGCAGCATAGGTAGTGACATATACCTCACATCGGACGACCTTCTGTTGGCGCTTGGAGCAATACAATTCAGGCCACCAAAGATCATCAACGTCTTGTCCTCTGGGACGTATCATCCATCTTGTGCGTCTTCACCATCTCCGCTCTTATCGTCCTTATTCTTGGGCTCCCCGTTCTATCCCCTACCAGCGAGGAACCGCTTCATGAGCCGACAGTCCTTGAGGAGTGCTTGACGGGGGTCGCGTGGTTGGTGCAGGGCAGTTCTAGCAACTTCTTGAAGTGGTCATTGGTCTGCCCCGCAGCCTTGCCCCTCTCGCGGTCTACCTCCACGACCAGGGATCCATTCTGCTGCTGGCGGTTTCAGCCCTTCTTGTTGGGATGGGTGGATGGCCCCTCATCGGTGTTGTCATTTCGCTTGGCCTTGTCAGGGGTGCTATTGAACATGGCCCCGATGGCTTCCTCTCTAGAGGCGTGATTGGTGGCGATGTCAAGCAGCTCCTTGGTGGTCTTGGGGTGCTTATGCCCTAGCTTGTGGACCAAAGTCTGACTGGTCATTCCCATCCACAATGTCGGGGATCTCCTTACACTGCTTGGAGAAGCACCTGATGTAGTCATGCAGGGTCTTGTCCTTCTTCTGCTTATAATTCTTGAGATCCCAATGGTTCCCAGGGTGGACATAGATGCCCTGGAAATTGCCAATGAACACATCCCTAAGGTCGGACCAGCTCCTAATTTTACCTTTCGGGAGATGCTCCAACCAGGTACGCACCAATGTAGAGAGATGTAGAGGCAGATGTCGTATGATGGAGTAGTCATCAGTAGTCCCGTGAGTGAGGCAGGCATGCTGGTAATCCTCTAGCCATAGTTCGGGGTTCGTCTCCCCAGCGTACTTAGGGATCGTGGTCGGTGGCCTGAACCACGGTGGAAACGGGGCCATGTTGATTCGCATACTAAAACAGCAGGGCCCTGTTGACTCTGGGCTGCAACTATGGTCTTTGTCATAGTCATAGCATCCTGCACGGTGTGGGTGGTGGCCGTGTCATCCTTCCTGGTACCGACACCATGTGTTGAGCGTGTCCCATATGTCCTGCACTTCGCTGATGTGGGATCACACAGGGACTCCAATGAAGTTGGGGCTACACTCTGGGGTCCGTTACACCAATGCCTCCTGTGGTGGTGGCCTCCAAGCACCGACGTAGGAGCCCTCCCGGTGCTGTGCCAAGCTTTCCACCTGCTGGACGGTAGCGCGGTCAAGGAGGGTTTGGAGCTCTTCGTGGATCTTCTTGCCCTCTCCCATTATGGCTTTAGGGAATTGCCGCAACAGCATGGCAGCGGTAACGATGTTTTGCTGGGCTCTCTCTTGGACCTTCAGACTATGATCATCCTCCATGATCTTTCTTTGCACATCACGGGTGAGAGCCCATGCTTGTCCGTCGTGCTGTCATTGCTCGATCTCATGCTCCACATAGGTGCGCTCAGAGTCGAGGTGCCATTGGGCCTCGATCAACTCCTCCTGTCGGGCTCGCAGAGCGTCTAGGTCAACTAAGGGCGGGCTCTGCCTATGTCTTCTTGCAGTGGGATGATCTCATTGACGTCCTCATCCATGTCGCGCACTGTGCCATTGGGGGTGGCCTCTCTCCTGTCACACCTGAGGCACTCCCGAGAGCAACGGCTGGTACCATCAGAGTACCCTGCAGATCATGCACTAGAATAATTAGACAGGGTTAGGCTTCCTTTGTTGAGTAGGTCGTAGACCAACTCGGTCATCCTGATGAACTCACTGCTCCTAGGAATGATCGGCGGCTCCAAGGCGGGGGTCTCCTCTATGATCTACACGACATTAATAAGGCCAAATGGGTATGTGATGGCCATGTTGCCCACCAGCTCATCAGACATGAGTGGGGCTCCTCCCTATATCTGGATGGCCATGTTGACGTAGGCGAGAGTGATGGTCCATAGTTCCTCTGCCATAAGGTGTGGTCCGATGGTTGTGCAAAGGAGATACTCAAGCCTATCATAGTTGATGAGGTTGGAGGGCTCATCCTCAGAAGAGAGCTCCTCTGAGGCATAGTACCCTTCAGAGCTAGGGCTCATGGGCGGCTACATCTTGGACCCTGAGTCAGAGTAAAGGTCGTTGTACTCGTTGTTGGACTGGGGCTCATGGATCATTAGATCCTTGAGCCCTAGCATGGCAGCGTTGATGGCCCCTTCCCTGGTGGTGTAGCCTACCATCGGGGAGAGCGTCCCTTCTCGCGAGAGTATGTAGTCGAGGGTGCAAAAGCGTATATGAGCACCTGACACATGTGTTTTCTATAGAGGCTTGGTGAAAGGACTTCCCATACCCTCATGAGTGTGGTCTATCATGACACACTTTTGGGATGGATTGTAATCCTCATTGTCTGAGTCAGAAGCCTCCAGCAGGATATCACAGGTCTGCATGAAGTGGTGGAGGACACCCAGGGCATTGAGTTGGTCAGTATCGACCTTATCCTAGGATCTCCAGGTGGTGATATCAGAGTCTGCATCAGACAAGGTGAGAGAGCTAGCCCCCTTGGAGCTATGAGAAATGGCGCTGGTGGACCACGGTGAGCAAATCACCACCTGGTCCAATGCGACGTGGTTGCACAGGTGCATCTTCTCCATTTCCTCAGTGATAGAATCGACGTCGTCAACTAGGAGGAGGTAAACAATGTTCCTGTAGGGAGGTAGAGGAACTCAAGATTCCTAAAGTGGATGCGAGAGAAGGGCATGAAGTTGATGTGATGAGGATCCATCTACACCCCTTGTTGTGATGCGACACGCAGTACCCCCTACCTGGCACGCGAACTGTCGGTGTTACGAAACCACCAACTAGTAAATTTCTAGCTACGTGTCGGGGTTAGATGGTGAGACAAAGAGACACAAGGATTTATACTGGTTCAGGCTGATTGATCCCTGTGTCCAGTGGAGGTGTGTCACTCATGTTCCTTGCCTTCAAACTTGCCAGGTGGTCTACAAGCTTTGGTCGATAGAGGGAAGCGTTACCAGGTTTCAGTGTGTGTGTTGTGAGAGAGTGAGCTACTGTTCAGTGCCCTGGTATGAGGCTTGGGCCTCACCTTTTATAGTCCAAGGGGAGGCCATTACATATCTTAGCAATGAAGGAAAAGAAGAAATATGCTCTATGCCTATTGCGAAAGAGGATGCAAGTGTTGAAACCTTGGGGAGGATGCCTCCTTCCTCATATCTCATGGTGTCACCCCATATATATCGTTGACCATCCTGTCTTGGGTTTAGAATTGTATGGGTCGTGGTAAGGGCCGGCCTGATCTCGTGCTGTTGTTGGTGCTTCTTAGCATCAGCAGAAAAGTCTGCAAGCGCACGGAAGTACCGTTGTAGCCTTCACCCAGAAGTATTCAGAGTATCATAATTTCCTAAAGGAATGGTCATTCTACTTAGTCTCTTAGCTAGCTTTACCTAGAAGAGATAGAAGGGACAGCTTGGGTAGAGAGGTTCTTCTAAGTTCAAATGCATATAAGTGATAGTAACTTTCCCACTACTTGCTTGCTTCAGGCACTGACTGTAACAACCCTAGAAATCCGGTCACCGAAAATACGGACTTTCAAAAATTTTTCTAAAGATTACAAGTGTATGGTGGATGTCATGTAGGAAACCCGCCAATAGATGCACAAGTAGCACACAATGTTAGCCCGAGCATTGCATTTAAATTACCAAAGCTTGATTCGCATTTCTCGATTTTATGTGATGATCGATAAAATTGAATAACCTAACATCGCATGTGTAAATTTGTGTCAACTAACTCCAGAAATGGATCCATCATGACCTAGAGACCCTAGTGGACCCACCATGGTGTATACATCATGGTCACTAACCACACTAACATAGGGTTATGGCTCGATTAGTTGCTTGGCAAGAAATAGAAATAGAAAAGGATTTGGAAAATAGAAGGAAAAAGAAAAGAGGAAACCAGCCCAGACAGCCCGCTCGGCCTGCTCTCGCCTGCGCGCTCGGCCTGCCTGAGCGCCCTCGCTCACGGCCTATGTAGCCGCATGGCCCAGCATGCGCTGCCCGCGCGCCAGTCCAGCAACGCGGCCTAGCAACGCTCGCCCGTGCCCGCACGCCTGGCCTCGCTCGCTCGCGCGTTCGCATCGCGGCCCATCAAGGCGGCCTAGCAAGGCCGCAGCTTGCCGCCCGCACACGCGCGCTACCATGCCGCTCGGCCCATTGGCAAAACTTGCGGCCCACCTGCCAGCTCGGCCCATCGGCAAAATGCCCGCCAGCGTCGCCCGCGCACTCCCGCCGCCACTCTCGCTGACCAGCGGAGCCCACCTGTCAGCTTCCACCTTTTACCATTTCTGCTCATCATGCATCACGTCTGTCATTCCAAAAGAAGAAATAGTGCCCTCCGCCATCCGCCGCTCACCCGTGACCTGCCATCGCGCCTCTGATGCTGTCCATCCTCACCTGCCCGCGCCGCGCCTTTCCCCGAACCCTAACCCTAACATGTGGCCGCGCTCAGCCGGTTGATGAGGATCTCCGATATCCACCGTTCGCCGTTGGCTGTCGTGCCTATAAAGAGAGGAGCACCCCGGCCCTCTAGGGTTTCCCTATCGCTCCGTCACCTTTGTGGAGACCCGCTGCCCTGACCAGCCGAGAGAAAGAGAAAGAGGGAGGAGTAGGGAGGGAGCGCTACCATGCGGAGCTAGAGCACCACCGCCGCCACTACCGTCCTCGCGCTGAGGAGGACCCCGGAGTGCCGCACGACTGTCTCGATGCCCCGGCTCTGCCTCCCCCAAACCCAGCCGCCACCAAGCCCTCGTCGCCTGCCTCAACCATTGCTGCGCAGGTGAGCTCCCCCGCTCTCGCCCTGCTCGGCCATGGCTGCCGCCATCACGCCACCGTTCCCGCGCTCCTATCTTCCTTAGCCGTCATTAGCCACACCGTTAAGCCTGCCTTGGCCTGGGACACATTCCTGACGCACTAGATGGAGCTGGCATGAACTGTAGTGAGGCCAGCACCTTTGCCTACCTTGGTTTCCCCGAACTCTAGCCGTCGGAGCGTCGTCGTGGCTTTACGACCTCGTGCACCCTGCCGAGCCCCCTTTTCTTACCTTCGGTAGGAGCTACACGACCCCAATCAAGCCTGGGGCAAGAGGATGAGGAGCAAGATGGTGCCCTGTGAGAGGAATCACCATCGCTGCCGAGAGCCGCCGTCTGCCGCCGCCGTCCGATAGCCACCAAGCTAGGAGCCCCTTCCCTCAAATTGAGCAGGCATCCACGTTCGCCTTGGCTGCACGAAGCTAGGGTGCAAGTCAAAGCCACCTCCTGCACGCCGTAGCGCCCTGCAGCCGTGGCCTCACTGCCGGTCGCCGCCGAAGCGCGTGCGCCGACAAGGCCAAGCACCATGGGACCGTGTGGACCCCGCTGCTGCACCAGTCTAGCCTACATGCCCGCTTAGCCTCGCCTCAGTCTGGCCAACCCCACTCGCAACCACTGCCCGCCTGCACACCGCCGGCGAGGCCAACCGCACCGGCCGCGCGCGCACGGGAGACGGAGAAAAGGGGAAAGGTTCCCCTGCCTGTGTGGACCGAGTCCACCACGTGGACCCAGCCAGCCAACCGCGCAGCGCCTCCTAGCCACCCTGTCTTCGATGCACCGTGAACAGAGCCTATGAGCCAAAGCACCATGAACCGAGCCCACTGGACTCTGACCCGCCACGTGGCCCAGCTAATGAGCCGACACATGTCCGGGCCAGGCCCGCCGAACCCGGCCCAGATCCAGCCCTGCCTAGGCCTGCCATGGCCCGGTCGAGGCCTGGTTTGCATTGACCGTTGACCGGTCAGTGTTGACCATTGACCTAGCCCCACCTGTCAGTGACTGTTGACCGGGGGTCCCACCTGTCAGCCGCTGACTGAGTCGACGTTAGTGCTGATGTCAGCATGACGTCATCCAAGCCATCTGACCCCGCGTCCGTGCTGACATCAGCATGATGTCAGGGCTGCGACAGCACCTGCTCCTGCGTGCCACGTGGCCCAATCAGAGGACGCCACATGTCAGCCTCTGGATAATCAGCCCTTTTTCTTTTTTAGAAAATAGAATAAACTTCAGAAATTCATAACTACTTCATACGATCTCCAAAAAATATGAACCAAGTGTCCAAATTTTCATAAAAATGAGCTCTACGTCATAGGCTTATATATGAGTGCATTTGGAGTTATTGAATTTTATTGCTTCTTTGTGTTGACTCTATAGGAGTAGCTAATGCGGCTATTATGTCTCGTTTCAGAGGAGGATCAGCTTGAGGAGGATGACTACGAGTACGAGGAGGAGCTCGGTGACGACTTCACAGGTGCCACACCCCACCCAACCTCGTATACCTATTACGCATGGCATAATATCTAACTTGCTAGTGCTTTAATTATGAATATCACCTGATGATAGGTTGCATGGTAGAACTGCTTGATGAGCCTTTACCTTGTCGCAACCTTACTCCTGCACACCTACTGATAGGCTAGACGCTTGCTTATTTACTTATGATGCTTTACTTCTACTACGCTTATATCTGTGTGATGATGATGCATGGTGGAGAGTATGGTTGAATGGCTAAGGCAAGTGGTGCCACTTTTACTCGGGGAGAGTGCTACGTGCGTCTTGGGTGTGTGGTGAGGGTTGAGTCGATCGGATAGGATTCTACGACGAGCCATATGGGCAAGTCTTGCCGGGGAATGTGTTCTGGGCATTCCCGTGTGAGGTGCTTGTGGCGGGCACATTGTGAGGTATAAGGAGATCCCCGGGGTGAGAACCTTCATGGAGCGAAGCCCTGGGTAGGAGGTGCTATTGTAGCATGGACTGTTGTAGTCCCTAAGGGAAGATAATCTTGTCTGATTCCCCTAGGACCTGATATCTCTTGAGGACCGGAACCTTGGGACTTACGTGCTCACCACTCGCTCTTGTATGGGTGGGAGATGGATGTCTGACTAGCTAGGACAGTGCCACTACTACTAGGCTATTAGCAGATAGTGTCGGGAGGTACGGGCGTGGAGACCCACACCCTCCTTAGATAGCATAGTGACCACGGGGGGCCGGGTACTATGTCTCACAGTCTCAGTGTGCCGGTGGTACCTATCCGGGATGTCCCAGTACTGAGTGGTAGGGTGGCATCACACCAGTTAGAAAGCAGCCGAAATCAGCTTAGGCGGGGCACCACCGATGATAGTGATCTTGTGGTTATGGGAGCACATGCTCTGTAAAGTTTATGAATCTATATATATAGTCCGCGAGCCACTGGTATGGCTTTTTCCTAAGACCCACGCTTCTCGAGAGTAGTGAGAGGAGTCCTTCTATTCTCCCTCTGGTGTTACCCTTCTGGCTGTGAGCCGCTGAGACAGGCCCCAAGAGGGAGTTGGACCTATTGACTAAGTGTGAGAGGGTGAGATGTGTGTGATGGGAAGGAATGGGTTTGGATATGTGGATGAGATAGGTTAAAACTTGATGAACTACATTATATGAAATTGGTCACTATTTGCATAGGAAACTACAGCCACATATTAGGTCTATCTGATTATATCCTCTGCATCCCACCAAATACTACATAGCGAAAGCAAAGCATAGGGTGGGAGATGTGGCCAGTACAAATCGTACTGAAAATTATTTGGCAGGTGAGCCCGACTACGACTACGACGATGAGGAGGAGTAGACGTCTCGTTCCTATGCTCAGGCTTCTTTTGGAGATGTATTGTACTTTTGCCTTTCGCAGCCGTTCCAGAGGCTGTTGCTACTCTGATGATTCCGCCAGTGTGGCGGCAAACTATTTATGTAATCCCCCTAATTGTACTATTTTATTCGATGTATGGATCCTGTATCGACTGTTGCGAGATAATGAGATGGTTTGATGCTTCGAACTATTATATTATCTGCTATTCTATGTATTTTCCCTTTATAGAAAATGGAGGATGTTTCAGCTGGTATCAGAGCCATGCTTGACCCTAGGACGAGACCCTTAGGATTGGACGATAGGATTAGGAAAATCTTGAAATCTCTTGGTTATACACCAACCACTACATACGCTTTTATGCATGGCTTACCTTTCTCTACAACTTTTCTAATTCTATCCTTGTGTCAACCTACAGATGGACCCCAACTTGCCGTTTGGCCGATAGATGTCATTGAGATCAGACTCGAGGGGACGGAGTATGGAGCTTATGCTCACGTGCTTTGCGAGGTTCTCACCAAGCTTGGTGTTCCCATGGAGAACGTCGAGT
Source organism: Bothriochloa decipiens (assembly GCA_023333625.1). Lineage (NCBI taxonomy): Eukaryota > Viridiplantae > Streptophyta > Magnoliopsida > Poales > Poaceae > Bothriochloa > Bothriochloa decipiens. Next base: position 41,433,031 of record CM041645.1, read on the forward strand.
ACCTTTGCCGTGGTAAGCCCACCCCATGAGGAGGCATCGAAGGCTACCAGGCAGTCCACATCAACGCGCCTGCAAGCATGAACCTGCCCGAAGTAACAGCCTTCACTGACTTTGCCTTCGACAACGACAACAGCATGTGTGTTCAGACCATTTTGTGCCAGGCACTTCGCACTGTGCTGTGCAATGGACCTGACTATCTGAAGGAGAGTCGCTTCCGTCTGCTTTCTCGTGCCCTTGACGTTCAGCAGGGTACTTGGGAGGAGATTGCCTACATCGAGCAGAATACCAGAGTTGACCGCAACCCCTGCCACCATGCCTCTATGATGTACATGCAGTGCCAAGAAATGTACATTGCTGAGTTGGAGCGGAAGGGATGCCGTGATCATCTCTACCTGATGGAAGTTGATGAGAGGATCCGTAGTTTGGAAGGTAAGGAGGCAGCATGGAACCAAAAAATTGCAGACCTAGAATGTGAGTTAGCATGCAAAAAGCACACTCACTAGGATCAGATCACTAGTCTGATGAACGAGATGGATAAGCTTCAAATCCACAATAGTCGTCTCAACAAGAATATCTGGGAGCTTAAGACCACTATAGCTGAGAAGAACGAAGACATTGTAAAGAGATTCCAAGAAAAGAGTCAAGATGCTACCTACAGGGACAAACTCCATGAGCAGTGCAAGGCTCAATGTGAGAAGCTGCTGCAGGAGTACACTCTTGCTAGCTACAACCAGGGACACCTGATCAACTATGTCCACAAGACAGCATACCTCATGGATAAGCTCAAATGCACTATGGAAGCTTGGAAGAGGTCAGATCGCAAGAGAGTCAGAGAGTACGAGGAGTTGCTGGATGAGCTTCCCTTACATGCCTGTAAGAGGGTCAGGGTTGAGAAGTTCGAGCTGGGGCAATCTCGCCTCAACTTGAGTGGATGCCCCACCACTGGACTTAGTGGATAGGCAGTGTCCACCCCTCAGCTCGAGGAGGCCCGTTGTTACGTCTCTCACCTTCAGATGACTAACGAGCAGATCCAGGCTTCTGGCATCGGTATACCTCCCATAGCTTACAGTTTGGGCCAGCCTCTAGAGATGGTTTAGAGTAGTATGAGATCAGGAGATGATGGGCCCTGTATGGCCTAGTGACCAGACTCACATGATGCTGAGTAGTTGTCCACCCCTTTTTCTAGAACTACCTGCGTGTAGTACGGTTCTCGTGAGTCTCCTAGCATAGCTGCTAGAGACATCGCCATGTACCCAACTGATGCAATGAGTGATTCGGTTTTTATCACGTCTTTTGGATCTTCATGCTTCTTTGTATGAGTGTTGGATAGATTAAAAATGTTTTAAATACTTCAAATTATTACATCATTAATATCGAAGTTATATTACGTGCGCATATGCCCTAATCTGAGGTTTATGTTAAGCAGGATGTCCACTCATCGTGCCAGCCGCCTGAGCAACCGCTCCCCTTCACCTGTGCCCGCCAGGGGCCGTGGATGCGGTCATGGTCGTGATCGTGGCCACGTTGGTCACATACCCATTGACCTTGAGGAGCCACCCCGCGCTGCCACCCCATGGCCTGCACACCCACCGCCACCACCGGTTGTTGAGCCGGAACCAGCTGCCGGAGGCGCGGCTGGAGGACAGCCACAGCCAGCTGCTGAGCCCGAGCCTGAGCCTGCCACAGGAGGAGATGCAGCTCCACCACCACCTCCCGTGCCACTTTTATCCGATGTGATGGCCCAGCAGACCGAGCTTCTTTGAGTCTTAGCTGAGAACGTGCTGCACCCCCAGCACCGAGAGCCCCGCGATGATTTCTACAAGAAGCTGGAGTTCTTTCTCAAGCTGAGTCCCCTAATGTTCGATGGCACTAGTGTCGACCCTATCGCTGCTGATGACTGGCTTAAGGAGATTGAGAAGAAGCTGGACTTGACCACTTGCACTGACGAGGAGTGTGTTGGATTGGCAGCTCACCAGCTTGTGGGTGCTAGGCGATCTTGGTGGGATAGCCTCTGCGAAACCCACTGGGACCCACCAACATCTTCTGGGATGAGTTTGTGGATGAGTTCCGCGCATTCTTCATCCGTGAAGGTATGCTGGAGAAGAAGGAGAACGAGCAGCATCTCCATGAGAGCTGACAAAGTGCATGAGTACACCACCCGCTTCACTAACCTACTGCGCTATGCACCTGTCTCAGTGGTGAACGAAGATAAGGAGAAGATGTACTACTACCACAAGGGCTTGTCTAGCCGCATCAGGCTCTCCCTCTCAGGCACCAAGAGCCACACCCTTCATGACTTGATTGACAGGTGCATGGAGATTGAGAAGGACCGCGACGAGGTTTTCGCGGAGAGGGAGGCGCTTGGCAAGAACAAGAAGTGTCGTACTAAGGGCACCTCCCGTGCACCTGCCCCACAGAGGTCGCGTGGTGAGATATCTCAGCCTCCCCGCTCTCGCTTCGCCCAGGGAGCTATTCATGGTTCGAGCCGAGGCGGTGGTACCCACACCAGCAACCACCCCCACCCTGCTTAGGACCGCCAGGCATATGCTCATTCTGCACAAAGAGGTAGCACGTGGAGGTCTGCCGCACCAATCCCCACAGGTGGCGTGACCTACATTTACTTTTCTTGTGGCTAGCCAGGTCACAAGGCAGCCGAGTGCCCGAACAAGGCTGCACCAGCTACACCAGCGCCTGCTAGGCAGAGCCAGGGCACCCCGCACAAGCAGGTGCCATCCGGAGCACCCCGAGGCCGCCTCACCCACATCTCAATAGAGGCTGCCCAGAGTGCCCCCGATGTGGTGTACGGTATGTTTTTAGTGCATGGAGTTAAGGCATCCGTGCTATTTGATTCAGGTGCTACATGTTCATATATATCCTCCAAGTTTGCACGAGAGCACCATATACCTGTCACTCCATGAAAAGAAGCCTTATACACCAGTTCACCTTTGGGCAACATTTGTTGTACCAAAATATGTAAGGGAGTGAGTATCACCATCGAGGGTCTTACCTTTCTTGCTGATCTTACCTTGCTACCCTTTGAAGGCCTAGACGTCATTCTAGGGATGGATTGGTTAATCCAGAACAAAGGAGTGATATCTTGCTCACCTAGATTTGTGGATATAACCTATCCAAGTGGCCATCAGATCGGATGTGAACCAGACAAAGGGACATATGTCTCCATGCTGTGTGCCCTGGAAGAGAAGTCACTTGAGGAAGTGCCCGTAGTTTGTGAGTACCCTGATGTCTTTCTGGAAGAGCTACTAGGAATGCCACCGGATAGGGACGTTGAGTTCGTGATCAACCTGATGCCTGGTATGAGTCTGATTTCCAAGTGACCCTACTGTATGGCAGTTGACGAGCTTAAGGAGCTTAAGAAACAGCTTGAGGAGCTATCCGAGAAAGGGTTCATTACGCCCAGTGGCTCGCCCTGGGGATCTCCTGTTCTGTTTGTTAAGAAGAAGGATGGAACGCAGAGGATGTGCGTTGATTACTGGAACCTGAATGTCGTAACTGTAAAGAATAAGTACCCTCTACCGAGGATAGATGACCTGCTAGATCAACTTCGCAATGCCAAGTAATTCTCCAAGATCGACCTCAGATCAGGCTACCATCAGATGAAGATCAGAGAGGAGGAATTCCCAAGACAGCATTTGTCACCAGATATGGGCAGTATGAGTACACCGCCATGTCTTTCGGTCTTACGAACGCACCGGCTTATTTCATGAACATGATGAATAAATTGTTCATGTAGGAGCTGGATAAATTCATGGTGGTCTTCATTGATGACATTCTTGTCTATTCTGCCACTACCGAAGCGCATGAGCAACATCTGAGGATAGTGTTGGAGAAGTTGAGAAAGCATCAGCTCTATGCCAAGTTCAACAAGTGTGAGTTCTGTCTTGAGGAGGTCACTTTCCTAGGTCATGTGCTCAATGATGACGGAGTAGCTGTTGATCCGTCTAAGATTGATACAGTGAAGGGATGGGAGCAGCCATAGAATGTGACTGATGTGAGAAGTTTCTTGGGATTGGTTGGCTATTATCGCCAATTCATCAAGAACTTTTCCAAGATAGCTCGCCCCATGACCAACCTCCTGAAGAAGACCAAAGAGTTTGAATGGATGCCCCAATGTGAACAAAGTTTCCAGACCCTAAAGGAGAAGCTCACCACAACGCCTGTTCTAGCCTTGCCCGATATCCACCAGGACTTTGTGGTCTATTGCGATGCATCTCGCCACGGGCTTGATTGTGTTCTGATGCAGAATGGGAAAGTCATTGCCTATGCTTCCCACCAGCTTAAGAAGCACGAACAGTGTTACCCCACCCATGATCTCGAGCTTGCAGCTGTGATCCATGCCTTGAAGATTTGGAGGCACTACCTGATTGGGAACAAGTGCGAGATCTACACCGATCACAAGAGCTTGAAGTACTTTTTCACCTAGGAAAATCTGAACATGAGACAGCGTCGTTGGGTCGAGTTGATTAATGACTACAACGTGGAGATTCTCTATCACCCTGGGAAGGCCAATGTGGTCGCTGACGCTCTTAGTCGCAAAAGCCATTGTCATGCCTTGTTCACCACCACCTTGCCCAAGGAGTTGCAAGAGGGCATTAATGAGTTACAGATGGAGGTGATACCTCATGGCCTATTGAATGAGCTTCACGTGCACTACACCCTCATGGATAGGATCCGTGAAGCCCAATGCCATTTCCAGAGGTTTGGGAGATACACGGGCTCTTGACACAAGGCAAGTGCCCAGAGTTCAGTGAGGATGAGCTAGGCACTTATTGGTACAAGGACAGAATTTGTGTGCCTGTAGACCCAGCTATCCACAATGAAATCCTATTAGAAGGTCATGACTCCGAGTATTGTATCCACCCAGGCAGTACTAAAATGTATGCTGATTTGAAGAGGAAATTCTGGTGGAAGAACATGAAGTCAGACATTGCAGAGCATGTTGCTAGATGTGACATTTGTAAATGCGTCAAAGCTGAGCACAAGAGACCTGCAGGACTATTAAAGCCACTTGATATACCTAAATGGAAGTGGGATAGCATTTCTATGGACTTCATTGTGGGTTTTCCTCAAACCCCAAAGGGCCATGATGCTATATGGGTGATAGTCGATTGCTTGACTAAGGTAGCTCACTTCCTAGCCATAAAGACTGATGCCCGAGTCGGCCAGCTAGCAGATCTGTATGTTGAGAACATTCTCAAGCTGCATGGAGCCCCTAAGAGCATAATATCCGATCATGGGCCGCAGTATACGTCCAAGTTCTGGAAGGCCCTGAACAAGTCAATAGGGAGCAAGCTAGATTACAGTACCACATACCACCCTCAGACAGATGGACAGACAAAAAGAGTGAACCAGATCCTTGAAGATATGCTTCGAGCTTGTGTTCTGAAATATGGGACTAATTGGGAGAAGAGTTTGCCCTTTACAGAATTCTCCTACAATAACAGTTACCAGGCTAGCCTCAAGATGTCACCATTTTAGGCTATGTATGGAAGGCCATGCAGAACACCCCTGATGTGGTCCAAAACAGGTGAGAGGTCATTCTTTGGCCCTGCCACAATCAAGGAGGCCAAAGAAGGAGTCGCACGAGTGCGAGAGAACTTGAAGATTGCTCAAAGCCATCAAAAGAGCTATGCCGACAAGAGGCGTAGGGACCTCGAGTTTGAAGTCGGAGACTATGTCTATCTCAAGGTCTCCCCGCTTCGAGGAACTGTCAGATTCCATCTGAAGGGAAAGCTAGCACCAAGGTATGTGGGACCGTACAGAATCAGTGAAAGGATTGGAAAGCTTGCCTACAGAATTGAGTTACCCCCGCAACTGGTAGGAGTACACCCAGTGTTCCATGTGTCACAACTGCGCAAGTGTTTGCAACTGCCAGAGCATCCAATACCCGCAGAGGCACTTGATATTCAGGACACCTTGGAGTACAGAGAGCACCCCATCCGCATCATGGGCAGAACCACCAAGGAAACTAGAAACACCAGCACACAATACTTGAAGATTCAGTGGAGCAACCACATGGAATGAGAAGCGACTTGGGAGAAAGAGTTAGAAATGAGGAAGCTCTACCCCTACCTGTTTGAAGAGTAAGTTACACTCTTGAATCTCGAGGATGAGATTCTCATAAGGGGGTAGGACTGTAACAACCCTAGAAATCCGGTCACCAAAAATACGGACTTTTAAAATTTTTTCTAAAGATTACCAGTGTATGGTGGATGTCATGTAGGAAACCCGCCAATAGATGCACAAGTAGCACCCAATGTTAGCCCGAGCATTGCATTTAAATTACCAAAGCTTGATTCGCATTTCTCGATTTTATGTGATGACCGATAAAATAGAATAACCTAACATCGCATGTGTAAATTTGTGTCGACTAACTCTAGAAATGGATCCATCAGGACCTAGAGACCCTAGTGGACCCACCATGGTGTATACATCATGGTCACTAACCACACTAACATAGGGTTATGGCTTGATTAGTTGCTTGGCAAGAAATAGAAATAGAAAAGGATTTGGAAAAATAGAAGGAAAAAGAAAAGAGGAAACCAGCCCAGACAGCCTGCTCGGCCTGCTTTCGCCCGCGCGATCGGCCTGCCTAAGCACCCTCGCTCGTGGCCCGCGCAGCCGCATGGCCCAGCATGCACTGCCCGCGTGCCAGTCTAGCAACGCGGCCCAGCAACGCTGGCCCGAGGCCTGCCCGCACGCCCGGCCTCGCTCGCTCACGCATTCGCACCGCGGCCCATCAAGGCGGCCCAGCAAGGCCACAGCTCGCCGCCCGCACGCGCGCGCTGCCACACCGCTCGGCCCATCAGCAAAACACCCACCAGCGTCGCCCGCGCGCTCCCGCCGCCACTCTCGCTGACAAGCAGAGCTCACCTGTTAGCTTCCACCTTTTACCATTTCGGCTCGTCGTGCGTCACGTCCGTTGTTCCAAAAGAAGAAACGATGCCCTCTGTCGTCCGCTGCTCGCCCATGACCCGCCACCGCGCCTCCGATGTCGTCCATCCTCACCTGCCTGCGCCGCGCCTTTCCCCGAACCCTAACCCTAATGCGCGGTCGCGCTCGGCCGCTTGATGAGGACCTCCAATCTCCACCGTTCACCGCTGGCCGCCGTGCCTATAAAGAGAGGAGCGCCCTGGCCCTCTAGGGTTTCCCCATCGCTCCACCGCCGTTGTGGAGACCCGCTGCCCTGACCAGTCGAGAGAAAGAGAAAGAGGGAATAGGGAGGGAGCGCTGCCACGCGGAGCTAGAGCACCGCAGCCGCCGCTGCAGTCCGTGCACTGAGGAGGACCCCGGAGTGCTGCAAGACCGTCTCAATGCCCTGGCTCTGCCTCCCCCGCACCAAGATGCCACCAAGCCCTCATCGCCTACCTCGACTATTGCTGCGCAGGTGAGCTCCCTCGCTCTCGCCCTGCTCGGCCATGGCCGTCGCCAGCACGCCACCGTTCCCACGCTCCTGTCCGCCTTAGGCGTCATTAGCCACGTCGTTAAGCCCGCCTTGGCCTGGGACACATTCCTGACACGCTAGATGGAGCCAACACGAACCATAGTGAGGCCAGCACCTTTGCCAACCTCGGTTTCCCTGGACTCCGGCCGTCGGAGCGCCACCGCAGCTTTACGATTGTGCGCGCCCTGCCGAGCCCCCTTTTCTTACCTTCGGTAGGAGCTACACGACCCCAATCGAGGCTGGGGCAAGAGGATGAGGAGCAAGATGGTGCCCTGCGGGAGGAATCACCATTGTTGCCAATGGCCGCCAAGCTGGGAGCCCCTTCCCTCAAATTGAGCAGGCATCGATGTTCGCCGTGGCTCCACGAAGCTAGGGCGCAAGTTAAAGCCACCTCCTGCACACCGTAGCACCCTGCAGCCATGGCCTCGCCGCCGGCCGCCACTGAAGCGCGTGCGCCGGCAAGGCCAAGCCCCGTGGGACCACGCGGACCTCGCCGCTGCACCAGTCTAGCCTTTGTGCCCGCTTTGCCACACCTCAGCCTGGCCACCCCGCTCGCAACCACTGCCCGCCTGCACGCTGCCGACGAGCCCAACCGCACCGGCCGCGTGCACGCGGGAGATGGAGAAAAGGGGAAATTTTCCCCTGCTCGTGTGGACCAAGTCCACCATGTGGACCCAGCCAGCCAACCGCGCAGCGCCACCTAGCCACCCTGTCTCCGGTGCACCCTGAACCGAGCTCGTGAGCCAAAGCACCGTGGACCGTGCCCACTGGACTCTGACCCGCCACGTGGCCCAGCTAATGAGCCGACACGTGTCCGGGCTGGGCTGGCCCAACCCGGCCAACATCCAGCCCTGCCCAGGCCTGTCGAGGCCAAGTCAAGGCCCGGTCTGCGTTGACCGTTGACCGATCAATGTTGACCATTGACCTGGCCCCACCTGTCAGTGACTGTTGACCGAGGGTCCCACCTCTCAGCCGCTGACCGAGTCGACATCAGTGCTGACGTCAGCATGACGTCATCCAAGCCATCTGCCCCGCGTCCGTGCTGACGTCAGCATAACGTCAGCGCTGCGACAGCACCTGCGCCCGCGTGCCACGTGGCCCAATCAGAGGACGCCACGTGTCAGCCTCTGGATAATCAGCCCTTTTTCTTTTTCAGAAAATAGAATAAACTTCAGAAATTCGTAACTACTTCATACGATCTCCGAAAAATATGAACCAAGTGTCCAAATTTTCATAAAAATGAGCTCTATGGCATAGGCTTATGTATGAGTGCATTTGGAGTTATTGAATTTTATTGCTTCTTTGTGTTGACTCTATAGGAGCCGCTAACACGGCTATTATGTCTCGTTTCAGAGGAGGATCAGCTTGAGGAGGATGATTACGAGTACGAGGAGGAGCTCAGTGATGACTTCGCAGGTGCCACACCCCACCCAACCTCGTAGATCCTATTATGCATGGCATAATATCTAGCTTGCTAGTGCTTTAATTATGAATATCACCTGATGATAGGTTGCATGGTAGAACTGCTTGATGAGCCTTTATCTTGTCGCAACCTTACTCCTGCACACCTGCTGATAGGCTAGACACTTGCTTATTTACTTATGATGCTTTACTTCTACTACGCTTATATCTGTGTGATGATGATGCATGGTGGAGAGTATGGTTGAATGGCTAAGGCAAGTGGTGCCACTTTTACTCGGGGAGAGTGCCGCGTGCATCTTGGGTGTGTGGTGAGGGTTGAGTCGATCGGACAGGATTCTATGATGAGCCATGTGGGCAAGTCTTGCCGAGGAATGTGTTCTGGGCATTCCCGTGTGAGGTGCTTGTGGCGGGCACATTGTGAGGTATAAGGAGATCTCGGGGGTGAGAACCTTCGTGGAGCAAAGCCCCAGTAGGAGGTGCTGTTGTAGCACAGACTGTTGTAGTCCCTAGGGGAAGATAATCCTGTCTGATCCCCTAGGACCTGATATCTCTTGAGGACCAGAACCTTGGGACTTACGTGCTCACCACTCGCTCTTGTATGGGCGGGAGATGGATGTCTGACTAGCTACGACGGTGCCACTACTACTAGGTTGTTAGCAGATAGTGTCGAGAGGAACGGGCGTGGAGACCCACACCCTCCTTAGATAGCATAGTGACCACGAGGGGCCCAGTACTATGTCTCACAGTCTCAGTGTGCCGGTGGTACCTATCCGGGTTGTCCCAGTACTAAGTGGTAGGGTGGCATCGCACCTGTTAGAAAGCAGCCAGAATCAGCTTAGGTGGGGCACCGTCAATGATAGTGATCTTGTGGTTACGGGAGTACACACTCTGCAAAGTTTATGAATCTATATATATAGTCCACGAGCCACTGGTATGGCATTTTCCTAGGACCCACGCTTCTCGAGAGTAGTGAGAGGAGTCCTATTCTCCCCCTGGTGTTACCCTTCTGGCTGTGAGCCGCTGAGACAGGCCCCAAGAGGGAGTTGGACCTGTCGACTGAGTGCGAGAGGGTGAGATGTGTGTGGTGGGAAGGAATGGGTTTGGATATGTGGATGAGATGGGTTAAAACTTGATGAACTACATTATATCAAATTGGTCACTATTCCCATAGGAAACTACAGCCACATATTAGGTCGATCTGATTATATCCTTTGCATCCCACCAAATACTACATAGCGAAAGCAAAGCATAGGGTGGGAGATGTGGCCAGTACAAACCGTACTGAAAATTGTTTGGCAAGTGAACCCAACTATGACTACGACGATGAGGAGGAGTAGACGTCTCATTCCTATGCTCAGGCTTCTTTTGGAGATGTATTGTACTTCCGCCTTTCACAGCTGTTCCAGAGGCTGTTGCTACTCTAATGATTCCGCCAGTGTGGTGGCAAACTATTTATGTAATCCCCCCTAATTGTACTCTTTTATTTGATGTATGGATCTTGTATCGACTATTGCAAGATATTGAGATGGTTTGATGCTTCGAACTATTATATTATCCGCCATTCTGTGCATTTTCCCTTTGTAGAAAATTGAGGATATTTCACTGACGCACTTGGTCTGCCAAGAAATATTAGTATAAGCTCTACTCCACATTCGAACATAGGGGAATGCAGGTACAAGTGGACAGGGTTGTCACCTCCTGCCACCTACCCTTCTACCCGTGGGTGCGTGCAGCATATGAAGGTAGACCCCAACCTAGACACCACGTCTACAAAGGTGACTATTACTCTAGCGTCAGCTAGGAACATCCATCTCTATCAGGATTCCTCTACTCGAGCACCTATCCAAAGGATGAACAATGATCCCACAAACAAGTAGCTTATGAAAGAAACATGCTTAATGAATCAAATCAAAGTTGAACACGAACTTCTTACTTCAAGTAGCAAGATGATCATAGAGCTACAAGTTAGAGTGAGAGCCGACAAGTCTGGCACTTCGTCCACCCCAAGGCATAACTGCTTTGACTCTACTCTTTCTCTAGCTTTTTCCCTCTCTCACTCCCTATACTAATTTAGCTAGAAGCTAATGGAATGGAGCTTGCTCTTCCTCTCTACATTGTGACCTTTGTGTTGGTGAATTAATGAATTGTGAAGAGAGGAGGCCTCCTTTTATAGCTTGAGAGGAGGGGGCTCTATGCAAAGGGGCCATCCCCACACGGAAGGACCCAAACCGACCTCCAAAGGGTAGTTTTCACTTTTCATCTATGTCAATCATAAGTAGGACCATCCTTGGGGAACCACCTAATGAACCACCAGAGAAAGCTAGTCCCGAGAGGCCCCACCAGGGGGACGGCCGATCCTAGGGGTGTCTGGTCCCCTAGCTAGGCCTTTTGAAGCCCATATTTTGTGAGCATGTAGGCCTTGTCATTAGCTTTCCAACGTCTGGTAGATGGCCCAAAACGGAGTTCGGATGAGTGAGTTATGGCCAAATTACTTGGGACTACTCCTACAGTCCTGAGATGTACTTGAACTTTATTTGGGCCTTTGCTCCTTTGGCTCATATTGGGTTTTCTTCATTATTCTTTGTTTGTGCATTCCTAAATTCAAAGTCTTCTTTTGCACTTTCTCATTTGGGTTGTGCACTCCCACTTATTTCCGTCAATAAATATACAAAAACGTGAGCACTAGCGGTACAAGTGGAATTCCGTTAATAGCATATGTCTATGTGTTAAAGCATGATAGTTTCTCTCCTTTTAGGCATAAGTTGGTGGTTATAAATGATCTGTATGGACCACCAACAAGACCACCAAGCTTAACCTTTGCTCGTCTCGAGCAAATAGCTAAGTATGGTTGTTGATCAGGAGTTGCTACAATGCCAATCATATTTCAGATGTACCAAGTTTATAACAAAGTTTTCTACCGCAATTTAAATAAATTAGCATGCTATCCACCCTACTATTATCTTGAAACAAATGGGGTCTTTTAACCATCTCAAGTCTTGGGTTATTGCAAGATAGAACAGATTCACAGACATTGCTTATCATTCATCCCAAGATTAACCATCTTTCCGGAGGTTTTAAAAGTTTTGTAAAAGAAATGTAAGTTCCTCAAATGATACTCTCGATTGCTCAATGTGTGAATACCTCACCAAAGGCATTGTAATGTTGCCTTTCATATCCTACCACTAAGGCTTATTAGTGGAGTTCTGGGCAGGTATAAAGGTGGCCATACTTGCATCACATATATTGCTATGTCAAAAACCGAACCACAAGGAGATACAAGTCATACACTTTGATTGAGATCTACAAGTGTGTGGAGTGTGGGGATGATGAAATCCTAATTCTAAATATTTTTGGTACTCCATGCATCATGACTCTCTCCTTTATTGGATAGAATGAAACTTTTTGAAAGGATATGGACTATAAGATCATATATCCATATTTTCTCTTTTCTTTTTTTTGAAAGGGTACTTGGAACTTTTTCTTTCCCGTTTGTGTTTTGCTTGCCCCTTGGCATGCCTTTTTTAAATATCCCATATCCATTACTGACATATGAAGAATTTTTGGATGGAGAGACATCATGATGGTAATGTGAGGAGTAAATTTTCTGAATGACGAATGTGCAGCTATTAGGGTAAGAGTCAGCATTTTTATTTAGTGAAAAAAGGTGTGCCTCTCAGGGTAAGAGTTGGCATAATTTTGGTGGATGGATGGGTGCATGTTGTGCGCAACTCTCAGGTGAGAGTTGGCTTTATTTGGTGGGTGCATGTGAATCTCAATCATGGGTGCATGACCAGAATCTCACTTGGGTCACAACAATTTGACCTAGCTCAATGTTCCACAAGCAGTATATGACTAAGGGTTTTGCAGAATTGAAGCATGTCATATGGCTTTGGTAGGTATTTCACAATTATTGATGAACTTTTATTTTTAAGATTTTTGAAAACAAAGCTCTAGATGTCAAGTTTCACTCAGAACAAAGTCATAGCGTAGGCCATGTCACTATATCATATCTGGCAATAACTTAGACAAGATCAAGCATATGCAACCCACTAGTCTAAGTTTTTAGGATGAGACATTTCTAGCTAATAAACACAAATCTTAGAGAAAGCTTGATTATAAAATGGGTACAGGTGAAACATAAGACATAGCAACTATTCATCATTTCAACAAGGGTAGAAAATAACATATCTTAACACATAAGAGAGGATAATAGCATATCTCATCATTTTATAGCTAGTGTGATTCCAGATAGTTCCTCATATATGGCTAAAATAGCCGATCTGATCAGGGCATTGACTAGAGAGTCAACAACCAGTATGCGTTTGTAAATAAATTGATAAATAAGCACGCGTGAATAAAAGCAATCGATCATGACATGAAGTAATTAACCAAGACAATATCAATCATAGATCATTCATGATACATGCTAAAATAGTAAACATTTAACTGAATCGGCTATTCTAATACGCTTGAGAAGCACAAGACCTTTAGCCCATCCAATCTAATTGATACGATATGCAAAGATCCAACATGCGTATAATAACCTAAATAAAACTAATAGATCTACTAAAACCATGAATTTGAAATCCTCAGACTAAGTAATCATCAGACCAAGTCTCCTCCAAGCAAGCTGAGCAAACCGATCAGTTCTAAATAGACACATGCACACAATATTATGGGTAAAGCTCTGGTGAATCGGCTAATTTGCCGATACCAACATGGGAACGAACTAAGTGTACGGACGGTTTCAAAAAAAACCTGCCAACCAATCTGACCTAGTGAGATTAGTGGCTTAACCCGTTGTAGCCGCTAGAATTAAAAAAGATTAACAAACTTTATCATAAAACTACCCGTACCCTAGAACGCACCACATGTCACAAACAAGATTGATAATCTAGCTAATGCAAGCACAAGATCGATCATCAAAGCGAGGGAGTAAACATGATGAACATTAATGACAATCGAATCTAAGAAGATATGGCCAAATCTACCAATCTTGATTGGGAAGTGATGTTGTTGTAATAAATAAACAATGTAAAACAGACAGCATCGGTAACTTAATGAATCTACTAGGTTGCCAAGCCTAATAGAGCCGATAACTAGCTTATGTCAATGCATACAATAGGAGGTCGAACCGGCCCACAAACAAAAACATAAACTGCTAGCGAGTGTCAATGCATAGATAAGAGATCGAACCAGCCAAATCAAGCATAAACACAAGCCCTTTTGCCATATCCATGTGTAAATAGGAGGTCGAACCGGTCCCTATCTAACATAAATACAAGCCATGACGGTACTTACAGCAAACCAGAGGTCGGACGACCCGATGCAGCCTAGCTTGATGAAGAAACTCACCGAGGTCCTAAAACTAAAGGTTGCTGGCCAGAGCCGAAAGATTGTATTGATTGATTGAGAGATGTGTTTTACAGGTGCCAAGGCTTACATATTTATACCCTGGGCTTTGACCAAGTCCTAACTTGACACGACTTTATGAAATGAGGAAAAATACTAGAAAACTACTAAAACCTGATAACTTAGGCCCTACTATTCTATTCTGTAGAGTCATGTGTCATCAATGTATCATAGCTTGCCATGCCAGATCGGAATCGTCATGACTTGCAAATTCTCCAGATAGCCAGTTCTGGTTAGCTGATTCTGCACCAATTTAGTCGATTCCCAAATCCTCGGTTGTTGTTCAGCTCTTAGCTAACCTTGGTAGTGTTTTCTTTAGGAAGCTTCATCCTCGCGCTCACTAGTCCAAATTTTGGTGCAAACACATGCCCCAATTTTGGGATAAAATTGATTTTATTCCAAAATTTCATTCTTAGTCTTTAACCATCTCTCGGGGTCTTTGCCTTTGACATCCTTCAGTGAGCTCTAACCCTAGCCAGCAAGAACACCTAACGTACTGATGGCGAATTCAACTCCTGAGATTCGGAAAGCGACTTTGAATTTTATCCCAACGGTAACATTTTGACAAACTTGTTTAATTTTTGACCTCTGCTTTAGTTGTTTTAAACTTCAATTCCTCGTCTCATAGGTGCTTCGCAATGATTTGCTCATTCTAACCTCTGATAATGCCTATTATTTGGGTCTAGTGGGCAAATCAGATCCTATCAACTTTATCATCAAGGAAACCCAGCAGATTCCGTTTAGAGCTTCTTCCATCAGTAGTAATTCTTCAGGCAATGTCTTTAGGAATTGGCCTCACAGGCCAAATGGATGGCGGGATTGGCTCCTAAGAGTTAGGAGAAGAAAGGCGATGCCTGGGAAATTGCTGATATTCATCAATGCATCACTCTTTCTCTTTCTGACATGAAAAAGAATGAACCCATGCTGATGGTTGTTTCTTATTTCTGGTCCACTACCACTAATGCCTTCATGCTCGGACATGGGCCAATTACCATCACCCTTGCTGATATCTTCATGCTGACTAGGTTACAAGTTACTAATTCAGCCAATCCTTGTGATTTCTTGGGCAAAGGCTGTAGAAGTCTTGGCAAGATATCTGACTCAACCACATGTTCAAGAAGGCCACATGTTCTTTTTCATCAACGGATGCAGTAACTTTTGAAAAGTTCTTGATGTAGTTTGGCCATGTGGTTGGAGAGATTTCTCTTGTGTGGAGCTACTTTATGTCCAACTTTCAACAATAAAGCTTTAGCAGAGAAATTGGCTGTAGGGAGCAGGATTCAAATGGGTAAACTCCTTTTGGGCTCCTTTTACAGTTTGATGAATAGAGTAGCTGTCAAACTTCTAACCAATGAATCTATTGTCACAATCCCTGGCCCTTGGTGGCTACTACAAATGTGGCTGAACTTATATATGCATAAGCTTGTAAGGCCAAATCTCAGAGAATTGTCTTTTCCTTCGTTTGACTACATGGAATGCTCCAAGAAGTCTAACCATAATACCAGAGCTTGCATGAACTATGGTGAAGCAGCTACTGCCTTCTTTATCAATCTTGACAATGGTCAATTCTTCAAGCTATTCTACAGTGGCTTTGAGGAGGAATTCTTGATCTGGTTGCCTTACAATAGAGATGGTGATGATGGCTTGAATTTACCTTGTCATTTTAGATTTGAAACCGGTTGTTCTGATGACATTGCTACCAAAATTTTCAACTATTTCATCAGACCCTGTGCTCTCCTGGTAAATTTCAAACATGGCCAAGGAAAAACACCAAATGACCCAGATTTGATTCCTACATACGAGTTCTATAACTTAGGTTTTGTTGCTCGCCAATTCGGCCTTGGACAACTTCCTCCTCTTCTTTTCTTTGCAGACAAGTTGAGGCCTAGAGATGGGATTAATAGCAACATTGAGGCATTTAAAGTCTTCAATTTAGGGTCAAAATTTCCAATATTTCATATTTCTCCATGGACTCAAGTTTCAACAGTTCATTTGTCCTTTGAGGGGTGGTGGAATGAGTGGAAAGCTCATTTGTTCTGCAAGGCTATTCATCCACTTTGCAAATCACTCGACCCAGATTATGAATTTGATGAAGACGCGAGCCTATCTATTTTTCATCTTTCAAGTTTATCCACTTTGCAAATCACTCGACCCAGATTATGAATTTGATGAAGACGCGAGCCTATCTATTTTCCATCTTTCAAATTTATCTCCCATAGATCTTGTTAATTTCAGGAGGAAGATTTAGAAGCTCCAACAACTAACAGAAAGAACAGACCCGTCCATTACTTAAGTCCTTGTCCAAGAACAAGATTGGTTTCTGATGCTCCTTCTCTCAAGTCATTCATGAATACTTATGCTGCTCAGCTATAACCTTAAGCCTCAAAGCCTAAATCTGCAGATATAGGGAGCCCGTCTTCAATACCCAAAAAGACAAGAACCAGAAAATCCAAGGTTAGCCAATTCTTGAGCATTTCTTATTTAAAACTAGCTATTAATGCTTCTTCATGCAGTCATCTCAAGAAGAATAAGTTTCTTCTCTTCAAGCTTCTCTAGGATCTTGTCAACAGGAAGTGCTTATTCAGGAGAATGAAGAAGAGGTTCCTAGAATAGAGATAGAGGTAAATATTGTAATTCTATCTTTTTGATTCTTGGGTCTATGATATTCTATTCATTTCCTTGATTCTTAAATAGAAAGAAGCTCCCAAATATTTCAGTCTTGAGATCCTTTCAAATCCCTCTGCTCGCTCCAATGATAAAAACTCTTCTAAAGGTAAGCCAAGATCTATTAAAATGACTTTTAAAGATTTTGTGCTGCATTATTTAATGTTTTCTTTCAGGCTCTCAAAATGCAACAACAAACATCCTTGTTTGTTCTTTACCTCCTCCTGAACAATCCTGTTATGTTGATCCACCACTTCCAGAAGATAGTCATAAGTTATCAGCTGCTTCAAAGGTATTTCTGTTACTCTTATTCCTAGTAAAATATGAAGCCTACTGACATATAGTTTGTTTCATGTTCCTTCTTCCTCTTTACCAAATTATGGTATAGACTTCTCAAAATATTTTGATGAAGAAGTTACTTCTTTGCTTTCTGTAAAGGATAAACCTACTGTAACTCTGAACAAGGTGAAAGATATGTTGCCCTTTCTTCAAAGCACAATTGATTTGGTTCAAAATGCTTAGACTATTAGTCAAATTATTGCAGAGGTTAAAGAAATCCTCCCTTCAAATCTTTTAGGACCAATTGGCAATATTTTGACCATTGAAGTTGATGCTCCAAGGATAAAGAAGGCCCAAGATGAATTGCGTAGACAAACATCTTTGATAGAGAAAATGTCTTCCAATGTAGAAAATGTCAAAGCTCTAAGTTCTTCTTTGATGACTCTTCAAAAGGTTGCAAATGATTTGAAGCCAGCTCTCTCAAGCCTGTAAGTTAGGAATGCTGAATTAGAGTGAGAACTTCAAGAAGTTAATGCAGCCATCGCTCAAAAGGAGTCAGGCTTAGCCCCAATCATTGACAATTTGAATCAGAAGAAGGAGTTAGCCGAGTCAATTCAGGTAGGCAGACAAATAGTAAGAGATCTCAAGATTGTGTCTGCGTCTATAGCTAATGATGAACAATTGCTTGCTCAGATTGATTTAGCTAGAATGAGTGCCCTTGATGCACTACAAAACTTCTTTGAGATGTAATTGTACTTTGTAGCACCCTTGATATTTTGTATTTTGGATTAGCTTTCCCTTGTTTCCAAAATCAACAATGTTGTTTATTCTATTTAGCCGATTTATGAATACCTGATTTTAACTCTGATAGATGGCCCTTTTAGGTTTTTGGTGATTAGCTGATCCAATCTCCCAATTAGGAAAAGAATACAAACAATTGAGCTTCTCGAGAAGTCATGCTCATGATTGATTTGACCGACCACTTGATTAACTACATGCGCAGTATTCAACCATTAATGGTAGGTTTGCCGATTTGTTTCCGAATGCGTGTCTCCTGTGCTATAAATTAGAATATCTACTTCTTTGCAAACCACACACATCCTTCGAGCCCCTCGTCTTCAAGAACATTGTTCCATGAGAAAAATCCCCATCTTCTCTAAGTTCATCCATGGCGGGTCCGGATCATGGCAAGCGCCTGATGGAAGGAGAGGGAGTGGACCCACCCCGCATCGTTCATCCCCACAACAGGTCAGCTGATCCTAATGGCCTCTTGTTTCCTAATCCGGCTTTTGAATCTGATTTCTATTTTAACTGATCTTTTCTAGGAGAGATGGTGAGGTTCCCTTCAACACTTCTGCTGCACTCTCGGTACCCCCGTTGGCACCTATAGATGTCATTCCTCCGGTGATCGAGGTGGAGGAACCTGAGGACTCTGCATTGGATTTGTCCTCAGCTGCTAAACCCGAGATGGTGCCAATGTCATTGTACGACTGCATTTATCGAGAGCGGAATGAGATGGAAGCATGGTATGACAACACCGTCAAGGAGTTGGCTCAGATGCAGAGCATTCTTGCCGATTTCTAGGCCGCCCTTCTTGCTGCTAAATGGGTAGTTGAGAAGAAGAACGAAGAGGTGGAAACGGCTATCAACCATCAAATGACAACCATGTCACTAGTGAGTCTTGATCTCTATTCCTCAAATCCTTGACATGTTCCAGCAACTTATATCTTTGCTCATTGTTTTAATCTGACCGCGCGGTTTGAGGAGCTCCAGGCTGTTGGGAATGTCGTTGCCACTGCCGTGAACGCTCCTGGTGAGACCATTATGCAGCGGTTGGGGACCGTTCACAACAGGGTATGTGAGGTGGCCTGCCAACGCATCATCACTGGTGCCTCTTTTGCCCTGGCTGCTGTCCAAGCTCGTACGGGTCAGAATCTGCATGACCTGGTCATCACATTGCAGATCATCAATGCCATAGAAGATAACTCCGAACACTTCGAGGAGGTAGCAGAAGCCATTGCAGATGTAACTTCATTGAACTATGTCATCAGCAGGCTCCCCGAATAGATTGTAATAAAATATAACTTCTTGTAGGGAGCCTTATTTTGTAAAAACTTATGAATATTAATGAATCAATGCTTTTGCTTGCAATTCAACTCTTAAGATTGATCATCGAGGTCGCTTCAAAACATTTTATGCTTTATTTTATTTTTGCTCTAAAGGCAATGCATGTCACATCGGCTATTCCAACATTCTGTTGGTTTTTTGTTCTAAAGGCGATATTAGAAATATCGGCTATTACACTGATGCTTGCTAAGAAGTCTATGATAATACTGATATATAAAATAAGCCGACTGCTTTTTGCATACTTAGCTATATCAAATAACTAAATCGGCTATTGATGTTGGACGTCTCTTCATTAGAAGATGCTTTCAGAGCCGATTATCCTAACCGGCTGTTGACCTTCATCGTTGATTGAGATGAAGTCTCCTTGAAACTCTTTTCTAGAAAAGTATTCAAAACTTTCAAGGTCCCAGTAGACATCACCGGAAGAGAGACTAACTGAATCATCAGTAGGCACGATCTCAATGTCATTGTCTATCCATTGTATCAAGCTTTGATGCATGGTTGAAGGCACACAGCAATTGGCATGTATCCAATCCCTACAAGAAGCAAACTATAGAATCCCTTCCCAGCGATGACAAAGAAGGTAGTGTTCAGGGTCTTGCTGCCAATTGTTAATTCAACACTTACTGCCCTCGAGTGTCAGACACATTGCCTCCAAAATCTCTCTACCGCATGTTTGTCTTGATCAAATCTTTAGAGGTTTTGCCCAACTTTCTAAATGTTGAATAGGGCATAAGGTTGACTACAGCACCTCCATCCACAAGCATCTTTCCCATTGGTTTTCCATCAACAAGCCCTTTGATGCATAAAGCTTTCAAATGATGGTGATGTAAAGGCTTGTCAAACACGATCTGAGAAGCAAGTGACAAATAAGTAGCTATCTCCTCATATTCTAATTCATCAAAATCAGAATACACTTCTTGATCCTTTGATGCTCTAAATTCAGCGAGCAAAATACACTGCATACCAATAAGAGCTGATTTGTTTGAAATGACTATTTTCTTGCCTTCCAAACATGTGCCTTCTTAGCTTTCTTGGCCTGTTCAAGTTTAATTTCAGTCTGCCTTAAGTGTTCAACTCTTCTCTTTTGAGTCCTAGAAAGACCGCCAGGGCACCATTGGTCTTCTTGCCAAACATGCTGCACTTCTTCAACTTCTTCATCATAGGCATCACAATGATCATGAATTCTGCATTTATTAATGCGCCGATGCTCCATAGGCTGTCAAGGTCACTGCATTCAGGACAGTCTCTCCTGGTTGGCAATCTCAAACCTTCATTCCAACAATGCCTGAAGAAAGGATAATTCCAATGTGATGCAATCTGCTCCCTTTCATACCTTTCCTCTTCAAGCATCCTTAAGCATTCTTGTCCTTCAAACCGTCTCCTGCGGTCCTTTTCTTGTTGCCTCTGCCACTTGTTAAGAAGTATATGAGATGTTACACGTGGCCTTCTCTCAGTCGATGCAGATGATTCAGGTCGGTCAAATCGGCTATTCTGCTTCTCATGTCTTCTCTTGATTTCCTGATATTCTTCAGCACTTTATTGCATCTTCATATCAATTGATCTAGATTCCTTGGCTCTAGCAGAGGTCAACACTCTGGTCTTGCCTTTGGGCAGCACAATATCAGCCATAGCTATAGTGAAAGGGTCTTCATCTTGTTGGTTGGCTCAAAAGCCAACTTTCTAGCTTCAATGGCTTTCTGCAGCTGCTTTCTAAATACATTGCACTCATTAGTGGAATGAGTGGTAGAGTTATGGACCTTGCAGTACCCTTCACCTCTTCAGGACTAAGAAGCTTCTCATGCAACACCTTGATTTGACCTTTGCTCAGCAAATAATCAAAGATTTTATCAGCTTTTGAGATGTCAAAATCATAGGTCTCTTGTGTTCTACCCCAAGGATGATTGATGACAAACTTCTTGTTAAGATTCGACTCAATGGCATCAACCACTTCTGCCTCTTCTTTTGTAACGTACTGGATCAGAGATTTATAATAATCAGCAACATTAGTCGATTTCTAAAAATGGCTCTGCTGGAGTGGTGGCTGGTTCATATTCAGATAATGCAGCAACTCTTTGTGCCAATGCTACAAGGTTCTCAAAATGCATGCCAATAAGCTTCTCCTTCAGATACGATTGCATCCCTTGGATAGCCAATTTGACCAACTGGCTGTCAGACAGGTCCAATGAGAAGCACAAGCTCCTCGTTTGCCTAAATCGCTGAAGAAACTCAAGACTAGACTTGTAGCTCTTCATCTTCATACTGGTCAGATCATCAATGTC
This sequence comes from Bothriochloa decipiens, assembly GCA_023333625.1. Classification (NCBI taxonomy): domain Eukaryota; kingdom Viridiplantae; phylum Streptophyta; class Magnoliopsida; order Poales; family Poaceae; genus Bothriochloa; species Bothriochloa decipiens. The sequence continues at coordinate 41,454,679 of CM041645.1, forward strand.
TTTTTCAACAGTCCCATTGAAGAAGAAGGCATGAAATTTGCTCTCCAAGTCATCCCAAGTAACAATAGAATTCTTTGGCAATGAGGACTACTAAGAGAAAGCTAATCCTGATAAGGATAGAGCGAGGAACCTGACCCTGTGAATCTCTTCAGTTGCAGCATTGCCTAACTGAGCCCCATACCTACTTATGTGCTCCATCGTACTGATATTATCCTCCCCAGTAAATTTTGAAAATTCTAGGATTCTGTAATGAGGTGGAAGCTCCAAATGATTGTACCATTCAGGATATGGCATATTGTATGACCTAGAATGAGTCCTCTTCATGCCAGACTGCTCCTCCATCACCTCAGCATGCTTATGAACCAACTGGTCATTAGGATCAGCAGACTCCCTAATGCTTGGACATCGAGGCATTCCCTATTGATTGTAGTTTGAAATTTCTACAAAACCAGCTGGTGGTTCTTTCTTGCTTCCCTGGTCTTGATTGACTCCTCCTTGCAAAGCTTGATTCACATGGTGATTCACACTTCTAGTAATCCTTGCAATTGACGGAGTAATTTTATGAGCCGAAGGTGGCACAATTGAAGTTGTACCAAAATTGGGGGGGAGGACCACCAGTTGGCTGTTGTGTCTGAGGAACAGCACTACCATTTGCACCTGAATTAGAACCTGTTGGAACACCTGACTTGGGATGATTCTGTGTACCATCACCAATGTCCCTGTTGTGTACTCATTAAAATAAGCAGGCCCAAAGTGTTCCATAGGAAAACCGGCGAAGACTTGCTTCATGATGTTGCCAAACATAATCAAGAAACATGCATTATGATTCATCATGGCCTCATGAATCATCTTGTTTAGTTTTTCTAGCAAGAACTCTTTGTCATCTTCATCTCCTTGATCTAATTCCCTGGGCATCAGGACTCTTGGCATTGGTTGTTTCAAGACTACCTTACCACCACACACTCTTCCAAAGCATGTCAAACACTTTTGCTTTAGTTGTTCAGCAGCTTGTTCAATTGCTTGTCTATGCTTTGGTTCAAGTTCTTCCGCCATGACATCAAGGATATTGTTGACATTGAGATCAAATGAATTTTGCGGAGGCATGATTGATGATGAGACGATTGCATCCCACTGGGCATGCCAAAAAGAGTGTTGGCGCAAAAATGTGACTCCTCGTGCCAACGGTCTCTCGCTGGCCAGGTGGATCAGAACATGAATGGTTCTCCAATCTCTGCGACCTTCTTCAGCTACCGATCCAGTCGATCGAGTCTGAGGCGTGCCAGTCAATTTGACCCTGCAATTGACAAGGAGGAAAATAATAGTCAAATTATGAAACCTACTGGTGTGATTCCAGATAGTTCCACATATATGGCTAAAATAGTCGATCTGATCAGGCATTGACTAGAGAGTCAACAACCAGCATGCATTTGTAAATAAATTGATAAATAAGCATGCATGAATAAAAGCAATCGATCATGACATGAAATAATAAATCGAGACAATATCAAGCATAGATCATTAATGATACGTACTAAAACAGTTAAGATTTAACTAAATCGGCTATTCTGATACACTTGAGAAGCACAAGACCCTTAGCCGATCCAATCTAACTGATATGATATGTAAAGATTGAACATGTGTACAATAACCTAGAATAAAACTAATAGATCTACTAAACCCATGAATTTGAAATCTTAGACTAAGTAATCGTCGGACCAAGTCTCATCCAAGCAAGCTCAATAAACCAATTCGCTCTAAACAGACAATGCACGCAATGTTATGGGTAAAGCTCTGGTGAATCGGCTAATTAGACGATACTGACATGGGAACGAACTAAGTGTACAGAGGGTTTCAAGACAAAACTTGCCAACCAATCTGACCCAGTGAGATCAATGACTTAACCCATTGCAGCCGCTAGAATTAGAAAAGATTAACAAACTTTATTATAAAACTACCCATACCCTAGAACACACCACATGTCATGAACAAGATTGATACAATCTAGCTAATGCAAGCATGAGATCGATCATCAAAGAGAGGGAGTAAACATGATGAACATTGATGACAATCGAATCTAAGAAGATATGAGCCAAATCTACCAATATTGATCGGCAGTGATGTTGTTGCAACGAATAAACAATGTAAAACAGACAGCATCGGTAACTTAATGAATCTACTAGGTTGCCAACCCTAATAGAGCCGATAACTAGCTTATGTCAACGCATGCAGTAGGAGGTCGAACCGGCCCTATCAAATGAAAACATAAACTGCTAGCGACTGTCAATGCATAGATAAGAGGTCGAACCAGCCAAATCAAGCATAAACACAAGCCCTTTGGCCACATCCATGTGTAAATAGGAGGTTGAACTAGCCCTATCTAACATAAATACAAGCCATGATGGTACTTACAGCAAACCAAAGGTCAGATGACCCGATGCAGCCTAGCTTGATGAAGAAACTCGTCGAGATCCTAAAACTAAACATTGATGGCCGGAGCCGAAAGATTGTATTGATTGATTGAGAGATGTGTTTTGCAGGTGCCAAGGCTTACATATTTATATCCTGGGCTTTGACCAAGTCCTAACTTGACACGACTTTGTGAAATAAGGAAAAAGACTAGAAAACTACTAAAACCCGATAACTTAGCCCTACTATTCTGTTCTATAGAGTCCTGTGTCGTTAACGTATCGTAGCTTGCCATGCTAGATTAGAATCGTCATGACTTGTGAATTCTCCAGATAGCCGATTCTGGTTAGCCGATTCTGCACCAATTTAACCGATTCCCCAATTCTTGGCTGTTATTCAGCACTTAGCCGACCTTGGCAGTGTTTTCTTTAGGAAGCTTCATCCTCGCGCTCACTAGTCCAAATTTTGGTGCAAACAATTTACTTATTATCAATTTATTTTATTATAACCTTTTTTCATCCAATTTGCATGACTCAAGCAAGGTCAAACTTAAGATGCAAAGTAAAATAGACCTTGGCTTGTCTTTCGATTAGAATACCGTTACTATTTATGATAACAACTCATAGCTCATTAATCAAATTCTGACACCATGCCAAAATTTGAATAAATAAGGTCTTTTTAACCTAAGCACCATGTTTAAATTAAAAAGTCCCATGAATGTGCAACATAGGCCTATGTGATAATACCCAAGCTGGAGTGTATAACATAAACAAAGGAAGCATGAGTTTGCATGGTCAGGCTATGGGGAAGAAAGTGAGTAAACGAATTGGTGAATATTACCTTTGCATAACTAGGAGTACTTACCAACAACAGATGTAGATGATTGCTCTTGACGCTTCTTGTGTTGTTCACATGATGGATCTGCCCAAGGGAACTTCAAAGCTCGGCCACACACACATGTCTTAGTGTGTATGGATTATGGGCTTTGATGGTTATTTTAAAGGCATGGTGGTGAGCTCTTCTTGCTTGTGGGAGCAACGCTAGGCGAAGTCAGCTAGCACATCTTTCGAATATGTGAAGCCAGTGTGCTTCTTTTTCTGTCCTCTAATATATATATATTTAACTATTTTTTTGGCAATCTCTTTTCTTTTTTCTCTTTTTTTCTTTTTTATTTTTCTCTTTTTTCACTTCTTTTTTTTGGCAAGGTGATCTTGAACCAACATCTCTTTTTTCACTTCTTTTTCTTATTTTTCACTTCTTTTTGCCAACATCTCTTTTTTTTGAACCAAGGTGATCTTGAGGTGAGACTCGCACTGTCTTCCCCCACACTTGGATTTTTGAAAGTCAAGTATGTAAGGTCAGGGTCTCCTCTTGAGTTTATTCCATCACCAAAGATCATCAAGTTCTGTTGTTGATGTCGCTCCCATGTTCTCAAGCTTCGTATGTTCTTTGTTCTTCTTAATCTCTTACAAAAATGGTTAGCGACCGAGAATACCCGAAGGTGCATACCAACTTGAACACATGTTCTTGCTTTTATTGAAATAATCTGGGGTATCTCCCGGTAGTGCTTTCTTTATGGTCATAAACTTGACCGCCAAAGCTAGGGCGAAGGTTGAAGCCAGAAGCTATGGTTGGCTTCGATGGTGGCTACAAGAACTCATCCATAGGAGAAATATTTTGCTTTTGGATTTTGAAAGCGCATTATTGTAGAAAGAGAGAACAAGAATAATAAAAAATTTTTTTAAAAAAATGCTTGTCTAAAAAAAATAAGAGAAGACAATAAGAGAGTGGATAAAAATCTTTTTGTGCATCTGCAAAAGTTTGAACATGCAATTTTAAATAATAATGCCCATTTTTTTAAAGATGGGCTTCATGAAGCAGGGTCATGAACATAGAAGAAAATATTTTTTTGGATAAAACACAAGGAAACATGGGTAAACTAGATTCAGAGACAAATACGACAATCGTTCCCTGGCAACAGTGCCAGAAAGCTTGTTGGCGCTTCTTAGCGTTAGCAAAAAAGTCCGCAAGTGCATCGAAGTAGCGTTGTAGCATTCACCCGGAAGTATTCAGGTTATTGTAATTTCTCAAAGGAGTAGTCTTTGTACTTAGTCTCTTAGCTAGCTTTATCCAGAAGAGACGGAAGGGATAGCTTGGGTAGAGAGGTTCTTCTAAGGTCAAATGCATATAAGTGATGGTAACTTTCTCACTACTTGCTTGCTTCAGGCATTGATGCACTTGGTCTGCCAAGCGATATCAGTATAAGATCTACTCCAAGTTCGAACATGGGGGAATGCAGGTATGAGTGGATAGGGCTATCACCACCTACCACCTACCACTCTACCCATGGGCGCACCCAGCATACGAAGGTAGACCTCAACCTAGACACCACGTCTACGAAGCCGACTACTACTCTAGCCTCAGCTAGAAACATCCATCTCTATCAGGAGTCCTCTACTAGAGAACCCATCCAAAGGATGAATGACAATCCCACAAACATGTTTAATGAATCAAACCAAAGTTGAACATGAACTTCTTACTTCAAGTTACAAGACAATCATAGAGGTACAAGTTACAGCGAGAGCCAACAAGTCCGGCACTTCATGCACCTGGAGGCAGAACTATATTGACTCTGCTCTTTCTCTAGCTCTTTCCCTCTCTCACTCCCTATACTAATTTAGCTAGAAGCTAATGGAATGGAGCTTGCTCTTCCTCTCTACATTGTGACCTTTTTGTTGGTGAATTAATGAATTATGAAGAGAGGAGGCCTCCTTTTATAGCTTGATAGTAGGGGGCTCTAGGCAAAGGGGCCATCCCCACATGGAAGAACCCAAACCGACCTCCAAAGGGAAGTTTTCACTTTCCATCTCTGTCGATCATAGGTGGGATCATCCTTGGGGAACCGCCTAATGAACCGCTAGAGAAAGCTGGGCCCGAGAGGCCCCACTAGGGGGCGGCTCATCCCGGGGGTGGCCAGTTCACTAGCTAGGCCTTTTCAAGCCCATCTTTTGTGAGCACGTAGGCCTTGTTGTTGTCTTTCCAACACCTAGTGGATGTCCCAAAACGGAGTTTGGATAAGTGAGTTATGGCCAAATTACTCAGGCCCACTCTTGCAGTCCTGAGATGGACTTGAACTTTATTTGGGCCTTTGCTCCTTTGGCTCATATTGGGTTTTCTTCATTATTGTTTGTTTGCACATTCCTGAATTCAAAGCCTGCTTTTGCACTTTCTCATTTGGGTTGTGCACTCCCACTTGTTTTCACAAATAAACCTACAAAAATGTTAGCACTAGTGGTACAGGTGGAATTCCATTAATAGCATATTGCTATGTGTTAAAGCATGATAGGTTCTCTCCTTTTAGGCATAAGTTGGTGGTTATAAATGATCCATAAGGACCGCCAACAACTGTCTTGGTCATGATCTTCATAATCTTCTTTGTCAGTTCTTCCCCCATATTGGTTCTCAGCCAATGTATGACGCGATCCCAGACCTATTTGGTGAATTCCTAGATCTCCTAGGGAGCCAACAGGTGGCGAGAGATGCTTCAGCTGCCTCGTATGATAGGTACTCCCCGTCTTTAGCCCTATAGCTCTATGTTGCTAGGAACTAAAGGTTACAGCAGGTCATACTTGGTAAGCTCATCGATTCCTAAGAAGGATGGCAGTACCGGTGTACCTTTCTCCCTTCGCCACCCCGGGGCCTGGCCTATCATACAAAGGGGCAGAACAGTGCCACAGGAGCACGCCTCCCTCCTTGGGTGGGGCAAACTTGATCTTGCCTGCTACCATGTGCTGCTGCCATTAATGCACCGTACCTCATGTCACAGTGACCAGTGAGTGAATCTTCCTTAGATCAGGCGAATCACGGTTGTGTGTGGTGTAACGTCCTGCCTCCTCGAGGCCAGGCCCGCTTACATCCGGCTACTTATCTAGGACATAGACTATCCTCATAGACCAACACTAGTCTTTTTTACACACTTTGTCCTCACTCATGCGCACCCAAGAAAGACTTCCTAGTCGATCACCCATCGCTCCAGGCCAAGTACGCTTAACTTTAGAGTTTTTTGGAGATGGGCTTCCAAAAAATAAGTTGCAACTTGTTGGTATGAGTATCCTATTTATCCTATTAAGCTCCGGGCCAGGGTGTTACATACGGCACGGTCTACATCAGGCAAGAATTGGGGAGAGACTGAACAGTCCCCACCCTCTTAGGTCGGGCAAAGCGAAACTACATCAAATGCCCGTACATCAGGCGAGGTATGAACAGAGGCCACGTCGTTCTCTCCCTTATGTCGAGCAAGGCGAAGAGGAATGCCTGGCGACTGCCCAACATTGGATGGGCCGATTGTTGGCTCAGGAGCAAATCCCTAACTCTTTACTGTGGCCTTTCGAAGGCTTTCTTTACTGTGGCCTGTTGGTGCTTCTTAGCGTCACCAGATAAATCCACAAGCGCACAAAACTACCATTGTAGCCTGCACCCAAAAGTATTCAGGGTATCATAATTTCCACAGGGAACGGAAGTGTAAGAGATCTCTAAACTAGTTCTCCCTAGAATGATAAGATGAAGAGTAGCTTGGTAAAGAGTTCATCTAAGGTCAAATGCATATAAGCGATGATAACTTTCCTACTACTCGTCTGCTTCAGGCCCACTGACGCACTTGGTCTGCCAAGTGATACAGTATCAGCGCTACTCCACGGTCGAACATGGGGGAATGCTGGTATGAGTGGATAGGGCTGTCACCACCTGCCACCTACCCCTCTGCCCGTGGGCGCGTGCAACATACGAAGGTAGACCCTGACCTAGACACCATGTCTATGAAGGCGACTACTACTCTAGCGGTGATCAGGAACATCTGTCTCTATCAGGAGTCCTCTTACTAGAGTATCCGTCCGAAGGACGAATGATGATCCCACAAACAAGTAGCTTTATGAAAGTAACATGCTTAATGAATCAAACCAATGTTGAACACGAACTCCTTACTTCAAGTAGCAAGACGATCGTAGAGGTACAAGTTAGAGCGAGAGCCAACAAGCCTGGCACTTTGTCCACCCGAAAGTAGAACTGCTTCGACTCCGCTCTTACTCCAGCTCTTTCCCTCTCTCACTCCCTATACTAATTTAGCTAGAAGCTAATGGAATGGATCTTGCTCTTCCTCTCTACATTGTGACCTCTTTGTGTTGGTGAATAAATGAATGATGAAGACAGGAGGCCTCCTTTTATAGCTTGAGAGGAGGGAGCTCTATGCAAAGGGTTCATCCCCACATGGAAGGCCCCAAACCGATCTCAAAAGGATGGTTTTCACTTTCCATTTACACTGATCATAGATGGAACCGTCTGGAGGGAACCGTCCTACTAACCGACACAAAAGATTGGGCCTGGGAGGGGCCACCAGGGGACGGGCTGCCCCCGAGACCGGCCGCCCCCCTGGTGGGGCCAAATGGCCAATGCCTTCGTGTGGTTGGCTCTACTCTGGGCCTGGACCTCCCCTATGGTTACGAATGGACCCAGATTTGAAGTAAAGGTGGGCTTCTTTGCTAAACTTGGTTGCGCATTCTCTGAATTCACATTTCGCCTTTATTCTTTCCAATTGGTGTTGTGCACTTCCACTTGTTTCACCATAAATCCTGTAAAAACATAAACACTAGGGTACAAGTGGAACTCTGTTAATAGCATATGTCTATGTGTTAAGGTACGATAGTTTCTTTCCTTTTAGATATAAGTTGGTGGTTAAAAATGATCCATAAGTACTGCCAACAAGACCCCCAAGCTTAACCTTTGCTCGTCCCGAGCAAATAGCTAAGTATGGTTGTTGATTAGGAGTTGCTACAATGTCGATCATATTTCAAATGTACCAAGTTTATAGCAAAGTTTTCCACCACAATTTGAATACATCAGCATGCTATCCACCCTGCTATTATGTTGGAGCAAATGGGGCCTTTTGGCCATCTCGAGTCTTGGGTGATTGCAAGATAGAACAGATTCACAGACATTGCTTATCATTCATCCCAAGATCAACCATCTTTCCAGAGGTTTTGAAAGTTTTTGTAAAAGAAATGTAAGTTCCTCAAATGATTCACTCGATCACTCAAAGTGTATGAATACCTCACCAAAGGCATTGTAATGTTGCCTTTCATATCCTACCATAAAGGTTTATGAGTGGAGTTTTGGGCAAGTATAAAGGTGGGCATACTTGCATCACATGTATTGCTTAGTCAAAAACTGAACCACAAGGAGATACAAGTCATACACTTTGATTGAGATGTGCAAGTGTGTGGAGTATGAAGATGGTGCAAATCCCAGTTTTAAATATTTTTGTTACTCCATGTATCATGATTCTCTCCTTTATTGGATGGAATGAAACTTTTTTGGAGGGATATGGGCTATAAGATCATATATCCATTTTTTTGAATGGGTACTTGAAACTTTTTCTTTCCCGTTTATTTATTGCATGCCCCTTGGCTTTTTTTCTTCTTTCTTTTTTTCTTTCTCATGCCCCTTGGCATGGATTTTTTTGACATAGCCCATATCCGTTACTGACATATGAAGAAATTTTGGATGGAGAGACATCATGATGGTAATGTGAGGAGTAAATGTATGGTGAAAAATGAATGCGCGGCTCTTAGGATAAGAGTCGGCATTTTTATTTGGTGGATAACAAATGTGCGGCTCTCAAGGTAAGAATCAGCATTTTTATTTGGTGGAAGAGTGCACAACTCTCAGTGTAAGAGTTGGCATATTTTTGGTGGATGGATAGGTGCATGTTGTGCGCAACTCTCAGGGTGAGAGTTGGCTTTATTTGGTGGGTGCATGTGAATCTCAATCATGGGAGCATGACCATAATCTCGCATAGGTCACAACAATTTGACCTAACTTAATGTTCCACAAGCAGCATATGACTAAAAGGTTTGCAGAATTGAAACATGTTATATGGCCTTGGTAGGTATTTTATAATCATTGAGGAACTTTTGTTTTTGAATGTTTTTGAAAATAAAACTCCGGATGTCAAGTTTTACTCAGAACAAAGTCATAGCATAGCCCATGTCACCATATCATATCAGGCAATAACTTAGACAAGATCAAGCATGTGCAACCCACTAGTCCAAGTTTTTAGGATGAGACATTTTTAGCTGATAAACCCAAATATTAAAGAAAGCTTAATTATAAAATGGGTACAGGTGAAACATAAGATAGAGGAACTGTTCATCATTTCAACAAGGGTAGAAACTAACACATCTTAACACATATGATAGAGGAAAATAAATAATATCTCACCATTTATAAGTAGGAGAATTTAGAAAGAAATGTGAGATACAAGTTACCTTTGTGGGAGCCGTCCCCCAAGCTTGATCTTGACTTACCAATGTGGTTCACCTAGGGGTGCCACTAATTGGTGGTGCTTCGGCTTAATGTGCAATTCGTGGCCTCTCTTGAGCATGCTAGGAAATTTCCCCCAAGCTTATTTTTATGGTGGTATTGAGATAACAAGACAACAAAGTTTGGAGTTGAAAGGTATATTATTTTTTTTCAAGATTTTATTTATCATTATATTATTTTTTGTTTCAAGGTTCAACAAAGAAAAATGTTTCTCTATTGTCATCTCAAAGACTAACCCCCATAGAGTTGATAAATTCCTGCAAGGGGTTAGTTCATAAGATAAACCAAAATATATACTCGCAGCTTTGGTTCCAAGATCAAACTAGACACCATGTCTAATTTGGTCTAGGCAGGCAACTTAATCTAAGCATCATTCCTAAATTAACGAGCCTAAAGAAGCATGATCCACATCTAAATTTCAAACTAAGCACCATGCTTAATTCAAAATATGCGTAATCAGTACTTCCCAATCAAAACTTACCAGAAATTAAGTCATTATAAGATGAACAAGATTCATCCAATAGAGACAGATTTTTGAACATGGGAACCATAAATTGTTTCATTCAAACTCAAACAAGGCTAGGATAAAGAGAAAGCATGTCTTGCTTTATCTCCAACATGAATTTCTTTCACCATTCATGACAATAACTCAAAGTTCATTAATCAAAATGCAACACCATGTCACAATTTTGATTAAAGAAAGCTGGTTTAACCTAAGCACCATGCTTAAATTAAAAAGCCTATGGATATACCACAAGTGCGCGCATGTGAATACACCTAAACTCAGAGAATAAGGCTTGAACAGAGAAAGGGCATGATATTATACCTTCATGGAGACAAAAAATGAGTGAATGAGTTGGTCTACATTACCTTGACATACATGAATGTGTGCAACAACATGTATGGATGAAGCATCGGAGTTGTTGTTGCGGAAGCTCGATCCTGAAGTTAGGTGATTATCAAGGAAAGGGTTGGAGTCCATCACTTTTAGTCGCATGTTGTCGTGTAGTAAGTCGTTTATTGGTATGACTTGCATGCATGACAAATGTAGGAGGAACAACTCATGCAAGCTTCTAACTAAAAGGAATGTTGCGACCATGACTTCCCTTTGTTTTTTTAGAATCTTTAAATGAAGTGTGATCCAAGATATGCATGGAGTCATGGTTGGTCAGGGGAGTGAGAGAGACATTGCACAAACCATCAGTGTAGAAGAAGGAGTTCATGCAAGTCATGCATCTTGTCCCTCTATATGATGGTCTGCTTGATGTTTGTGCAACATCCAGGGGAGATCTTGAAGAGTGCATTAGTTGTGCTAGAGAAATCTCCCCTACATTTTTGCTTGTACCTGTTTTTGATTTTAACAAAGAAATAAAAACAAAGAGACATAAAACAAGCAAGGGCTCTTACTAGGTTGAAACCTAGAGAGCCTAAAACTTATTATGATTGTTTTTATTTACTTATTACCTATTTATTTTATTTTATGAAGAAAACTTTTTTATCCAATTCGCATAACTGAAACAAGGTCAAACTTATGATGCAAAGTAAAATAGACCTTGGCTTGTCTCCATATCAAATTACCTCTATTGTTTATGATAACAACTCATTGGTCATTAATCTAATTCCAACACCATGCCAGAATTTGAATAAAGAAGGTCTTTTTAACCTAAGCACCATGCTTAGATTAAAAGACCCATGAATGTGCCACATATGCCTATCTGGCAACACCCAAGCTAGAGTATATAACATAAACAAAGGAAGCATGAATTTGCAGGGTCAAGCTATGGGGACAAAAGTGAGTAAACAAATTGGTGAATATTACCTTTGCATACCTGGGAGTACTTACCAACAACAGATGTAAATGATCGCCCTTGACGATGTGTTGTTTGTGTGATGGATCTGTCCAGGAAAACTAAAAAGCTTGGGCACACACACATGACTTAGTGTGTATGAACCATGGGCTTTGATAGTTGTTGCAAAGGCCTGGAGGTGAGCCCTTGTTGCTTGTGGGAGCAATGCTAAGCGAAGTCAGCTAGCACATTATGTGAGGCCAGCATGCTCCTTTTTCTCTCCTCTAATATATATATTTTTTAACTCCCCTTTTTTTAATCTCTTCTCTTTTTTTCTCTTTTTTTCACTTTCTCTTTTTTCTTTTTCAGCTTTCTTCTTTTTTCTTTTAGCAAGGTGGAGCCAACATCTCTTTTTTCCTTTGAACCAAGGTGATCTTGTGGTGAGACTTGCACCATCCTCCCCCACGCTTGGACTTTATTGAAAGTCAAGTGTGCATGGTCAGGGTCTCCTCTTGAGTTTATTCCACCAACCAAGATCATCAAGGTGTGTCATTGATATTGCTCCCATGTTCTCAAGCTTCGTATGTCCTTTGTTCTTCCCAATCTCTTCCTGAAATGGTTAGCGACCAAGAATACCTAAAGGTGCATACTAACTTGAACATATGTTCTTGCTTTTATTTAAAAGGAAAGTTATTTATTTATTTTCTAAATTACGAATGCGTGGCTCTTAGGGTAAGAGTTGGCATTTTTATTTGGTGGAAAAAGGTGCGCAACTCTCAGGGTAAGAGTTGGCATTATTTTGGTGGATGGATGGGTGCATGTTGTGCGCAACTCTCGGGTGAGAGTTGGCTTTATTTGGTGGGTGCATGTGAATCTCAATCATGGGTGCATGACCATAATCTCACTTAGGTCACAACAATTTGACTAGCTCAATGTTCCACAAGTAGTATATGACTAAGGGTTTTGCAGAATTGAAGCATGTCATATGGCCTTAGTAGGTATTTCACAATTATTGATGAACTTTTATTTTTAAGATTTTTGAAAATAAAGCTTCGGATGTCAAGTTTCACTTAGAACAAAGTCATAGCACAGCCCATGTCACTATATCATATTCGGCAATAACTTAGACAAGATCAAGCATATGCAAGCCACTAGTCTAAGTTTTTAGGATGAGACATTTTTAGCTGGTAAACACAAATCTTAGAGAAAGCTTGATTATAAAATGGGTACAGGTGAAACATAAGATAGAGCAACTATTCATTATTTCAACAAGGGTAAAAACTAACATATCTTAACACATAAGAGAGAGGATAATAGCATATCTCATCATTTTATAAGTTAGAGAATTTAAAAAGAAATGTGAGATACATGTTAGCTTTGTGGGAGCCCTCCCCCAAGCTTGCTCCTGACTTACCAACCTGGTTCACCTAGGGGTGCTGCTAATTGGTAGTGCTTTGGCCTGATGTGTAGTTCTCGGCCTGAAGCTCCCCCCAAGCTTGTTTTTATGGTGGTATGGAGATAACAAGACAACAAAGCTTGGGGTTGAAAGGTATATTACTTTTTTATCAAGATTTTATTTATTATTATATTTTTATTTTCATGGTTCACCAAAGAAATGCTTGTCTCTGTTGTCATCTCAAAGACTTACCATCATGAAGTTGATAAATTCCTACAGGGGTTAGTCCATAAGATCAACCAAAATCTATACTAGCAGAGCTTTGGTTCAAAGATCAAACTAGACATCATGTCTAATTTGGTCTAGGTAGGCAAGTTAATCTAAGCACCATGCTTAAATTAACGAGCCTAAAGAAGCATGATCCACATCCAAACTTCAAACTAAGCACCATGCTTAATTCAAAAGATGTGTAACAGAACTTCCAAACCAAAACTTACCAGCATAAAAATTGAGTCATCAAAAGATAAATAAGATTCATCCAACAGAGACAGATTTTTGAATAGGGGAACCATAAGTTGACTCTTTATTCAAACTCAAACAAGGCTAGGATAAAGATTCAAAGAAAGGTATGCCTTGCTTCATCTCCAACATGAATTTCTACCACCATTTATGACCACAACCCAAAGTTCATTAATCAAAATTCAACACCATGTCACAATTTTGACTAAAGAAGGCTAGTTTAAACTAAGCACCATGCTTAAATTAAAAAGCCTATGGATATACCATAAGTGCGCACATGTGAATACACCCAACTCAGAGCATATGGCGTGAATAGGGGAAGAGCATGATAGTATGTCTTCATGAAGACAAAAACGAGTGAATGAGTTGGTCAAATTACCTTGTCATTCCTGAATGTGTGTACCAACAGCATCTATGGATGAAGCATTGGAGTTGTCGCTGCGGTGGCTTGGTTTCCAACTCAGGTGACTACCAAGGCGTGGGTTGGAGTCTGTCACTTTTGGTAGCATGCCATCGTGTAGCAAGTCATTTATTTTTAACTCCTGCATGTTAGTAGCTTGCATACACGACAAATGTAGGAGGCATAGCTTTATGCAAGCTTCTATCTAAGAGAAATGTTATGACCATGGCTCCCCTTTGCTTTTTTTTTAGAATCTTTAAATGAAGTGTGATCCAAGATATGCATGGAGTCATGGTTGGTTAGGAAGTGAGAAAGGTGTTGCACAAACCATTGTTGTAGATGAAGGAGTTCATGGAAGTCATGTATCTTGTCCCTCTATATGATGGCCTGCTTGATGTTTGTGCAACATCCAGGGGAGATCTTGAAGAGTGTGTTAGTTGTGCTTGAGAGATCTCCCATCGCATTTTTTTGTACCTATTTTAAATTTAACAAGGAAACAAGAACAAAGAGAAAATAAAACAAGCAAGGGCTCTACTAGGTTGAACCCCAGTGAGCCTAAAATTTATTATGATTATTTTTATTTATGTTGGTGCAAAAATATGACTCCTCATGCCAACGGTCTCTCGCTGGCCAGGTGAATCAGAGCATGAACGGTTCTCCAATCCCTGCGACCTTCTTCAGCTACCAATCTGGTCGATCGAGTCCGAGACGTGCCAGTCAATTTGACCCTGCAATTGACAAGGAGAAAAAGAATAGTCAAATTATGGAACCTGCCGGTGTGGTTCCAGATAGTTCCTCATATATGGCTAAAATAGCCGATCTAATCAGGGCATTGACTAGACAGTCAACAACCAGTATGCGTTTGTAAATAAATTGATAAATAAGCATGCGTGAATAAAAGCAATTGATCATGACATGAAGTAATTCACCGAGACAATATCAAGCATAGATCATTCATGATACGTGCTAAAATAGAAAAGATTTAACTGAATTAGCTATTCTAATACGCTTGAGAAGCACAAGACCTTTAGCCCATCCAATCTAATTGATACGATATCTAAAGATCCAACATGCGTATAATAACCTAAATAAAACTAATAGATCTACTAAAACCATGAATTTGAAATCCTTAGACTAAGTAATCGTCGAACCAAGTCTCCTCCAAGCAAGCTTAGCAAACCGATCAGCTCTAAACAGACACATGCATTCAATGTTATGGGTAAAGCTCTGGTGAATCGACTAATTTGCCAATACCAACATGGGAACGAACTAAGTGTATGGACAGTTCCAAGACAAAACCTGCCAACCAATTTGACCCAGTGAGATCGGTGACTTAACCCGTTGCAGCTGCTAGAATTAGAAAAGATTAATAAACTTTATCATAAAACTACCTGTACCCTAGAACGCACCACATGTCACGAATAAGATTGATATAATCTAGCTAATGCAAGCACGAGATCGATCATCAAAGCGAGGGAGTAAACATGATGAACATTAATGACAATCGAATCTAAGAAGATATGAGCCAAATCTACCAATCTTAATCGGGCAGTGATGTTGTTGCAATAAATAAACAATGTAAAATAGACAACATCGGTAACTTAATGAATCTACTAGGTTGCCAAGCCTAATAGAGCCGATAACTAGCTTATGTCAATGCATACAATAGGAGGTCGAACCGGCCCACAAACAAAAACATAAACTGCTAGCGAGTGTCAATGCATAGATAAGAGGTCAAACTAGCCAAATCAAGCATAAACACAAGCCCTTTGGCCATATCCATGTGTAAATAGGAGGTCAAACCGGCCCTATCTAACATAAATACAATTCATGATAGTACTTATAGCAAACCAGAGGTTGGACCACCCGATGCAGCCAAGCTTGATGAAGAAACTTGCCGAGATCCTAAAACTAAAGGTTGGTGGCTAGAGCTGAAAGATTGTATTGATTGATTGAGAGATGTGTTTTACAGGTGCCAAGGCTTACATATTTATACCCTGGGCTTTGACTAAGTCCTAACTTGACACGACTTTGTGAAATATGGAAAAAGACTAGAAAACTTCTAAAACCTGATAAATAGGCCCTACTATTCCATTCTGTAGGGTCCTGTGTCATTAACGTATCGTAGCTTGCCATGCCAGATCAATATCGTCATGACTTGCAAATTCTCTAGATAGCCAATTCTGGTTAGCCGATTCTGCACCAATTTAGCTGATTCCTGAATTCTTGGCTGTTATTCAGCACTTAGCTAACCTTGGTAGTGTTTTCTTCAGGAAGCTTCATCCTCGCGCTCACTAGTCCAAATTTTGGTGCAAACACATGCCCCCAATTTTGGGATAAAATTGATTTTATTCCAAAATTTCATTCTTAGTCTTTAACCATCTTTTGGGGTCTTTACCTCTGACATCCTTCAGTGAGCTCAAACCCTAGCCAGCAAGAACACCAAACATACTGATGGCCGATTCGACTCCTGAGATTCGGATAGCGACCTCAAATCTTATCCCAACGGTAACATTTTGATGAACTTGTTTAATTTCCGACCTCTGCTTTAGTTGTTTTAAACTTCAATTCCTCATCTCATAGGAGCTTCACAATGATTTGCTCATTCCAACCTCTGATAATGCCTATTATTTGGGTCTAATGGGAAAATCAGATCCTATCAACTTTATCATCAGGGAAACCCAGCAGATTCCATTTAGAGCTTCTTCCATCAGTAGTAATTCTTCGGACAATGTCTTTAGGAATTTGCCTCACATCCCAAACGGATGGCAGGATTGGCTCGTGAGAGTTAGGAGAAGAAAGGCGATGCCTGGGAAATTGCTGATATTCATCAATGCATCACTCTTTCTCTTTCTGACATGAAAAAGAATGAACCCATGCTGATAGTTGTTTCTTATTTTTGGTCCACTACTACTAATGCCTTCATGCTCGGACCTGGGCTAATGACCATCACCCTTGCTGATATCTTCATGCTGACTAGGTTACAAGTTACTGGTTTAGCCAATCCTTGCTATTTCTTGGGCAAAGGCTATAGAAGTCTTGGCAAGATATCTGACTCATCCACTTGGCCAAACTACATCAAGAACTTTTCAAGAGTTACTGCATCCGTTGATGAAAAAGAACATGTGGCCTTCTTGAACATGTGGTTGGAGAGACTTCTCTTCTGTGGAGCTACTTTATGTCCAACTTTCAACAATAAAGCTTTAGCAGAGAAATTGGCTGTAGGGAGCAAGATTCAAATGGCTAAACTCCTCTTGGGCTCCTTTTATAGTTTGATGAATAGAGTAGATGTCAAACTTCTAACCAATGAATCTATTGTCACAATCCCTGGCCCTTGGTGGCTACTGCAAATGTGGCTGAACTTATATATGCATAAGCTTGTAAGGCCAAATCTCAGAGAGTTGTCTTTTCCTTCATTTGACTACCAGAGCTTGCATGAACTATGGTGAAGCAGCTACTGTCTTCTTTATCAATCTTGACAAAGGTCAATTCTTCAAGCTATTCTACAGTGGCTTTGAGGAGGAATTCTTGACCTGGTTGCCTTACAATAGAGATGGTGATGATGGCCTGAATTTACCTTGTCATTTTAGATTTGAAACTGGTTGTTCTAATGACGCTGCTACCAAAATTTTCAACTATTTCATCAGACCCTGTGCTCTCCCGGTAAATTTCAGACATGGCCAAGGCAAAACACCAAATGACCCAGATTTGATTCCAACTTATGAGTTCTATAGCTTAGGTTTTGTTGCTCACCAATTCGGCCTTGGATAGCTTCCTCCTCCTCTTTTCTTTGTAGACAAGTTGAGGCCTAGAGATGGGATTAATAGCAAAATTGAGGCATTTAAAGTCTTCAATTTAGGGTCAGAATTTCTAATATTTCATATTTCTCCATGGACTCAAGTTTCAATAGTTCATTTGTCCTTTGAGGGGTGGTGGAATGAGTGGAAAGCTCATTTGTTCTGCAAGGTTGTTCATCCACTTTGCAAGACAAATAGTAAGAGATCTCAAGACTGTGTCTGCGTCTATAGCTAATGATGAACAATTGCTTGCTCAGATTGATTCGGCTAGAATGAGTGCCCTTGATGCACTAAAAAACTTTTTTGAGATGTAATTGTACTTTGTAGCACCCTTGATATTTTTTATTTTGAATCAGCTTTCCCTTATTTCCAAAATCAATAATGCTGTTTATTCTATTTAGCCGATTCATGAATACCTGATTTTAACTCTGATAGATAGCCCTTTCAGGTTTTTAGCGATTAGCGGATCCAATC
Organism: Bothriochloa decipiens; assembly: GCA_023333625.1. Classification (NCBI taxonomy): domain Eukaryota; kingdom Viridiplantae; phylum Streptophyta; class Magnoliopsida; order Poales; family Poaceae; genus Bothriochloa; species Bothriochloa decipiens. Next base: position 41,472,832 of record CM041645.1, read on the forward strand.
TCCCAATTAGGAAAAGAATACAAACAATTGAGCTTCTCGAGAAGTCATGCTCATGATTGATTTGACCGACCACTTGATTAACTGCATGCGCAGTATTCTACCATTAATTGTAGGTTTGCCAATTTGTTTCTGAATGCATGTCTCCTGTGCTATAAATTAGAATATTTGCTTCTTTGCAGACCACACACATCCTTCGAGCCCCTCATCTTCAAGAACACTGTTCCATGAGAAAAAACCCCATCTTCTCCAAGTTCATCTATGGTGGGTCAGGCTCAAGGCAAGCGCCTGATGGAAGGAAAGCGAGTGGACCCACCCCGCATCGTTTATCCCCACATCAGTAAGCCGATTCTAATGGCCTCTTGTTTCATAATCCGGCTTTTGAATCTGATTTCTATTTTAATCAATCTTTTATAGGAGAGATGGTGAGGGTCCCTCCAACACCACTGCTGCACTCCCGGTACCCCCGTCGGCACCTGCAGATGTCATTCCTTCGATGACCGAGGTGGAGGAACCTGAGGACTCTGCATTGGATTCATCCTCAGCCGCGGAACCCGAGATGGTACTAGCGTCATTGTATGACTGCATCTATCAAGAGCAGAATGAGATGGAAGCACGGTATGACAACACCGTCAAGGAGTTGGCTCGGATGCAGAGCATTCTTGCTGATTTCTAGGCCACCCTTCTTGCTGCTAAATGGGTAGTTGAGAAGAAGAATGAAGAGGTGGAGATGGCCGTCAACCGTCAAGTTGTTGCTAACAACCGTGTCGTCGGTGAATCTTGATCTCTGTTCCTTAAATCCTTGACATGTTCTAGCAACTTATATCTTTGCTCATTGTTTTGGATCTGACCAGCTCCAGGCTGTTGGGAACGTCGTTGCCGCTATTGTGAATTCTCCCGGCAAGACCATTGTGCAACGATTAGGGACCATTCACAACAGGGTATGTGTGGTGGCCCGCCAACACATCATCACGGGTGCCTCTTTTGCCCTGGCTGCTGTCCAAGCTCGTACGGGTCAGAATCTGCATGACCTGGTCATCACGTTGCAGATCATTGATGCCATAGAAGATAACTCCGAACACTTCAAGGAGGTAGTAGAAGCCATTGCGGATGTAACTTCATTGAACTATGTCATCAGCAGGCTCCCCGAATAGATTATAATAAAATATAACTTCTTGTGGGGAGCCTTATTTTGTAAAAAACTTATGAATATTAATGAATCAGTGCTTTTTCTTGCAATTCAACTCTTAAGATTGATCATCGAGGTTGCTTCAAAACATTTTATGCTTTATTTTGTTTTTGCTCTAAAGGCAATGCATGTCACATCGGCTATTCCAACATTCTGTTGGTTTTTTGTTTTAAAGGCGATATTAGAAATATCAGCTATTACACTGATGCTTGCTAAGAAGTCTATGATACTGATCTATAAAATAAGCCGACTGCTTTTTGCATACTTAGCTATATCGAATAACTAAATCGGCTATTGATGTTGGACGTCTCTTCATCAGAAGATGCTTTCAGAGCCGATTATCCTGACCGGCTGTTGACCTTCATCATTGATTGAGATGAAGTCTCCTTGAAACTCTTTTCTAGAAAAGTATTAAAAACTTTTAAGGTCCCAGTAGACATCATCGGAAGAGACACTAACAGAATCATCAGGAGGCACGATCTCAATGTCATTGTCTATCCATTGTATCAAGCTTTGATGCATGGTTGAAGGCACACAGCAATTGGCATGTATCCAATCCCTTACAAGAAGCAAACTATAGAATCCCTTCTCATCGATTGCAAAGAAGGTAGTGATCAGGGTCTTGCTGCCAATTGTTAATTCAACACTTACTACCCCTCAAGTGTTAGACACATTGCCTCCAAAATCTCTCAACCGCATGTCTGTCTTGATCAAATCTTCAGAAGTTTTACCCAACTTTCTAAATGTTGAATAGGGCACAAGGTTGACTGCAACACCTCAATCCACAAGCATCTTTCCCATTGGTTTCCCATCAACAAGCCCTTTGATGCATAAAGCTTTCAAATGACAGTGACGTGAAGGCTTGTAAACATGATCTGAGAAGCAAGTGACAAATAAGCAGCTATCTCCTCATATTCTGATTCATCAAAATCAGAATACACTTCTTGATCCTTTGATGCTCTGAATTCAGTGGGCAATATACACTGCATACCAATAAGAGCTGACTTATCTGAATCGGCTGTTTTCTTGTCTTCCAAACCTATGCCTTCTTAGCTTTCTTGGCCTGTTCTAGTTTAATTTTAGTCTCCCTTAAGCGTTGACTCTTCACTTTTGTCTCCTAGAAAGACCACTAGGGCACCATTGGTCTTCTTGCCAAACATGCTACACTTCTTCAACTTCTTTATCATAGGCATCACAATGATCATGAATTCTGCTTTTATTAATGTGCCAATCCTCCATAGGATGTCTAAGTATCTCATGAATAGACCGGTGGTTGATTTGAGATTGCCAATAACCTCTGTATTGGTCACTGCATTCAGGGCAGTCTCTCCTGGTTGGCAATCTGAAACCTTCATTCTAGCAATGCTTGAAGAAAGGACAATTCAAATGTGATTCAATCTGCTCCCTTTCATACCTTTCCTCTTCAAGCATCCTTAAGCATTCTTGTTCTTCAAACCGTCTCCTGCGGTCCTTTTCTTGTTGCCTCTGCCACTTGTTAAGAACTATACAAGATGTTACACGTGGCTTTCTCTCAGCCGATGCAGATGATTCAGGTCGGTAAAATCAGCTATTCTGCTTCTCATGTATTTTCTTGATCTCCCGATATTCTTCAGTAGTTTATTGCATCTTTGTATCAATTGATCTAGATTCCTTGCCTCTAACAGAGGTCAACACTCTGGTCTTGCCTCTGGGCAGCACAATATCAACCATACTAGTAGTGAAAGGGTCTTCATCTTGTTGGTTGGCTAAAAAGCCAACTTTCCAGCTTCAATGGCTTTCTGCAGCAGCTTTCTGAATACATTGCACTCACTAGTGGAATGAGTGGTAGAGTTATGGACCTTGTAGTACTTCTTCCCCTTCACCTCTTTAGGACTAAGAAGCTTCTCATGCAACACCTTGATTTGACCTTTGCTCAGCAAATAATCAAAGATTTTATTAGCTTTTGAGATGTCAAAATCATAGGTCTCTTGTGTTCTGCCCCAAGGATGATTAATGAAAAACTTCTTGTTAAGATTCCACTCAATGCATCAACCTCTTCTGCCTCTTCTTCTATACCGTACTAGATCAGAGATTTATAATAATCAGCTACATCAGCTACATTAGCGTGGTGGTTGTACATATTCAGATAATGCAGCAACTCTTTGTGCCAATGCTCCAAGGTTCTCAAAATGCATGCCAATAAGCTTCTCCTTCAGATACAATTGCATCCCTTGGATAGCCAATTTGACCAACTGGCTGTCAAGCAGGTCTAATGAGAAGCACAAGCTCCTCATTTGCCTAAATCGCTAACGAAACTCAAATGGACTCATAGCTCTTCAACTTCATACTGGTCAGATCATCAATGTCTTTTTCAACAATCCCATTGAAGAATAAGGCATGAAATTTGCTCACCAAGTCATCCCAAGTAATGATAGAATTCTTTGGCAATGAGGAATACCAAGAGAAAGCTGATCCTGACAAGGATAGAGTGAACAACCTGACCCTGTGAATCTCTTCAATTGCAGCATCGCCTAACTGAGCCACATACCTACTTATGTGCTCCATCATACTGGTATTATCCTCCCCAGTAAATTTTGAAAATTTTGGGACTCTATAACAAGATGGAAGCTCCAAATGATTGTACCATTCAGGATATGGCATACTGTATAACCTAGAATGAGTCCTCTTCATGCCAAACTACTTCTCCATCACCTCAGCAAGCTTATGAACCAACTGGTCATTAGGATTAGTAGACCCCCTAATGCTTAGACATCGAGGCATTCCCTATTGGTTGTAGTTTGAAATTTCTGCAAAACCAGCTGGTGGTTCTTCCTTGCTTCCCTGGTCTTCATTGACTCCTCCTTGCAAAGCTTGGTTCACATGGTGATTCACACTTCTAGTAATTCTTGCAATTGATAGAGTAATTTTATTAGCCGAAGGTGGCACAATTGAAGTTGTACCAAAATTGGGCGGAGGACCACCAATTGACTGTTGTGTCTGAGGAACAGCACTACCATTTGCACCTAAATTAGAACCTGTTGGAACACCTAATTTGGGATGATTCTACGTACCATCACCAAAGTCCCTATTGTGTACTCATTAAAATAAGCAGGCCCGAAGTGTTCCACAGGAAAACCGGCGAAGACTTCCTTCATGATGTTGCCAAACATAGTCAAGAAACATGCGTTATGATTCTTCATGGTCTCATGAATCATATAGTTTAGTTTTTCTAGCAAGAACTCTTTGTCAGCTTCATCTCCTTGATCTGTTTCCCTAGGCATTAGGACTCTTGGCATTGGTTGTTTCAAGACTACCTTACCACCACACACTCTTCCAAAGCATGTCAAACACTTTTGCTTCAGTTGTTCAGCAGCTTGTTCAATTGCTTGTCTATGCTCTGGTTCAAGTTCATCCAACATGACATCAAGGATATTGTTGACATTGAGATCAGATGAATTTTGTGGAGGCATGATTGACGATCAGACGAGTGCGTCCCATTGGGCATGCCAAAAAGAGTGTTGGCGCAAAAATGTGACTCCTCGCACCAACGGTCTCTCGCTGGCCAGGTGGATCAGAGCGTGAACGGTTCTCCAATCTCTGTGACCTTCTTCAGCTACCAATCCAGTTGATCGAGTTCGAGGCGTGCCAGTCAATTTGACCCTGCAATTGATAAGGAGGAAAAGAATAGTCAAATTATGGAACCTACCAGTGTGATTCCAGACAAATCCTCATATATGGCTAAAATAGCTGATCTGATCAGGGCATTAACTAGAGTCAACAACCAGCATGCGTTTGTAAATAAATTGATAAATAAGCATGCGTGAATAAAAGCAATCAATCATGACATGAAGTAATTAACCGAGACAATATCAAGCATAGATCATTAAGGATATGTGCTAAAACAGTAAAGATTTAACTAAATCGGCTATTCTGATACACTTGAGAAGCCCAAGACCTTTAGCCGATCCAATCTAATTGATATGATGTGTAAAGATCCAACATGTGTACAATAACCTAGAATAAAACTAATAGATCTACTAAAACCATGAATTTGAAATCCTCAGACTAAGTAATCGTCGGACCAAGTCTCCTCCAAGCAAGCTCAGCAAACCAATCACCTCTAAACAGACACATGCACGCAATGTTATGGGTAAAGCTCTGGTGAATCGACTAATTTGCCAATACTGACATGGGAACGAACTAAGTGTATGAATAGTTTCAAGACAAAACTTGCCAACCAATCTGACCCAGTGAGATTGATGACTTAACCCGTTGCAGCTGCTAGAATTAGAAAAGATTAACAAACTTTATCATAAAACTACTCGTACCCTAGAACTCACCACATGTCACGAACAAGATTGATACAATCTAGCTAATGCAAGCATGAGATCAATCATCAAAGCAAGGGAGTAAACATGATGAACATTTATGACAATCGAATCTAAGAAGATGTGAGCCAAATCTACCAATCTTGATCGGGTAGTGATGTTGTTGCAATAAATAAACAGTGTAAAACAGACAGCATAGGTAACTTAATGAATCTACTAGGTTACCAAGCCTAATAGAGCCAATAACTAGCTTATGTCAACACATGCAATAGGAGGTCGAACCAGCCCTATCAAATGAAAACATAAACTGCTAGCGAGTGTCAATGCATAGATAAGAAGTCGAACCAGCCAAATCAAGCATAAACACAAGCCCTTTGGCCATATCCATGTGTAAATAGGAGGTCAAACCAGCCCTATCTAACATAAATACAAGCCATGACGGTACTTACAGCAAACCAGAGGTCAGACGACCCGATGCAGCCTAGCTTGATGAAGAAACTCGCCGAGATCCTAAAACTAAAGGTTGGTGGCCGAAGCTAAAAGATTGTATTGATTGACTGAGAGATGTGTTTTACAGGTGCCAAGGCTTACATATTTATATCCTGGGCTTTGACCGAGTCCTAACTTGATATGACTTTGTGAAATAAGGATAAAGACTAGAAAACTACTAAAACCCAATAACTTAGGCCCTACTATTTTGTTCTATAGAGTCCTGTGTCGTTAACGTATCGTAGCTTGCCATGCCAGATCGAAATCGTCATGACTTGCAACATGATATGGTTTAGCGGCGCCACCTGTTCTTTTTGGTATAGCAAGTTTGGATGAGCCAAATGCTTCCAAACTTTTTCTGTGGTCTCCTGATAGCATATGGTAGCTGCTGTAATTTTTGTAGAATTTTCTATGCAAGTCTTGTATATGGTCTTTTATGCATCCTTGTATCTATTTAAATTAATAAAAGCATCAAATAATTTTATTTTATGATGTCCATAATATTTTCTGGTGTCCATGAGTTATTTATGTTGCCATGATATGGTTGCTATGGTCCAAATGTAAGTTTGGAATATCGTTAATTCTTTAAGTGAGATGTTAGTCCCATCTGGACAGATCTGGGGACTTAGAGAAGTTCACCTTGATAAGTTGGTTTCCGGGGAAACTTTTGAATACCAAAGTTCACCTTCATATCTAGCTACTATTCAAATTTGAGGTCATTTGGCCTAGTGGTTTGAAAGTTACAGCTGTTTGAAGTTACCTCCCAGTTTTTGGGTGCTCTCTGTTTCAGCAGAGTAGTTTATGTAATTTTGCTATTTCGAAGTACTTAATTTCTGAATCATGCTTTGATGTCTGAATATGAAATCTGGAGAATTTTATAAGATTTCCAGAATGTCCTCTTGCAAGTCATTTGGACTTGTATATCTCCAGATATGTTTTATTTTCTGTACAACTGTTGCATGCCCAGATTTCTGGGAACTTGCTGGGAAGCAAGTTGCTTATGTTAGATGCTTTAAGTTAAATTATGTTCTTTAAAGTGATTTGAATAGAGCTGGGCTACTCGGTAAACAAGTGTCCAGTGATATATGTTCTCATAACATGTTTTATTCATTTATCTCCATTGTCATACATATCTCTGAAATGCTAGTGTTCAACTGTCCATTGCTTTTTACCTCTCAACATGCTTTGCTAGGAATCATATTTGCATGATTAACATGGACTTGGATTTTTTTGTGGAAGTAATCAGTATATGAATCTAACTGATATAGTTTGATTTCCAAAGTATCCATTTTACCTAATTCTTATTATACTTGAACTGGAACTGCTGTTGCTACTTGCTAAAGTTGAAAACACTAATTGTGTTCTTAAATTTAGGAAAGCGCCTTCTCCAAATTTGCAGAGAGAATTGAGTTGGAAGGTTATGTGATTTCAAAGAACAAGAAAAGCACATTCTTCGTCAAACCTACAAGGAAACCACTGGATGCAGGAGCAGGAAAGGTCCTGGACATGGATACTTGGCGAAGTATGTGACCCGTAGCCAACTTATGAATTGAACGAATTGAAGAGCAAGCTTGTGCATCTGCATTAGCAGCAGCAGCCCAACAGAAGAACAGTGAGATTCAATCTGAGGTAGAGAAGTTAAAAGAACAGCATACCGTTCAAGCCGCTGAGAGGGAGAGCGACAGGGAAAAAATTCAGCAGCTGCAATTACTTATTTGGAAATAGGAAGACATTTGACTTCCTTACATTGTATAAACGATTGAATGCTTATGATCCAAGTTATTAATATGATTGCCTTTTTGTGCCACTGAATTTTGTAATTTTATGAATTTATGTGCAACGAATTCAATGCAATAATTGGTTGTCCTTCAAATCTCATGTCGATGCAATAGTTTGTATTGCATCCTAGCTCATGTCGATGCAATAGTTCGAATTGCATCGAACATAGCATCGATGCACATCGAACCAAAATGGCGATGCAATAGAACCTCTTGCATCAGATCAAAATGTTAATGCACTAGATTATATAGCATCGAACCTAATATGGATGCAACATAGTCTCTTGCATCGAATGATAGCTGTTGCAATAGATGTATTGCATCAACATGATTTGGATGCAATAAGCCATTGCATCTCTCAATTTTGATGCAAGAGACAACGGATGGGTGATGCAATAGTTGTTTCTCGCATCAACCACAAGTAACCGATGCGAAAGGCTATTGCATCAAGAGCACTTGCACGGCTCGCATCAAACATGAAACTGATGCAACATCAAGCTATCACATCAATTTAGGCCCAATTACATCAAAAATGTGCCGATGTAACAGGGTAAAAAATTAGTAGTGGTATCTTAGCTTTCCACGCTAGATCGGAATCGTCATGACTTGTCAATTCTCCAGATAGCTGATTCTGGTTAGCCAATTCTGCACCAATTTAGCTGATTCCCCAATTCTGGCTGTTATTCAGCACTTAGCTGACCTTGGTACTGTTTTCTTTAGGAAGCTTCATCCTCACGCTCACTAGTCCAAATTTTGGTGCAAACAATTTACTTATTATCAATTTATTTTATTATAACCTTTTTTCATCCAGTTTGCATGACTCAAGCAAGGTCAAACTTAAGATGCAAAGTAAAATAGACCTTGGCTTGTCTTCATATCAGAATACCTTTACTGTTTATGATAACAACTCATAGCTCATTAATCAAATTCCGACACCATGCCAAAATTTGAATAAAGAAGGTCTTTTTAACCTAAGCACCATGTTTAAATTAAAAAGACCCATGAATGTGCAACATAGGCCTATGTGATAATACCCAAGCTAGAGTGTATATCATAAACAAAAGAAGCATGAGTTTGCATGGTCAGGCTATGGGGAAGAAAGTGAGTAAACGAATTGGTGAATATTACCTTTGCATACCTGGGAGTACTTACCAACAACAGATGCAGATGATTGCTCTTGACGCTTCTTGTGTTGTTCACATGATGGATCTGCCCAAGGGAACTTCAAAGCTCGGCCACACACACATGTCTTAGTGTGTATGGATTATGGGCTTTGATGGTTATTTCAAAGGCATGGAGGTGAGCCCTTCTTGCTTGTGGGAGCAACGCTAGGCGAAGTCAGCTAGCACATCTTTCGAATATGTGAAGCCAGCACGCTCCTTTTCTCTCCTCCAATATATATATTTTTAACTATTTTTTTGGCAATCTCTTTTCTTTTTTCTCTTTTTTTCTTTTTTTTATTTTTCTCTTTTTTTCACTTCTTTTTTTGGCAAGGTAGAGCCAACATCTCTTTTTTTCTTTGAACCAAGGTGATCTTGAGGTGAGACTCGCATCGTCCTCCCCCACACTTGGATTTTTGAAAGTCAAGTGTGTAAGGTCAGGGTCTCCTCTTGAGTTTATTCCATCACCAAAGATCATCAAGGTGTGTTGTTGATGTCGCTCCCATGTTCTCAAGCTTCGTATGTCCTTTATTCTTCTTAATCTATTCCTAAAATGGTTAGCGACCAAGAATACCCGAAGGTGCATACCAACTTGAACACATGTTCTTTATTTTATTGAAATAATCCAAGGTATCTCCCGGTAGTGCTTTCTTTATGGTCATAAGCTTGACCGCCAAACCTAGGGTGAAACTTGAAGCCAGAAGCGATGGCTGGCTTCAATGGTGGCTACAAGAACTCGTCCATAGGACAAATATTTTGCTTTTGGATTTTGAAAGGGCATTATTATAGAAAGAGAGAACAAGAATAATAAAAAATTTTTTAAAAAAATGCTTTTCTAAAAAAATAAGAGAAGACAATAAGAGAGTGGATAAAAATCTTTTTGTGCATGTGCAAAAGTTTGAACATGCAATTTTAAATAATAATGCCCATTTTTTTTAAAATATAGGCTTCATGAAGGAGGGTCATGAACATAAAAGAAAATATTTTTTCTTTTTGGATAAAACACAAGGACACACGGGTGAACTAGGTTCAGAGACAGATACGACAACCGTTCCCCGGTAACGGCACCAGAAAGCTTGTTGGCGCTTGTTAGCCTTAGCAGAAAAGTCCGCAAGCGCATGGAAGTACCGTTGTAGCATTCACCCAGAAGTATTTAGGTTATCGTAATTTCCCAAAGGAATGGTCTTTGTACTTAGTCTCTTAGCTAGCTTTACCCAGAAGAGATGGAAGGGATAGCTTGGGTGGAGAGGTTCTTCTAAGGTCAAACGCATATAAGTGATGGTAAATTTCCCACTACTTGCTTGCTTCAGGCATTGATGCACTGGTCTGCCAAGCAATATTAGTATAAGCTCTACTCCACGTCCGAACGTGGGGGAATGCAGGTACGAGTGGATAGGGCTGTCACCACCTGGCACCTACCCCTCTATCCATGGGCGCACACAGCATACAAAGGTAGACCCCAACCTAGACACCACGTCTACGAAGGCGACTACTACTCTAGCATTAGCTAGGAACATCTGTCTCTACCAGGAGTCCTCTACTAGAGAACCCATCCAAAGGATGGACGACGATCCCACAAACAATTAGCTTTATGAAATAGATATGCTTAATGAATCAAACCAAAGTTGAACATGAACTTCTTACTTCAAGTAGCAAGACGATCATAGAGGTACAAGTTAGAGCGAGAGTCGACAAGCCTGGCACTTCTTCCACCTGAAGGTAGAATTGCTTCAACTCCTCTCTTACTCTAGCTCTTTCCCTCTCTCACTCCCTATACTAATTTAGCTAGAAGCTATGGAGTGGATCTTGCTCTTCCTCTCTATATTGTGACCTCTTTGTGTTGGTGAATGAATGAATGATGAAGAGAGGAGGCCTCCTTTTATAGCATGAGAGGAGGGGGCTCTATGCAAAGGGTTCATCCCCACTTCGTCCACCTAGAGGCAGAACTGCTTCGACTCTACTCTTTCTCTAGCTCTTTCCCTCTCTCACTCCCTATACTAATTTAGCTAGAAGCTAATGGAATGGAGCTTGCTCTTCCTCTCTACATTATGACCTTTGTGTTGGCGAATGAATGAATTATAAAGAGAGGAGGCCTCCTTTTATAGCTTGATAGAAGGGGGCTCTATGCAAAGGGGCCATCCCCACATGGAAGAACCCAAACCGACCTCCAAAGGGCAGTTTTCACTTTTCATCTGTATCGATCGTAGGTGGGACCATCCTTGGGGAACCGCCTAATGAACCGCCAGAGAAAGCTGGGCCTGAGAGGCCCCACTAGGGGGGGCGGCTGGTCCCGGGGGTGGCTAGTCCCCTAGCTTGGCTTTTTAAGCCCAACTTTTGTGAGCACATAGACCTTGTTGTTGGCTTTCCAACGCCTGGTGGATGGCCCAAAACGGAGTTTGGATGAGTGAGTTATGGCCAAATTACTCGGGCCCACTGCTGTAGTCCTGAGATGGAATTGAACTTTATTTGGGCCTTTGCTTCTTTGGCTCATATTGGGTTTTCTTCATTATTCTTTGTTTGCGCAGTCCTGAATTCAAAGCCTGCTTTTGCACTTTCTCATTTGGGTTGTGCACTCCCACTTGTTTTCATCAATAAACCTACAAAAATGTGAGCACTAGCAGTACAGGTGGAATTCCGTTAATAGCATATTGCTATGTGTTAAAGCATGATAGTTTCTCTCCTTTTAGGCATAAGTTGGTGGTTATAAATGATCTGTAAGGACAGCCAACAACTATCTCGGTCATGATCTTCATAATCTTCTTTGTCAGTTCTTCCCCCATATCGGCTCTCAGCCAATGTATGACGCGATCCCAAACCTTTTTGGTGAATTCCCAGATCTCCTAGGGAGCCAACAGGTGGCGAGAGATGCTTCAGCCACCTTGTATGATAGGTACTCCCTGTCTTTAGCCCTGTAGCTCTATGTCAGTAGGAACTGAAGGTTACGGTGGGTCGTACATGGTACGCTCATCAATTCCTTAGAAGGATGGCAGTACCGGTGTACCTTTCTCCCTTCGCCACTCCGAAGCCTGGCCTATCGTACAAAGGGGCAGAACAGTGCCACAGGAGCATGCCTCCCTCCTTGGGTGGGGCGAACTTGATCTTGCCCGCTGCCACGTGCTACTACCATTAATGCACCGTACCTCATGTCACAGTGACCAGTGAGTGAATCTTCCTTAGATCAGGCAAATCATGGTTGTGTACAGTGTAACGTCCCGCCTTATCAAGGCCAGGCCTGCTTACATTCGGCCGCTTATCTAGGACATAGACTACCCTCACAGACCAACACTAGTCTTTTCTGCACACTTTGTCCTCACTCATGCACACCCGGGAAAGACTTCCTGGTCGGTCACCCATCACTCCAGGCCAAGCATGCTTAATTTTGGAGTTTTTTGGAGATGGGCTTCCGAAAAAGAAGTTGCAATTTGTTGGTATGACTATCCTATTTATCCTATTAAGCCTTGGGCTGGGGTGTTACATATGGCATCAGTCTACATCAGGCAAGAAGTGGGAAGAGACTGAACAGTCCTCTCCCTCTTAGGTCGGCCAAAGCAGAACTACATCGAATGCCCATACGTCGGGCAAGGTACGAACAGAGGCCACGTCGTTCTGTCCCTTAGGTCGAGCGAGGTGAAGAGGAATGCCTGGCGACTGCCCAACATCGGACGGGCCAATTGTTGGCTCAGGAGCGAATCCTGACTCCTTACTGTGGCCTTTTGGAGGCTTACTTTACTGAGGCCTGTTGGTGCTTCTTAGCGTCAGCAGATAAATCCACAAGCGCACAGAAGTACCATTGAAGCCTTCACCCAAAAGTATTCAGGGTATCATAATTTTCACATGGAACAGAAGTGTAAGAGATCTCTAAACTAGTTCTCCCTAGAATGATAAGATGAAGAGTAGCTTAGGTAAAGAGGTTCATCTAAGTTCAAATGCATATAAGCGATGATAACTTTCCCACTACTCGTCTGCTTTAGGCCCACTGACGCACTTGGTCTGCCAAGTGATACCAGTATCAACGCTACTCCGTGGCCGAACGTGGGGGAATAATGGCACGAGTGGATAGGGCTATCACCACCTGCCACCTACCCCTCTGCCCATGGGCACGCAAAACATACGAAGGTAGACCCCAACCTAGACACCACGTCTACAAAGGTGACTACTACTCTAGCGGCAATCAAGAACATCTGTCTCTATCAGCAGTCCTCTTACTAGAGCAACCATCCAAAGGATGAACGATAATCCCACAAACAAGTAGCTTTATGAATTTAACATGCTTAATGAATCAAACCAATGTTGAACACGAAATTCTTCAAGTAGCAAGACGATCATAGAGGTACAAGTAGGAGCGAGAGCCGACAAGCCCGGCACTTTGTCCACCTGAAGGTAGAACTACTTTGACTCCGCTCTTACTCTAGCTCTTTCCCTCTCTCACTCCCTATACTAATTTAGCTAGAAGCTAATGGAATGGATCTTGCTCTTCCTCTCTACATTGTGACCTCTTTGTGTTGGTGAATGAATGAATGATGAAGAGAGGAGGCCTCCTTTTATACCTTGAGAGGAGGGGGCTCTATGCAAAGGGTTCATCCCCACATGGAAGGCCCCAAACCAACCTCAAAAGGGTGGTTTGCACTTTCCATTTACACTGCTCATATGTGGGACCATCTGGAGGGAACCGTCCTATGAACCGACACAAAAGACTGGGCCTGGGAGGTGCCACCAGGGGATGGGCCGCCCCCAGACCTTCACGTGGTTGGCTCTCCTCTGGGCCTGGACCTCCCCTATGGTTACAAATGGACCCAGATTTAAAGTAAAGGGGGGCTTCTTTGCTAAACTTGGTTGCGCATTCTCTGAATTCAAATTTCACCTTTACGCTTTCCAGTTGGTGTTGTGCACTTCCACTTGTTTCACCATAAATCCTGTAAAAACATAAACACTAGGGGTACAAGTGGAACTCTGTTAATAGCATATGTCTATGTGTTAAGGTATTATAGTTTCTCTCCTTTTAGATATAAGTTGGCGGTTAAAAATGATCCATAAGGACCGCCAACAAGACCCCCAAGCTTAACCTTTGCTCGTCCCGAGCAAATAACTAAGTATGGTTGTTGATCAGGAGTTGCTACAATGCCGATCATATTTCAAATGTACCAAGTTTATAACAAATTTTTCCACCACAATTTGAATAAATTAGCATGCTATCCACCTTGCTATTATCTTGGAGCAAATGGGCCTTTTGGCCATCTTGAGTCTTGGGTGATTGCAAGACACAACAAATTCATAGATATTGTTTATCATTCATCCCAAGATCAACCATCTTTCTGGAGGTTTTGAAAGTTTTTGTAAAACAAATGTAAGTTCCTCAAATGATTCACTCGATTATTTAAAGTGTATGAATACCTCACCAAAGGCATTGTAATGTTGCCTTTCATATCCTACCACAAAGGCTTATGAGTGGAGTTTTGGGCAGTATAAAGGTGGGCATACTTGCATCACATGTATTGCTAAGTCAAAAACTGAACCACAAGGAGATACAAGTCATACACTTTGATTGAGATGTGCAAGTGTGTGGAGTATGAAGATGGTGCAATTCCTAGTTCTAAATATTTTGTTACTCCATGCATCATGATTCTCTCCTTTATTGGATGGAATGAAACTTTTTTGGAGGGATATGGGCTATAAGATCATGTATCCATTTTTGGAACGGGTACATGGAAATTTTTCTTTCCCATTTATTTATTGCATGCCCCTTGGCTTTTTTTCTTCTTTCTTTTTTTTCTTTCTCATGCCCCTTGGCATGGATTTTTTTTTACATAGCCCATATCGTTACTGACATATGAATAAATTTTGGATGGAGAGACATCATGATGGCAATGTGAGGAGTAAATGTATGGTGTAAATGCATGGCTCTTAGGATAAGTGTCGGCATTTTTATTTCTTGGATAACAAATGCGCAGCTCTCAAGGTAAGAATCGGCATTTTTATTTGGTGGAAGAGTGCGCAACTCTCAGTGTAAGAGTTAGCATATTTTTGATGGATGGATGGGTGCATGTTGTGAGCAACTCTCGGGGTGAGAGTTGGCTTTATTTGGTGGGTGCAAGTGAATCTCAATCATGGGTGTATGACCATAATCTCGCATAGGTCACAACAATTTGACCTAACTCAATGTTCCACAAGCAGCATATGACTAAAAGGTTTGCAGAATTGAGACATGTCATATGGCCTTGGTAGGAATTTTATAATCATTGAGGAACTTTTGTTTTTGAATGTTTTTGAAAATAAAACTCCGGATGTCAAGTTTCACTCAGAAAAAAGTCATAGCGCAACCCATGTCACCATATGATATCAGGCAATAACTTAGACAAGATCGAGCATGTGCAACCCACTAGTCCAGTTTTTAGGATGAGACATTTTTAGCTGATAAACCCAAATCTTAGAAAAAGCTCAATTATAAAATGGGTACAGGTGAAACATAAGACAGAGCAAGTGTTCATCATTTTAACAAGGGTAGAATCTAACACATCTTAACACATATGAGAGAGAAAAATAAATAATATCTCACCATTTTATAAGTATGAGAATTTAGAAAGAAATATGAGATAAAAGTTACCTTTGTGGGAGCCCTCCCCCAAGCTTGATCTTGACTTACCAATGTGGTTCACCTGGGGGTGCCACTAATTGGTGGTGCTTCAGCTTGATGTGTAGTTCATGGCCTCTCTTGAGCATGCTAGGAAATTTCCCCCAAGCTTGTTTTTATGGTGGTATTGAGATAACAAGACAACAAAGCTTGGAGTTGAAAGGTATATTACTTTATTTTCAAGATTTTATTTATCATTATATTATTTTTTTTTGTTTCAAGGTTCACCAAAGAAAAATGTTTGTCTCTGTTGTCATCTCAAAGACGTACCCTCATGAAGTTGATAAATTCCTGCAAGGGGTTAGTTCATAAGATCAACCAAAATCTATACTAGCAGCTTTGGTTCCAAGATCAAACTAGACACCATGTCTAATTTGGTCTAGGCAGGCAACTTAATCTAATCATCATGCTTAAATTAATGAGCCTAAAGAAGCATGATCCACATTCGAATTTCAAACTAAGCACCATGCTTATGCGTAATCAGTAATTCCCAACCAAAACTTACCAGCATAGAAATTGAGTCATTATAAGATAAATAAGATTCATCCAACAGAGACAGATTTTTGAACATGGGAACCATAAATTGTTTCATTCAAACTCAAACAAGGCTAGGATAAAGAGAAAGCATGTCTTGCTTCATCTCCAACATGAATTTCTTTCAGCATTCATGACAACAACTCAAAGTTCATTTATCAAAATGCAACACCATGTTACAATTTTGATTAAAGAAAGCTAGTTTAACCTAAGCACCATGCTTAAATTAAAAAGCCTATGGATATACCACAAGCGCACCCATGTGAATGCACCTAAACTCAGAGCATAAGGCTTGAACAAAGGAAGAGCATGCTATTATACCTTCATGGAGACAAAAAAATGAGTGAATGTGTCGGTGTTTTGACCCCGGGGGCTAGCACCAACAAGTAAATTTGTATGCGTACTCCCTAATTCAAATGGTGATACAAGAAGGACACAAGGGGTTTATCCTGGTTCGGGCAAGAGAAGGCCCTACGTCCAGCAGGGGGGAAGAGTTTGTATTATCTTGCACTGAAGTGTTCGTACAGGGGTGAATACAAGTGAGTGAGTGAGCGAGCTGGGACTTGAGCGTTTTGGGCTCTGGTAATTCTCTCTTGACCTGTCTGAACTAGTGCTTGGCGCCTCCTTTTATAGGTGAAGGAGGGGCTCAGGGGTACATGTAGCGTTATGAGGGTGCTACGCTAGCTAGAAAATAAAACTTTTCTACCTCATAAACCAGGATCTACTGCTAGTTACAGGTTATGGAATTATCACTAGACGCGTAGGTGCAGTGAAAGATGACTAGATGTAATCGTACGCGTCGCAGCAGGCAGTGCAGTTGCATGGTCATCTGTCACATCAACCCCCTCGTGCGGTTCATCCTAGTGCTCTAGATGCAGCACCTCCGAGGAATCCCACACGTGCGGGGAAGAAGCGATGCACCTCCGGACTGCTAGGTCCACGAGGAGCAGAAGGCACGAGCGTGGGGAGGGCAACGGTGGCTGTTAAAGGCATGTAACCTCCTGGCCGTGCCCCTTCCCCTTGCTTATATAGGAGTCCCCAATGATCTCATGAGTTGGAGGCCCATTAGTAATCCTAAGCCTTGTCTAATTCGGGTCCAACCCGAATTAGGTTTCCAGCCCCTTAAGCGTGCGACCCTATGGGTTCACGCACACATTGACATGGGTCGAGTACTCCTACTCGCCCAATAGTTGACAGCGGCCTCTAGCAAGGCGTGACAATTCCTATGTGCACGCAAAGATCATATCAGACGAACCACTACGACCACATACAAGTTATTCCCTTTGTCACTCAATATATGGTTCCACTTGTGGGTGAACACTTAACCCAAGCACGATCATGCATTTGTTCATCCAATCACTTGAGTGATCCAGTGATATCTCTCTCACGTAGAGAGGGGCAAATTCCATCTTGATTGTCTATGTCTCATAGCATGCTTCCCGACAACCCGAAGACCACATTTATAACTACCCAGTTACGGAGTAGCGTTTGATAGTCCCTAAGTAGGCCATTTCACATCTTGAGTACATACCACAATCTCAGGTCTAAGGACATAACATATATGACTGAATAGAGACTTTCTCATGTCGGGTCAGTCCAGCCTACATGTCTCACATGTGCCCACATTATTAGTTTGACATCTCTATGTCCATGACTTGTGAAACATAGCCATCAACTAATACATGTGCTGGTCTAATATTCAAGTGTGTTCTCACAAGAACACCGACCAGGGACAAGTTTAGAATAACCATTTAAGTAATTGAGTTCCACAAACAATTCACATAATTGATAATCAACACAAGTTGTCTATAATGGATATTCAATGAACACTTAATGCATGTCATAGATACAACTGGAATATCGTCATCTCTATGATTACCTCTGGGGCATATTCCCAACAGTCTTCCACTTGTACTAGAGTTAATCTCTAAGATGTCTAATCCCCAAAGACCTCATGTGCGCCTCATGCTTAGGCTATGGAAGAGCCTTTGTCAAAGGATCTGCTACATTCAAATCCGTATGTATTTTGCACAATTTGATCTCTTCTCATTTCACAAACTCTTGAATGAGATGAAACTTCTGGAGTACATGTTTGTTCTTCTGGTGATCCCTAGGCTGCTTAGCCTGTGCAATCACCCCATTGCTATCACAATGTAAATTCAATGGGCCCGACGCATTCGGAAACACACCAAGTTCAATGAGGAACCTCCTCAACCAAACACCTTCCTTTGCAGCGCCAGAAGCTGCAATGTACTCGGCTTCTGCTATAGAATCAGACACCGTCTCTTGCTTAGAACTTTTCTAGCTAACTGCACCACCATTTATTGTGAACATAAAACCTGATTGAGATAGTGAATCATCCTCGTCAGTTTGGAAGCTAGCATCGGTGTAACCATTTATAATGAGCTCCTCCTCACCTCCATAGATTAAGAACACATCCTTAGTCCTTCGTAAGTACTTAAGAATGTTTTTAACCAACGTCCAGTGACTCTCACCAGGATTGGCTTGATACCTGCTCGCAACACTTAGAGCATAGGCTACATCTGGACGAGTACATATCATGGCGTACATGATGGAACCAACTGCCGAAGCGTATGGAACCATACTCATGTGTTTGCGCTCAGCATCAGTGAAAGGACACTGCTTATCACTGTAGTGCACACCATGTGACACAGGCAAGAACCCTTTCTTGGACTATTCCATGTTGAACCTCTTCAACATCTTAATGCCCAAGATGTATGTTGCTTCTCCTAAATCCTTCATAGAAAAACTATTATTCAGTGAAGTCTTTACAGATTGCAACATAGGAATATCATTCCCAATCAATAGTATGTCATCCACATACAAGATCAGAAATACAACATTTAGGGTTTAGGGTTTGGGGGAGGGCTCCCACTTTCCTTCTTGTAAACACAAGGTTCTTCTTCATTCTGACGAAAGCCAAACCCTTTGATGACCTCATCAAAACAAAGATTCCAACTCCGAGATGCTTGCTTTAACGCATAAATAGATTTCTTAAGCTTGCATATCTTTCCAGCATTATTAGGATCAACAAAACCTTTGGGCTGTATCATATACATGTCCTCTTCTAAATACCCATTTAGAAAGGTTGTTTTAACATCCATCTGCCATATCTCATAATCGAAATATGCAGCAATTGCTAGAATGATCAGGATAGATTTGAGCATTGCTACCGGCGAGAATGTCTCGTCATAGTTAACTCCTTGAACTTGCCGAAAACCCTTTGTGACAAGCCGAGCTTTATAGATGTGAACATTTTCGTCCATATCCTTCTTCTTCTTGAAGATCCATTTGCACTCAATGGGTCTAACCCCATCAGGCAGGTCAACCAAGTTCTAAACTTGATTGTCTCCCATGGAATCTATCTTGGATCTCATGGCACTTTGCCAATTCTCAGAATCTGGATCCATCATAGCTTCTGCATAATCCACAGGTTCATCATCGTCTAACAATAACAAATCCCCACGCAATGCGTGAAGTCTCGCTGATCTTCATGGTTGTGGTGGTGTGTCCACTGCCACGGGTGTCTCAACTTACTCTGCAACATTAGCATCACTCGTAGAGTCAGTCCCTACTGGCTCATCTTGAACTTCTTCAAAATACACCTTTTGTCCATTCTTTTCTCTTTTGAGAAACTCTTTCTCTAAGAAAACACCATTTTGAGTAACAAACACTTTGTCCTCTGACCGATTATAGACATAATACCCTAAAGTTTCCTTCAGATATCCTAAGAAAAAGCACTTGTTTGATTTGGGTGTCAGTTTATCTGATATAAGTCATTTGACATAAACTTCAGAACCCCAGATTTTCAGAAAAGACAAACTAGGACTCTTACCAATCCATATCTCATATGGTGTCTTAACTATGGACTTAGATGTAACCCTATTCAATGTGAAAGCGGCTGTTTCTAGAGCGTATCCCCAAAATGATAAAGGTAGGTCCGACTGGCTCATCATAGACTGAACCATGTCCAACAAGGTCCGATTACGTCACTCAGACACGCTATTTCTCTGAGGCATTTCGGGTGGCGTAAGCTGTGGAACATTCCACAACTCTTAAGATGATTGCTAAACTCGTGACTTAGATATTTGCCTCCATGATCAGATCGCAAGGCCTTGATCTTCTTGCCATGTTGATTCTCTACTTCATTCTAAAATTCTTTGAACTTTTCAAATGTTTTAGACTTATGCTTCATTAAGTAGACATATCCATATCTACTAAAGTCATCAATAAAAGTTATGAAGTATTGAAATCCTCCTCTAGCTGTCGTGCTCATTGGTTCACATACATCAGTATGTGCAAGTTCCAACAAGTCAGACGCCCTCTCAGGAAATCCTTTGAATGGCGCCTTGGTCATCTTGCCTAGCAAGCAAGCCTCACATGTCTCGTATGATTCAAAATCAAACGAAGTTAGAAGACCATCATCATGGAGCCTCTTCATGCAATTCTCACTTATATGACCCAAGCGACAATGCCACATATAGGTAGGACTTAACTCATTAAGCTGAGACCATTTAGCACTAACATTACATACAGGTGCATCATCAAGATTTAAAATAAATAACCCATTCACCATGGATGCAAAAGCCACAAACATGTCATTCTTGGAGATCACACAGCCATTGTCTTTAATCACAAAAGAATAACCATCCTTCATCAAACATGAAGGTGATATAATGTTTCAACTTAAGCTAGGAACAAAATAACAATTATTCAATTCCATGATAAATCCTGATGGCTGGTGAAGTTGCATCGTCCCGATGTTCAATGCAGCAACTCTTGCATTGTTTCCCACGCGGAAGTCAACCTCTCCCTTTTCCACGCTTCTACTTCTTATCATTCCCTGCATCGTATTACAAATATGAGCAACCGATCCGGTATCAAATACCTAGGAATTGATATAGGAGTTAGCGAGAAAAATGTCTGTAACATGAACAACAAGGGTACAAGTAGCATTAATACCTTTACCGCCGCCATCCTTCTCTAAGGACGCCAAGTACTCCTTGCAATTCCTTTTCCAGTGACCTTTTCCCTTACAATAAAAGTAATCAGAATTTGCAGATGGTCTAGCCTTAGCAGCAGATGGGTTCGGCTTAGAGATCTCATCTTTAGTCTTGCCCTTCTTCTTGCCCTTCCTCTTGAACCGAGGTCTGTTTTGGACCGCCAACACTTGGCTACTGCCGGCACCTTTCTTGATGTCGGCTTCTGTTGTTTTCAGCATACCACACAGTTCACTCAAGCCTCTCTCCGCCCCATGCATATGGTAGTTCAAGATGTAGTTTCCATAGCTGGGCGGAAGAGACGAGAGGATAAAATCAGTAGCCAACTCTTGGCCGATTGGGAAGCCCAGCTTCTCCAACCTCTGAGTGTAACCAACCATCTTGATTACGTGTGGTCCTACTGCTACGCCCTCTGCAAGCTTGGTTTCCACAAGCGCCTTCGAGACATTGAACCTTTCAGTCCTGACCTATGTGTGGAACATCTCCTCAAGCGCCATGATCATATCGTTCGCTGAGTGATTGTTATCGAACTGCATCTGCAGATCAGATTCCATGGAAGCAAGCATAAGGCAACTCACTTTAAGATTAGCATCGCATGCTTTCTTGTAAGCGGTTCTTTCAGCAACAGGTGCATTTTCTTCAGGCTCATCTGGTAATGGGGTGTCTAGAATATCTTCCTTTTTCTTAGCCCTGAGAACAATTCTCAGGTTGCGGACCCAATCCACGTAATTTGTTCCATTCAACTTATCTTTCTCAAGAATTGTACGCAAAGAAAATGGTTGATTGCGAGCGACCATCTACAACAAATGTAGTGCAAAATACTAAGGCAATCCGTGAAGGAGTAAATTATATCAAATAGAATATACTCCCACTAAAATCAATATCCCTCAATTGATACTTAGTGATTCAAGACCCACAACTAACATCCCAAATAGTGAGCTTTAGCATCACCGCTGGTTGGTATGGTAGATTGGTAAGCAACACCTTGCTAATCATATCTCATATGACTCTTGTTGTTGGGCTATCATCCCTATGCCAAGCACTCAACCTTACCATGCTTCAAGATCCCTAACCATTAGGATGACCTTGTTCAAGTAACCAAACCTTCTTGCAGTAAGTATCCGATACAAACCTGCCTAGTCGAGGAAAACCAGTGGCGCCCTAATTTCATAGACCCACCACTGATTGTACAAGACTTATGACAGTGCAAGGTTTGGGAAAGCATTCAACTTAAACATTGCTGAGGGATCGTTCTACTTCACTACCGCACTCATGTAGACAAAACATAACAGCATGTGAAAGTAGAACAAATAATGAGAATCACATTCACACATAGTGACATGGTATGGACCTTTAATGAATTGTGATCTCATCTCCATCATCTAGCCCATCATGGTGATCTCCATCTTCACGATCCATGTGTGCCATCCTTCTTGTGACAAGTCCTCCAAGAACTATCTTGCCGCCAGCTATACTAATTACATAGTCGCAAGATCACAACACGGCGCGCAGGCCAATACATCAAATGGCAACACATATGGCTCCAGCCGTGTTGCTTACATGACACGCATGCCATGAATGAATTACATACATATACATGGGCCATACCAATCACATCATACCCTGCAAAAATAAGTCAGGCGTAGAACAATTATATGCGCTCCGACAGGTAGCAACGGCGGTCCCGCTATCTCGGCGGTCCCGCTATCTATGAAATCTTTATGAAATCATTATGAAAATCTCATCAGATTGATCTCATCAACTTGAATCTGAACCATTTGGAGTCCCTCTATTTTCACTAGATCAATCCCATTGATCTATGCCCAACATGTATGGTCTTACGTGTATCACTTAACTCAGGTGGCGGATTAACCGACCGGTATGAGTACATCGTTACATGGCCACGCAACAAGAGCATGAAAATAGATTGAGTTTCCATCTACCACACCATTTCACAAATAGATCTAATCAACATGTGCAACCAAAACTAGTAGATCGCATCTACTACTCTTGCATATCAACTATATGCCCAAAACCAAACCTATAATGAGGCAGTAACGGCTCCGATACCACTGCAGGGTTATGAGGGTGCTATGCTAGCTAGAAAACAAAACTTTTCTACCTCATAAACCAGGATCTACTGCTAGTTACAGGTTACAGAATTACCACTAGACGTGCAGGTGCAGCGGAAGATGACTCGATGTAATCGTACGCGTCACAGCAGGCAGTGCAGTTGCGTGGTCGTCTGTCACATCAACCCCCTAACGCGGTTCGTCCCAGTGCTCCAGATGCAGCACCTCTGAGGAATCCCACAAGTGCAGGGAAAAAGCGATGCGCCTCTGGACTGCTAGGTCCACGAGGAGCAGATGGCACGAGCGTGGGGAGGGCGACGGCGGCTGTCAAAGGCGTGTAACCTCTTGGCCGCGCCCCTTCCCCTTGCTTATATAGGCATCCCCAATGAGCTCACGAGTTGGAGGCCCATTAGTAACCCTAAGCCTTGTCTAATTTGGGTCCAACCCGAATTAGGCTTCCAGCCCCTTAAGCGTGCGATCCTATGGGTTCACGCACATATTGACATGGGCCGAGTACTCCTACTCGCCCAATAGTTGATAGCGGCCTCTAGCAAGGCGTGACAACTCCTATGTGCACGTAAAGATCATATCAGACGAACCACTATGACCACATACAAGTTATTCCCTTTGCCACTCGATATATGGTTCAACTCGTGGGTTAACACTTAACCCAAGCATGGCCATGCATTTGTTTATCCAATCACTTAAGTGATCCAGTGATATCTCTCTCGCGTAGAGAGGGGCAAATTCTAGCTTGATTGTCTATGTCTCATAGCATGCTTCCCGACCACCCGAAGTCCACCTTTATAACTACCCAGTTACAGAGTAGCGTTTGATAGTCCCTAAGTAGGCCGTTTCACATCTTGAGTACATACCACAATCTCAGGTCTAAGGACATAACGTACATGATGTGAATAGAGACTTTCTCATGTTGGGTCAGTCCAGCCTACATGTCTCACATGTGCGCACATTATTAGTTTGACATCTCTATGTCCATGACTTGTGAAACATAGCCATCAACTAATACATGTGATGGTCTAATATTCAAGTGTGTTCTCACAAGAACACTAACCAGGGACAATAGAATAACCATTCAAGTAATTGAGTTCCACAAATAATTCATATAATTGCCAATCAACACAAGTTGTCTATAATGGATATTTAATGAACACTTAATGCATGTCATAGATACAACTGGAATATCATCATCTCTATGATTACCTCTAGGGCATATTTCCAGCAGTACATGAGGCTAGGGCGGACGTAGCTGCTGACGTCAGGGAGGAGATGCTGATCATGTCGGTGCTGATGTAGAGACATGAGCCGGGTGTGGCATTCCCTATAGCGACATGCTCCGAAATGACGGCCGTCCTTCTCATGCATGGGATGACGCAGCCAATGGCCGGTGAAAGACCGACGCCCTTGCGTATGGATCCCTGTAGCTATCGCGTCGGGAGTTGTTGGAGAGTTGATCGGTAAAGACTGAGTCCTGCTCGAGGGGGTAGTCGAAGGGGTTGAGGCCCAAGTGGATAAGAGCGATTCCAGGAAATATAGGAAATGTGTTGGCAAATGTGTCTCGAGAGGGTGCAAAACGGGGAACAGTGCATGGCATGGCATTATAGTGCAGTATGATTTGCCAGATTCCCGGATATGGGCGATAAAAGATGGATTTGACCTTCATACATGCGACTGTTATCGCGAATGTTGCCACGAAGTTAGGCACGAGCAGGTAGAATGCATTAAATTCCCTAAAAACTGTATTGGGAGTAGGTAATGCAGGGGTGTCCTGTACTCGAAGGGCGTCCGTTCACTCGGGTAAATCTCCATCACCGAGGGGTAGCCCGAGTGGCACCCTCGAGTGATCTGCTCTGCCTCGAGCGGGGACCCGTCGGGTAGGTAGCGGCCTAGACCGTTGAGGCCCGTTCGTGGGTCGGCCTAGTATAACTTGGCTTTTGGGCTTCTTATTCTAGGTGAACGATAATCACAATGGTTTTTAGTTTTTTGATGTCAGGGGTTAATCCCCTTAGTCGAGGGTTAAGGGTACCCCTTTCCCAGGTACCCGACAGTAGCCCCCGAGCCCCTGCGCGAGTGCTGGCACTCAAGCTGGGGGTTATAAGTCAAGAGTGAGGCATGGTTCATGACTTTCCATGGGGGGCGCGCAAGCGTCCCCCGCGGGGGTAACCCCTGAGGCCTCGGAGGAGTAAGGAGAGTCCTTTAAGGGCTTTATTTGTCTTTTGTTGAGAGGTGCTTGTCCAGTTGGGCATAGTTGGCATCCCGAAAAGGTTAGGATAACATGAACTGGAGTCGCAGCGCCTAGTTGAAGGGTGGCTCGAGTAGTCGAGCCCCGGGTGCGTTCGACCCTCTTTCATCGAGGGGTGCCAGGCGTAGTCGAGCCCCCGAGCCTCGTGCAACTAGGGCATTTCTAGCCTTGGGCGTCCATCTCACGAGTTTTTTTGATCGGATGTGAGGTGAGAAGCACTTACTACCCTCGATTGGGCGAGTCTCGGTGTTCTCCGTGAGCTGATAATGGGGAATCCAAGTGAAAGCTCGTGCCCCATTTGATGGGGTTGACTAGTGGCCCAGAGGTGTTCTCATTGATGTAAACAAGTAGATATATGGATACTGGTTCTATTCGATAGGACTCGGCGGCTCAATGCCTCCCACCGTGGGGATTCCATGGTAATCCTCTCATTTTGTCTTGGATATGTCTGAGGGGATCTCGAGGGTTCATCCTCGAGCTGAGCTTCGTGTGGCTCCCCTGGGGCGTCCCTGACTCGGGTGCTCGAGGGCGGCCGTCGAACCCTGACCGAGGGTCTGCCTTCGCTCCCTCAAGGCTTGTCATGGGGCCGGGGCCTATTTCCTTCTCGTGGAAGACTCCGATGGTGGATAACATCATCCTTTCGTCCATTGGGCGTGTCCTTTTAGGCGAGAGCCAAAGCGGTGTGGTTGTGGTGGACCTGGGTAACGGCTAGAGCTCGGATGTGCGAAGCATGTGCCTGTCCGAGAATTGAGGGGCGGTTAGGTGAGCGCATTAAATGTGGGGAATTACCGTGCCGTTGTAGGATCTAGCCATTGCTTCTCGGCCACCTCGCCTATAAATATGAGGGGACAGGGTTTTTCTCATTCCCCATCTTGCCATCTTGCATCTGCCGCCGTCGCCACTAGAGCGCCCGAGTCCTTTGCCTGCTAGCACAAGATGGACGCCGAGAATGAGGAGAGGTGCTAGGGCTTGATTGATGCCACCGAGGAGCCGGGTGAGAAGCTGGTGAAGCTGTTCGAGCCCAAGGTCCTTTGTTCCAGCGCTGACAATGAAGAAGCCGGCTTGTGAGCCAAATTGGACAAGAAGGCCCGTGTAATTGGTCAGATTTTGACTTGTGTTGATGTGGCCTCGAGGGCCTTAAAACATGATGTTTATATGGATTTTGAATGCTTTCGAGTTTGAGTCCATCATTCCTTTTCTACTCGATTTGAGTTTTTACGCAGTCATCTTAGCGCACGGTTGCATCCTTCGGTGTGGGGTGTGAGTGGAGGTGCCATAGCCCGGAGGCATAGGCGATCTCATGGCTCGATAGCCCCTCGGCCTCAGGGTGCCCTCATGGCTTTGTTGACTATGTAAGAACTCGCATCGAAGCATATAGGAATGTTAGACATTGATTTTTTGACATCGTGTGCTTTTACTAAGTCTTCTTAGTGTGTGGTTATGCCCCTTGGCGTGAGGGAGTGAGTGGAGGTACCATAGCATGGATGTGCGGGAGATCTCATGGCTCGACAGCCCTTCGGCCTCAGGGTGCCCTCGCGGCCTTGTCGACTATGTAAAAGAATAGACGTCGAGTTTCGAAAAAACGTGTGAGTTTTTAGGAACTACTGGGGGGTTCCCTCTTGTAGTCCCTGAGGGAGGCTCAACTCTGTTAAGGTAGAGTCGAGGCTACCTTATGCATGTGAACAAAAAGTTGAACTTGTAAATGAAAGTACTTCTTATTCATTCATGACATGGAAAAAAACAAGGCTTCGAAGCCCTAGGGGTGAAAGCGACGTAGCTGCTTGATGTTCCATGCATTGTTGAAGGTTTTGCCCTTCCTATTGGCTAGCTTGTAGGTTCTGAGCTTCAACACTTCTACAACGATGAAAGCACAATCCCATGGTGGAGTTAGCTTGTGGCATCGAAGAAGCCTCCGACAGCCTCCTCTCCAGTGGCGTAACTGGCAACAACGTCCATTAGCTCATCGGCGATCTTCGGGGGGTTACGCCCCAGCTCTCAAACCAGCTCCTTATAGGTGGTCCCGGCAATGAACGCTAGGATCACATCGTCATTGGGGATATGGGGGAGCTCAGTGCGTTGCTTGGAAAAGCGCCGAGCAAAATCATGGAGGGACTCCTCGGGCTTCTTCTTGCAGCTTTGGAGGTCCCACTTGTTGCCAGGTCACACGTAAGTTCCCTTGAAGTTCCCCTCAAACACCCTAACAAGGTTAGACTAGTCATGGATCTAATTGGGGGGGAAGTTCCTCGAGCCACCTTCGGGTGGTGTCCGATAGGAACAGGGGGAGTTGGCGGATGATTGCGTGATCGTCGCATGCCCCGCCCAACTGGTAGGCTAGTCAAAAGTTGGCCAACCATAGCTCTGGCTTGGTTTCATCATTGTATTTGATGACGCTCATGGGGGGCGAAAAGGGGCTCGGCAGCGGCATGCTACGGATCACTCTGCTGAAGACTCGAGGGCCCGGTGGCTTGAGGGCTCGTCAGTCCTCATCGCTATCATAGCGTCCCTCTCGATGTGAGCTGTAGCCTCAACCCTCAACGTCTCTGCTCTTGCACCATGGGTTCTCGATGATGTCATAGCGTGCGTCTTGAGGCTCATGGCTGTTGATGAGGCGGTCTTGGATAGGGGTCGCCTTCTTTGCCCCGTGGCTGCTTCTTGGTGAACTGAGACCTCCCTCTCATCGTAGGGTGGCTCGACAGGTTGTTCTGATGTGACCCCTCAATGCCTCAAGGCTGAGCTCTCGGCTTGTTGCGCGGCTGCAACTTCGAGGAGGCCCTCGACCTCGTCCCGTATCTGCCAAGCTTGAGGGTTCGATGGCGTGGGCATGTTACAAAGAAGCATGGTTGTTGCGATGATGTTCTTACTGGCTCGGGGGAAACGGTTGACGACAGGGTGCCCGGGCATCCTGTCCTCAATGATTTGTTGGTTGACCTCTCGGGCTCTAGCTCGGGCCCTTCCACTAGGTGGGGGTCGGTGCTCCTGCTCAAGGGTCCGCTCGAGTTGGCATAGGCGCTCCCGATCCTCTTCGAGCTTGACTCGCATCTCCCAAACTTGTGTGAGCTGAGTGTCTTGGTCATCTTGATGCGGACATGCATCTCGGGGCATGGCCGGCGATTGCTCATGTGGACCTACCACGACAAGGGCCCATCTAGCTGCAGCCGTAGCTGCCACTATGGCTGTTGGGTCAACGGTGTTGTCGCTTGATGTGACTTAGCCCTCGACGTGGAAGCACTCGCGGGTAGGGTCATAGTGGTCGGAGTCAGAGTCGGGGCTGCCGGAGTAGAAGATGGGGAACAGTCCCCGCCGCTCCTCCTCCAGCTGATGCCGTATTGTGCTGAGGGTGTACCACCTTGAACCGGGTGCTCATGGGAAGCCCAAGTCTTCAGAGGCCAGCAGGACCGTCGCCAGATCCATGGTTGCATGAAGGAGGGCCCCTGGGCGATCCTCAAGCGTGCCCATGCTGGAGCGTATCGAGGCAGCGTATGTCGATGTGGCATTGTTGAGACTAAACGGAAGCTATCGGCGGGCTCTGAACAGCCCGTGCGACAACAGGTTGGGTGTCATCAGAGTTGCGCATGCTGGTGGAGCCCCGCCGCGCTTCCTCGATGAGTGCGTGACAAAGGTAAAGTCAGCGTTTCCATAGAGCCCAGTCCGTTTATCCTCCGCTCCTGGACATGGGTCAGATAGGTCCCCAACAAGGGGCTCATCATCGCCTACCAGGAGCGAAGGGAACTCGGCAGGTGCTAACCCAGACACCGGCTGACGGTGATGGCAGCATTGGTCGTGCCTCCTCCATGGCGCGAAAGCGTGTTGGTGAGATCAGCGTGCAGCCCCTCCTGTGCGTAGGGTCTTGGTGTGGCCTCCGCTCAGATCTCCAACTGAGAGCAGGACCATGTCGTGGCTGTGGCCGAGGGACATGAACTCCAGGCTCCCAAACCAGATCAACGTAGCACATAGAAGTGGCGGAGATGAGTCTGTCATCCAAAAAAAATTGTGGAAAATCATTAGTGACACGTAGTACCCCTACCTGGCGTGCCAACTGTCAGTGTTTCGACCCCGGGGGCCTCGCACCAACAAGTAAATTTGTATGCATGCTCCCTAATATGGATGGTGATGTAAGAAGAACACAAGGAGTTTATCCTGGTTTGGGCAATAGAAGGCCCTACATCCAGCGGGGGGGTGGGGAAGTTTGTATTATCTTGCACCGAAGTGCTTGTACAGGGGTGAATACAAGCGAGTGAGTGAGCAAGCTAGGACTTGAGCGTTTCGGGCTCTGGTAGCTCTCTCTTGACCTGTCAAAACTAGTGCCTGGCGCCTCCTTTTATAGGCGAAGGAGGTCTCAGGGGTACATGAATCTAGGGCGGACGTAGCTGCTGATGTCTAGGAGGAGATGCTGATCATGTCGGTGCCACTGTTGAGATGTGAGCCAGGCGTGGCGTGCCCTGTAGCGACGTGCTCAGAAATGACAGCCGTCCTTCTCGTGCGTGGGATGATGCAGCCGATGGCTGATGAAAGACCGGTGCCCATGCCCGTGTGTATGGATCCTTGTAGCTATCGTGTCAGGAGTTGTTGGAGAGTTGATCGGTGAAGACTGAGTCCTGCTCAAGGGGTGGTTAAAGGGGTCAAGGCCCAAGCAGATAAGAGCAAGTCTAGGAAATATGGGAAATGTGTTGATAAATGCGTCTCAATGGGGTGCCAAATGGGGCACAGTGCATGGCATGGCATTACAGTGCAGTAAGATTCACTAGATTCCTAGATATGGGCAGTAAAAGCTGGATTTGACCTTTGTACACTCGACTGTTATCACGACTGTAGCAACGAAGTTAGGCGGGAGTAGGTAGAATGCATTAATTGCCCTAAAAACTGTACCAAGAGTAGGTAATCGAGGGGTGTGCTGTACTCAAGGGGTGTCCGTTCACTTGGGTAAATCTCCATCACCGAGGATAGCCCGAGTGGCACCCTCGAGTGATCTGCTCTGCCTCGAGCGGGGACCCATCGGGTAGGTAGCGGCCTGGATCGCCAAGGCCCGTTCGTGGGTCAGCCCAGTATGACTTGGCTATTTGGCTTCTTGTGCTATGTGAAGGATAATCGAGTTGGTTTTTGGTTTGTTGATGTCAGGGGCTAATCCCCTTAGTCGAGGGTTAAGGGTACCCCTTTCTTAGGTACCTGATAGAATGAGTTGGTCTATGTAACATCCCCAAAAATTCAGACACCAAAAATATGAGCTTTCAAAGTTTTTTCTTAAGTATCCCATTGTTGGTGAGTGGCATGTAGGAAAACACCCAATGAGTTGCACAAGTAGCACCAAAGTTAGTTGGAGCATTTGCATTTTATTCTACAAGAATATGATTTGCCTCTTATGGATTTTATGTATTGCAAATGAAATCAATAACCTATTATCACATGTGTATATATGTGCTACTAACTTTGGACTCGGGTTCAACCCCACCATGAGACTCTATGGGACTTATCAAGCCCTTGTGCCATGGCACTAACTCATTAGCACTAAACCTTTTGCTAACTAATCATGGCATGGCTTGGCTTGGAAACAAACAGAAAAGAAATAGAAAAGGAATAGAAAATAGAGAGAGAAATGAAAAAGGCAAAGCAGCCCAACCAGCCCCATGGCCCACCTCGGCCTCCCAGCCTCGCAACGCCATGGCCCGTGTCGCTGCCCCGGTGGCCCACTAAGCAAGCAAGCCAGCCAGCCCAGCAGGCCACCAGTGCTATCCTGCTCGCTTCCCCGCTCGCGGCCCAGCAAGGCGGCCCACCGCAGCGCCGTGCGCCCGCGCTAGGCCGCCGACCGCTCGACGGCACTTGCCCGTATGCGGCCCAGCACGGCGCCAGCCCGCCCAGTAGGCCGACCACGTGCCTGCGCCTGCCTCTCGCACGTGGCCCAGTGGCCGTTCGCCCGTGCCGCGCGTTCGTCCCGCTCTCGCCGACAGGCGAGACTACCTGTCAATTTCCACTTCTGGCTGCCACGACGTCCCGTCCGCTGTCCCAAAAATGGCACGGCAAACTCCCACCATCCATTCTTTGCCCCGTGACCAGCCACGCGAGCTCGCAGCCATCCACCGCCATTCGCGCCACGCTGGGCAACCCTAACCCTAGCACAGACATGCTCTAGCCGCCCGATGCCCTGCTCTGAACCCTCGCCGTCCATTATTGCCGCCATTGCTGACGCCGGCTATAAAAGAGGGCCCCAACGCCTTAGGGTTTCCCAGTGTCTCCGCCACCACCCAGGTAGCCCCCATAGCTCTCCACCACCCGCCAAGCCGAGAAGGAGGAAGGGAGAAAGAGAACTTGGGAGGATCGGAGGCAGAGCGGAGGAGCCGGACCCAATGCCATCGCCGCTGTTGCTGTGCACCGAAGGAACCCCAGTGGCCCCGCATGACTTCATCAATGCTGCTGCGCTGCTACACCACCATCGAGCCCACCGCTTTGCCGCCTTGGTCGCTAGCCCGTCATCCGTGCACAGGTGAGCCGCCCTGACCGCCATGGCTGCCGCCAGCTCACCGGCCGCGTTCTCTCTCTCCCCTCACTCTTTCTCTTCATCAGCTTTACCATCATGTTCGCAGTGACCTAGAACGCCCTCGGGCAAACTCTTTGGAGCTCAGCAGTGGCCACAGCGGGGCCACACACTTTTACAGCCCTAGCCGCCATGTCTTTCGGCTACTGGAGCACCGCTGTGACCTTACCCTCATGCGCGCCCCGGCGAGCCTCTGTTAGTCACACACTGTAGAAACTTGAGCTCCAAGCTACTCAGAATGATAGGAGATGGGAAGAAAGGAGCTCCTCGCCACGCCAATTTCGCCATCCGTCTCCGCCATCGTCGCCGTCGCCATCGCCGCTGCCGTCAATCGTCTAGAGCTTCCCGGTTCAATTGAAGCACCAAGCCTCACTCACCTTAGTTTCGTGAGTTCAATGTGCTAGTTTGAGTCGCCTCCCGTGCGCCCCACCGCCTTACTGCCGTGTCCACACCGCTCGATGCCACATGCCCGCTTTTGCCTGTGGCCATGCTAACCTAGCCTACATGGAGCCACTGCTGCTGCCTTGGCCACCCGAGATGATCGGGGGCGCAGCGCCACCCGTCGCTGGCCAACCGCCACCGTGGCCACACGCATGCATGAAGAGGGAGATGGGGAATTTCCCTGTTTCGCTTGGACCACGTCCATAGGTCCACCTCAGATCCACGATGGACCAACCATGTCATGCCACCTGGTCGCCCTGTCACCAGTCCATGGTGCGCCGAGTCCATGGGACGAACCGCCGTGGACTCGGCCCGCCTGAGATCCAAACCGCAACGTGGCACGACCAGAGCCCGACACGTGTCCGGGCCGGGCCGGCCCAACCTGGCCTAGATCTGGCCCTACCCAGGCTCGCCGAAGCCCAGTCGAGGCCCGGTCAGCGTTGACTGGTCAACGTTGACCGTTGACCTGGGCTCACCTGTTAGTGACCGTTGACCATGGGTCCCACCTGTCAGCCGCTGACCGAGTCCACCCAGTGCTGACATCAGCATCTGACGTCAGCATGACGTCAACCCCACGCCACCTCTGCCAGACCCTGTGCCATGTGGACCAATCAGAACCCGCCACGTGTTGCGTCCAGGTTTATCTGCCTTTTTTCTTTTTTAGAAAATAGAATAAACTTCAAAAATTCATAACTAATTCATACGAACTCCAAAAAATATGAACCAAGTGTCCAAATTTTCATAAAAATGAGCTCTATGTCATAGGCTTACGTATGAGTGCATTTGGAGTTATTGAATTTTATTGATTCTTTGTGTTGACTCTATAGGAGCCGCTAACGTGGCTATTATGTCTTGTTTCAGAGGAGGAGCAGTTTGAGGAGGACGACTACGAGTACGAGGAGGAGCTCAGTGATGACTTCGTAGGTGCCACACCCCACCCAACCTCGTAGATCCTATTATGCATGGCATAATTTCTAGTCTGCTAGTGCTTTATTTATGAATATCACCTGATGATAGGTTGCATGGTAGATTTGCTTGATGTACTTATGATGCTTTACTTCTACTACGCTTATATCTATGTGATGTGATGCGTGGTGGAGGGTATGGTTATATGGTTAAGGCATGTGGTGCCACTTTACTCAGGAAGAGTGCTGCGTGTGTCTTGGGTGTGTGGTGAGGGTTGAATCGATCGAACAGGATTCTATGATGAGCCATGTGGGCAAGTCTTGCCGGGTGATGTGTTCTGGGCATTCCTGTATGAGGTGCTTGTGGCAGGCACATTGTGAGGTACATGGTGATCCCGGGGGTGAGAACCTTCGTGGAGCGAAGCCCCGGGTAGGAGGTGCTATTGTAGCATGGACTGTTGTAGTCCCTCAGAGAAGATAATCCTGTCTGATCCTCCTAGGACCTAATATCTCTTTAGGACCGGAACCTTGGGACTTACGTGCTCACCACTCGCTCTTGTATGGGCGAGAAATGGATGTCTGACTAGCTAGGATGGTGCCACTACTACTAGGTTGTTAGCAGATAGTGTCAGGAGGTAGAGGCATGGAGACCCACACCCTCCTTAGACAGCATAGTGACCACAGGGGCCCGGTACTATGTCTCACAGTCTCAGTGTGCCGGTGGTACCTATCCAGGATGTCCTAGTACTGAGTGGTAGGGTGGCATCGCACTGGTTAGAACGCAGCCGGAATCAGCTTAGGCGGGGCACCGCCGATGATGGTGATCTTGTGGTTATGGGAGTACACGCTCTACAGAGTTTATAAATCTATATATATAGTCCGTGAGCCACTGGTATGGCTTTTTCCTAAGACCCACACTTCTCGTGAGTAGTGAGATGAGTCCTTCTATTCTTCTCTCTGGTGTTACCCTTCCGGCTGTGAGCCACTGAGACAGGCTCTGAGAGGGAGTTGGACCTGTCGACTGAGTGCGAGAGGGTAAGATGTGTGTGATGGTGATGGAATGGGTTGGATATGTGGATAAGATGGGTTAAAACTTGATGAATTATATTATATAATATTGGTCACTAGATA
Source organism: Bothriochloa decipiens (assembly GCA_023333625.1). Classification (NCBI taxonomy): domain Eukaryota; kingdom Viridiplantae; phylum Streptophyta; class Magnoliopsida; order Poales; family Poaceae; genus Bothriochloa; species Bothriochloa decipiens. The sequence continues at coordinate 41,507,270 of CM041645.1, forward strand.
GGAAACCACAGCCACATATTAAGTCGCTTGATTATATCCATTGCATCCCATCAAATACTACATAGCAAAAGCAAAGCATAGGGTGGGAGATGTGGCCAGTACAAACCGTACTGAAAATTATTTGGCAAGTGAACCCGACTACGACTTCACCGATGAGGACTAGATGTCTCGTTCCTACGCTCAGGCTTCTTTTGGAGATTTGTTGTTTCTTCCGCCTTCGGCAGCTGTTCAAGATGCTGCTACTCTGATATTTCCCGCCAGTGTGACGAAGAACTATTTATGTAATTCCCCCTAATTGCACTCTTTTTATTCGATGTATGGATCTTGTGTCAACTGGTGCTCGATAATATGATGGTTCAAGCTTTAAACTATCATACTATTCACCATTCTATGTATTTTCCCTTCGAGGAAAATTGAGGATGTTTCAGTCTACATTACCTTGACATACCTGAATGTGTGTACCAACAACATGTATGGATGAAGCATTGGAGTTGTTGCTGTGGTGGCTCAATCATGAACTCAGGTGATTTTCAAGGCAAGGGTTGGAGTCCATCACTTTTAGTAGCATGTTGTCATGTAGTAAGTCATTTATTGGTAGGTCCTGCATGTTAGTGACTTGCATACATGACAAATATAGGAGGAACAACTCATGCAAGCTTCTAACTAAAAGGAATGTTGGGACCATGACTTCCCTTTGTTTTTAGAATCTTTAAATGAAGTGTGATCCAAGATATGCATGGAGTCATGGTTGGTCAGGGGAGTGAGAGAGGCATTGCACAAACCATCGGTGTAGAAGGAGTTCATGGAAGTCATGCATCTTGTCGCTCTATATGATGGCCTGCTTGATGTTTGTGCAATATCCAGGGGAGATCTTGAAGAGTGTGTTAGTTGTGCTTGAGAAATCTCCCCTGCATTTTTGCTTGTACCTATTTTTGATTTTAACAAAGAAATAAAAATGAAGAGACATAAAAAAAGCAAGGGCTCTTACTAGGTTAAAACCTAAAGAGCCTAAAACTTATTATGATTGTTTTTATTTATTTTACCTATTTATTTTATTTTATGAAGAAAACTTTTTTTTATCCAATTCGCATAACTAAAACAAGGTCAAACTTATGATGCAATGTAAAATAGACCTTGGTTTGTCTCCATATCAAATTACCTCTATTGTTTATGATAACAACTCATAGCTCATTAATCTAATTCCAACACCATGCCAGAATTTGAATAAAGAAGGTCTTTTTAACCTAAGCACCATGCTTAGATTAAAAGACCCATGAATGTGCCACATATGCCTATGTGGCAACTCCCAAGCTAGAGTATATAACATAAACAAAGAAAGCATGAATTTGCAGGGTCAAGCTATGGGGACAAAAGTAAGTAAACAAATTGGTGAATATTACCTTTGCAAACCTAGGAGTACTTACCAACAACTGATGTAGATGATCGCCCTTGACGATGTGTTGTTTGCGTGATGGATCTGTCCAGGAAAACTACAAAGCTTGGGCACACACACATGACTTAGTGTGTATGAACCATGGGCTTTAATAGTTGTTGCAAAGGCATGGAGGTGAGCCCTTGTTTCTTGTGGGAGCAATGCTAAGTGAAGTCAGCTAGCACATTATGTGAGGCCAGCATGCTCCTTTTTCTCTCCTCCAATATATATTTTTTAACTTCCTTTTTTTAATCTCTTCTCTTTTTTCTCTTTCTTTTCTTTTTTTTCACTTCCTCTTTTTTTCTTTTTTAGATTTCTTCTTTTTTCTTTTAGCAAGGTGAAGCCAACATCTCTTTTCCTTTGAACCAAGGTGATCTTGTGGTGAGACTCGCACCGTCCTCCCCCACGCTTGGACTTTATTGAAAGTCAAGTGTGCAGGGTCAGGGTCTCCTCTTGAGTTTATTCCACCAACCAAGATCATCAAGGTGTGTCATTGATATCGCTCTCATGTTCTCAAGCTTCGTATGTCCTTTGTTCTTCCCAATCTCTTCCTGAAATGGTTAGCGACCAAGAATACCCGAAGGTGCATACTTACTTGAACACATGTTCTTGCTTTTATTTAAAAGGAAAGTTATTTATTTATTATTATTTCATTTTTATTTTGTAAAAAGAAATTATTTTAAAGATAAGTTTCAAAATTTTAGATTTTCAAAATATCACTTTTTTAAAACCATTTTATAGAATATTTTCATTGATAAAAATAACTCCAAATTTTTTATATTCAAAGCCTACGCTCAGCAGTTTTGGAACAATGATTAGACATGTCATTTAATCATGGCAGGCATTTTAATCTAAGCACCATGCTTAAATTAAAATGCCCATCAAGATATGATCATGAAAAAAACATACTTCAAACCAAAACATGTTGTATGTAGAACTTTGAAAACAAACTAACATTTATTAAAAACATTTGAGCAAAGAATTATTTTAATTTTGTAAAAGGATAGCAAATTATATAAATATTTTTTAAAATATATATATATAATATTAATAATCCAGGGTATCTCCCGGTAGTGCTTTCTTTAAGGTCATAAGCTTGACCGCCAAAGCTAGGGCGAAGCTTGAGGCCAGAAGCTATGGTTGGCTTCGATGGTGGCTACAAGAACTCGTCCTTAAGAGAAATATTTTGCTTTTGAATTTCGAAAGGGCATTATTGTAGAAAGAGAGAACAAGAATGGTAAAAACGCTTTTTAAATGCTTTTCTAAAATAAGAAAAGATGATAAGAGTGGATAAAAATCTTTTTTGTACATGTGCAAAAGTTTGAACATGTGATTATAAAATAATAATGCCCATTTTTTAAAGATAGGCTTCATGAAGAAGGGTCATGAACATAGGGCTGCTTCAGGCCGACTGACGCACTTGGTCTGCCAAGCGATACCAATATCAGCGCTACTCCACAACCGAACGTGGGGGAATGCTGGTACGAGTGGACAGGGCTGTCACCACCTGCCACCTACCCCTCTGCCCGTGGGTGCACGCAACATACGAAGGTAGACCCTGACCTAGACACCACGTCTACGAAGGCGACAAGTACTCTAGCGGCAATCAGGAACATCCGTCTCTATTAGGAGTCCTCTTACTAGAGCATCCGTCCAAAGGACGAACGACGATCCCACAAACAAGTAGCATTATGAAAGTAACATACTTAATGAATCAAACCAATGTTGAACATGAACTTCTTACTTCAAGTAGAAAGACGATCGTAGAGGTACAAGTTGGAGCAAGAGCCAACAAGCCCAGCACTTCATCCACCTGAAGGTAGAACTGCTTCGACTCCGCTCTTACTCCAGCTCTTTCCCTCTCTCACTCCCTATACTAATTTAGCTATAAGCTAATGGAATGGATCTTGCTCTTCCTCTTTACATTGTGACCTCTTTGTGTTGGTGAATGAATGAATGATGAAGAGAGAAGGCCTCCTTTTATAGCTTGAGAGGAGGGGGCTCTTTGCAAAGGGTTCATCCCCACATGGAAGGCCCCAAACCGACCTCAAAAGGGCAGTTTTCACTTTCCATTTACACTGATCCTGTGGGACCGTCTGGAGGGAACCGTCCTACGAATTGACACAAAATACTAGGCCCGGGAGGGGCCACTAGGGGACCGGCTGCCCCTAGGACCGGCCGCCCCCTGGTTGGGCCAAATGGCCACCGCCTTCGTGTGGTTGGCTCTCCTCCGGGCCTGGACCTCCCCTATGTTTACGAATGCACCTAGATTTGAAGTAAAGGTGGGCTTCTTTGCTAAACTTTGTTGCGCATTCTCTGAATTCACATTTCTCCTTTATGCTTTCCAATTGGTGTTGTGCAATTCCACTTGTTTCACCATAAATTCTGTAAAAACATAAACAGTAGGGGTACAAGTGGAACTCTGTTAATAGCATATATCTATGTGTTAAGGTATGATAGTTTCTCTCCTTTTAGATATAAGTTGGTGGTTAAAAATGATCCATAAGGACCGCCAACATGGCCCACGAAGGTTATGCGCCAGGATTCTTCCTTATACATGGGATTAGGGTACCCGTAATCTAGGTATCCCACAAGTTGCTAGGGTTTTTAGAGAAGATATATTTGGGAACAATTAGAAGCCAGTTTTTGAAGTAAAATGTTAGAATTATGAACATGACTTTTAGCTATGATTCATATTGTTAGCTAGTGTTCGATTCCTAGGTGTATGTAGTATTTTAGTAGCATTGATGTATATTGTTTTTTAGTTTTTTAATAATTTTTTGTTTACATTTTTTGGCTACATGCAACACTTGTATCGGGAGCAGTTTTGGAAAGAATGGGGTCATCATAGAGAATTATATCCTGACGTGTCTAGCAAAGATGCCCCCATCCCTCCTGACCTCCCTATCCCTAACTATGACTATGGAAGGCTAGCCCACGTGTTCCAATCTAGGCATGTAGACACAGCTGCCCGTTGCTTCTACACATGCAGTGGATTTAATGTAAGGAATTGTTTCCCTTTCATTGTTTCCTTCTTTTGTCTTAGTAGTTCACCAATACTTTCATGTATTCTTGTTTTGTAGGAGCATGAGAGTGCTATTTCTTCTAGTGGATTGACAGTCCTGACAAGTTTGACCCTAGTTACCTCCTTTTTAACTAGCGGTAGAGAGGGAGGCGGCCACGTGAGGAGTTCAAGCGGTGGGTTCCACCTTTCCTTAACCCCCCACCAATGCCAAACAAGGTGAAGAACTATGCTGCACTTAAACGGCTCAAAACACCACCACAGTGCCATTGCGGAGATCGTGCTATGATAAATCCTAAGGAAAAGTCAGTACTTGTTTGTCCCAACAAGCATAAAGTAAGTGCAAAGTGTATGTCTTTATCTCTTTAGCGTTCTTGGTGCATGTACTAATCTATCCTCTTTTAGGGCAACTCAAACCTTTGAAAGTGTCATTTCAAGGAGTGGCTCTATGATCCTAAGTCTCACTGGCCAGAGCCAAAGGAGGAGAAGAAGAGAAAAGAGAGGGTGATCATCGAAGATCTTCCTGTACAGTGCAAATGTTGTGTTGAAGTGCACTACAACCTGGTTCCTTCAGAGCTTGGAATATGCTATTGGTGCGACCATATGGTTGACTATGATGAGGTGGGTTACTGTTGTGCATAGCATGAAATCCAATTTGTATTATTTGCTGACTTGTGTGGAATTGTCTAGTTTGAACAAAGCACCAGGAAATGCAAGTGGGAGTCTTTTGAAGGCAAAGTGGACCATCTACAAACAATAAGGGCGAAGCAAGCCATCGGATGGAAGATAGGATGTTCATCTCAGCTCGTCGATGAATACATTAAGTTGTGAAAATGAGAGATGCATGAACTTGCTAGACAAATGGGTGTTAATAGCCCAATGGAAGTTGAGTGGAACAAATTGCCTTTGGCAAGACAAAAGAAGGAAGAGGAAGACAAGGCAAGGAAGGCTGCAAGAGCAGAGGAGCAGCTCCTGAAAGAACTTGAGGTGGGATTGGATGAACTCATTGCTCTAGCGGAGGTGGGCTTGCAAGCAGAGGCAGAGGAGAACGAGTTCTGGTCCCAGGTCACTAATAAAGCAGCGGCAGCGGAGGCCACTTACTTCAAGCAAATAGAAGATAAGGCCCAAGCAGGCGAGAGTAGCCACAGGGACGAGGTTGTGGTAGAGGATTGGGACTTGGATGATGAGTTGCCGTGTGAAACAAGCAATGGAGGAGATTCCTGATGAGCTAAGGCTGTGGTAGTTCCATGGTTTAGATTTGGTAGTGTTGACACCATTTTTTGACACGTGTCAATATAGGCCAAAAACTGTGCCGGTCGGCAAGGGAGTGGTTGTGCTTTTAAGCTTACTTTGCTTTGAAGTATGGCTAACAGATGGTTGCCGATGAAGGTTAATATGATCTTGTCGATGAGAGCAGGAGGCTGTTGACGATGGAGAGAGAAGCATAGTTGCTGATGGAAAACAGAGCTGAAGAACGTGGAAAGCAGAGCTGAATCATTATCGATGGGTTTTGCCGATGGAATCTACAGAGATGAGGAGCGTGCCGATAGAGGTTTCATCGTAAGCAATGGATGAGGAAACTGGCAATATTTATGCCAATACTTTAATAGTTTACTTTTGAGTCCGACCTTGGTACGAGTCATTATTTTTTATTCCTTAGAGATAAGACTTGTTTAGGAAATACTTTGTCGTGTCTGTTTAGGACTCATAATACCAGGGTATAAATATGTACCGAGAGGCAATGTAAAAGGGGACAATCAATCAAATACAACAAGTCTATTACTTTTATCTACTTTTCAAGCAATCTATTTTTCGACGACTTCGTCACCAGTACCTTTTCTTTTTTCAACGAGTTCTTTCAAGAATCGACGGGCTGCATCAACATGATCTCCAGCGACCTTGCAGGTTCCGCGTCTACCGAGCACGATTCAGGCTTTGACGTCCGGGCGTATCGCTGTCGTCTCGTCTGATCTGTTCAACAGTTATCGAATACCTTCTGAGCTTTGACGTCCGGGCGTATCGCTGTTGTCTTGTTCGGATCTTATTCAAATTTATCATCCTTGTCGATTAACAGGTCAAATCGACTGGCACGCCTTGATATCAAACTTGGGTATTAGCCCGGTGTGTTTGCAGATCCAACGCCTTTTTGCATCAACACATCTTTTGGCACGCCCGGTGGGACCAAGTCAACAGATTTATCATGAAGAATCCTACTGATATCACTCCAGAAAACATCATCGAGATATCAGAATCAGATCTCAAGGAGGATCAGAGGCAAGCCATGGAAAAAGCTATGGAGGATTACAGGCAGCTCTGCTTGAAGTCTTTCAGCATGAATAGGGGAGGAGAAGTCATCCAGAAGCAAGATCTGCCGTTGCCTCAGTAGGTAACTTTTGACTCCAACCCTGGTAAATTACAGGAGATGGTTAATTCTGTATTAAATCAAGCTTTGATTAACCACTCCACCGTGCTGTCCAATACTGTTTACAATGCTGTTGTACAAACATTAAGAGAAGGACAAGCACCAGGGTATGTCGGGCCGGCATATCATCAGCCAGGATCGGCATCTGTCAGTACTCCATCGGCAACTCCAGCCGTTGAGAGTATGGAAGCGCCTACTCCAGCTATATCAGGACCATCCATCATTGAAGCCACGCTGATAGGATCAGATCTAACATCTCAGGAGAGGCCTAGTACTCAGTTGAGCACAGATCTATCAGCATCGGCAATATCAGGTCCTTTAGGTCAACACAGTCAAACTGCTGCTAATTGGTGGGGATACGGTATGCCTCCAGGTCCATCTACTGCCAATTTTGTACTGCCTCAAATACATGATGTAGTAGGGAAGGGTCCAATGACATCGGCTACTCCAATTCAGCCGGTGGTTCAAGTGTCACATTATTCTACTACACCTCCTACTATACAGCCATTGTCAATGGGATTCTACGCACCTCCGTAACAGATATCTTATGCGAATCCATTGAATAATCCTCTACCAGTTCAACAGAGGGCTTTCACTACAGGACAACCCATAGTACCATTCACATCTCAATCTGGGTTATCTACAATTCAGGGCAATTATGCTGGCTATCATCCATCTATACAAGAGCCTGAATTGTCTGCAAGCTATCAGCCATTGGCAAGTCAGGTGCCGATGAGTTACAATCTCAATTAGTCAGGGCAAGCGCCAATTTAGCAATCTGCTATTCAGCCAAGCTACCAAGCAATGGGGACTCAACGGTATTGTCCACAGACAACTTTCCATGAACAAGCATCAGCAAAACAGCCGATGAACTTTACTCCACAGATTGATGCCGTGAATATGCCGATTCATACAAGCCAAATGCCACAGGGGTATGTAGAAGCATATCAGCCAACGCCTCTAGTAGAGATCCAGCCAGTGCATCGGCAAGATCAGGATGCACTCTTGACCGATAAGATTGCAGAAGTGATGAAAGAACAATTTAGGATTCAGCCCAAGATCGATACTTACTCTTATCGGACTCCATACCCTTCATCTTATGATTCAATTCCTTTCCCGAATCGGTACAAGGTGCCAGATTTCACTAAGTTTTCTGGGCAAGATGATACGTCAACGATGGAGCACATCAACCGATTCATCATCCAGTGCGGGGAAGCAGCGAACAGGGATGAGCTGAGGATCCATTTATTCTTGTCCTCTTTGTCTGGATCAGCATTCGCGTGGTTTATATCATTGCCACTGAACTCTATTCTTACTTGGACCAATCTAGAAAGACAATTTCATAAGTACTTCTTTGCTGGTGTCCATGAAAAGAAGCTTACCGATTTGATGAAATTAAGACAGCGAAGCGACGAATCGGTAGAGAGTTTTGTGCAAAGGGTACGAGACATGAAGAATAAGTGCTACAGCCTAGTGCTTGATGACCGCCAGTTAGCTGGTTTGGCGTTTCAGGGTTTGTTGCCGCATCTCAGGGACAAATACGATGCTCAGGAGTTTGAAAGCTTAAGTCATATTGTGCAGAGGATCTCTGATCAAAGTGCTCAAGCTCCAGAACATAGAAAGAGCTGGAACAAGAAGGTGTCCTTTGTAGAGGCAGAGGAATCAGATTCAGATGAAGAACCAACTATCGGCCTGGCTGAGTGGGTAAAAGGTAAAAACCTTTATCTTGTCCTTTTGGTCAGAAAGAGCCAGAGAAATTCACGTTTGATGTCACAAAGGCTGATAGAATATTTGATCTGCTGCTTCAAGAGGGCCAAATCAAGCTATCTCCTAATCATGTGATTCCATCGGCAGAAGAGTTGAAGAAGATAAGGTACTGTAAATTTCATAATGCAACTTTGCACAGTACCAATGACTGCAAGGTTTTCAGACAGCAGTTGCAATCGGCAATTGAATCTGGGAGGATCAAGTTTGACAACTCTAAAGCTCAGAGGCCGATGAAGATTGATCAACATCCTTTCCCAGCAAACATAGTGGAGGCCGTAAACAAGACCAAAGTGTTGACATCGGTATGCGCTAAGAGGAGAGCATCGGTGGATCCTAGAAATCAAGCAACTACCGATGACTTGAAGGGGAAAGAAATAGTTGAAGAAAGCAACAGTTCAAGAAGGCCTCCTAGACCAGCTCCGTATAGAATTCCAAGTGACCGCTATCGGCATCGGCAAGAGGAGTTGCGTTGGGAAGTGTGGCATCGACACGAAGACCATTGGAGATGCCCCTTCTTCATCTATTGTTGGGAAGAAGGCATTAAATTGCCTACTGTTGATAGTTGCCCCGAGTGCAATGGTTATGATCGAACCGATCGGGCAGAAAGAAGACCGTGCTATGGAGATCGGAGCAGATACATCGGTAAGCCGATCAGAGAGAGGGCATCAGTGCATGATCGACTGGGAGGTAGGACCAGTGTACATGAAAGGCTGGGCAGGCATGATGATCGTTTGCTGATGAACCGAGAGGAGCTCAGGGAGATGGCCAATACGAGAGTCCCTGATGAAATAATTCTTCGTAAAGATCCCAATACAAATTGCCTAGGTTCAAATGCAAAAATTTATCAACCAGTCTGGAAGACGAAGCTTCCTCAATGGTGCCCTAAAGGTCTAACGAAGACTCAAAAGAGGAAGATACAATGTGAGCACAAAGAGGAAAATTCTCGTGGAGCAAAAACTCAAGTATGATGGCTGAAGCGCAAAAGTGAAGGTCCATCGGCAGACATCAACATGGTTTTTCTATTAGATTCTTAGCACTTGCCAATAAAAAGAAGAAAATAGATAAGGTGTTTGTTCAAAAAGAGTATATCGGCACTATGTTAATGTGAAGTTTTACAAATTGCCGATATATCACATTGCCGATGAAAAAGGAGGTTTACAAGTTCAACAACGAATGGATAGTTGATATCGCACGCAGGCAAATTTGGTCAGCTTCTTCTAGTATCTTTACATCTTCATCGACATTGCCTTCAACTGGCTTGATCTTCTTCTTAAGTGCCAGCGTCTTGAGGACTTGGTTGTCCCTTTCTTGCTGAAGAGTCTTGACAGCTTCGGGCATTTGGGCCTTCTCATGATTTGCTGCATCCAAGGCTCCTTCAATATGTCTTAGCTCCGCTAGCAGGGCTTCTCTTCTTGCCGATAGTTGAGCAATCTTATCCTCCAGATCTGCACAAGAGGCTTCTGGCTTACCGATGTCTTTGTGCTTCTCATCGGCAAGTTGCTTATGCTTCATCATGTCCTCCAGGAGTTTTGCCTGAGTGGCTCTATCGGCAATCCACTGGGCAGCCCTCTGATACTGCAACTGCTGACTCTCCAGATGTGCAGCTTGGAAAAGTGCTTCCTTGACATCGGCAGGAATATGACCTCGAATTCCTTTAAAAGTTGCTCTTGCGGAATCAGAATCCTAAATCAGCAAAGAAGTCTCCTGTTGCAGCAAGGATAATAGTGTTTCCAGCTTTGACTTGGTTTCAGGTGATAGAACTCCAAAGGCTGGAATAGAGCTTTCCTCAGAATCTTCATCATCGGGAACAATCCCACTGATAGAGAAGGAAAACAGACTATCGGGGGAATCTTCCTCCTAAAAAGGAAAAGGTGATGTCAGCAGAAGAACCCAAGTGCTAAAGGTTATCTAAGGAAGTTAACTTACCTGTTTCAAGGCAATCTCTCATCTTTGGCTCGAAGAAGCAACCTCAGGTACAATTGCCGATGAAGTTTCTTGTGTTGGTACCTCGATCGGTTGCTGTTGCGACACCGGTGCCGATGAAGATCCTTGTATGGGTACAATGGCCGATGGAAGAGCAGTTGCCGATGGAGAAATCTGCGCAGGTACGTCATGCAATATCAGGCGAGGCGGGGATGCCGATGATGATATTGGAGAAGGTGTAAGTCTTGCCCGCTTGGATTGTGATTCTTCGCCCGATGAAGCCTTACGCTTGTGCTGTAAGATATCGGCATCGGATGGCTAGGGGGCATCGGCAATGGATGGCTGAGGAATCGGTACACTTGGGACGGTTGCCGATGCAATTACTTGGTGCTGCAAGAGAGACAGATAAGTAAAAGTGCTGATCCAATAATTAAGGTTTGAATAAAGAATACCTCTGGAGAATCATCAAGGACAACAAGGTGGGGTGACAAAAGTGCTGCAGGTGGAGACAAAGGACGAGTTACCGATGAAGATTCTAGTGGTGTAGAACTCGCGCCCTGAAATGTGAAATTGGTAAATCACAGCAATCGGCATCTGTAAAAGAAAGTGAGGTGGTTACCTGAGATGTCTGTGCCAAAAATGTGACCGATTTGGTACTCTTCTTGGTACGACCACGGCCCACTGGAGCATCTAGCGAGGGAGCTTTATGGCCGATGATGGATACCGAGGAGATCGGTTGCAACCGTATGACTTTGCCGCTCTTACTTAATGTTGGAACTGGGTCATCAACCTGTTAAAAAGGGGTTAGTTGCCGATGAATCAAAGAGAAGTTGAAAAAAGTGCAGAGAATCCCTTACGGCATCGGTAGGGATGGCGTGATCAGGATCAATGAGGTTCCAGTAAAAATGAGGAGATGCAAAGAATAGCTGCTCTTTCCATTCTTGCCACCATAATTTGAAGGATTCGGTGACGAAGGAAGCCGGTACCCAATCGGTCAGATCAACATCAGATGTATCGGCATCGGGAAGGAGAGTGACAATCTTGTGCCAATCCACACGGTTCGCAATAGTCTCTCTCGGTTTAATCACATCGGCAAAGCAGAGGTTGATGGGTAGTTGTCCAAAAGCTAGTTGTCTTGCTTCTACCGATGGATAATAGAACTCGTATGTGGGATTAATGTTCTTCCCGCTTCCAAATATGTTGACCGGGATGGCAAGAGGAGTAATTATTGCACTAAGAATTTCAGCATCCTTGTTCAAAGCCTCATCGGTAAGATTAAAGGAAAGAGGGAATCTTGCTTCTTCATCAACATACGGGACCCAGGCCCGGAGCTCAGAAGGGATGCCGATGTAGAATCTATGGAAGAGATTGCTGATCTGGACTCTGTTTGCCTCTGCCCCTGGAAATACTGCCTTTGATAGGGGGGGCGCGTTGCCGATTCTTCTTCCCTGAGTTGATAATCTTTAGGAAGGCTTCGAGGGAATTGCTGGGCGAACAGATCAATATGGAGATACTTGTGCATATGGGCGTTCAACCACATATTGATGAACCACCAAGGGCCCCCCCAAATTGCCAATGGATTTGCCTTGGAGCAGCCTTTGTGACACTTGGTGGAGGAGATGGTAGACTGAGCCAAGGAGGTATCGGCCCAGTGGGAGTCTGACGCCACTAGCCAACAGCTCTGCTGCAGGAAGGTGCATGTTGATCGGTCCAACTGTTCTGCCGTAGAAAATAAATTTCTCAAGCCACATATTCAAAAAAGCTGAATGCTCCCTGTGACTGACTAAACCAGATTTTTTATACTCGCTGATATAACCAGTCCAGCCACCAATATTCCTGGTAGTCAGCCGATGCTCAGGTTTTCGCTGGAACAGTGAGTTGTCATCGGCAGATGAGATGTCCAAGCCAGTGAGCATGTACACATCGGCAAGGGTTGGAGAGGCTGGCCCATGTTTGAAGATGAAGGCATTCAGGGTATCAGACCAGAAATAGGAGGTGGCAATTAACAATGACTCATTCCTCTCCGTATCGGCAATAGATATTCTGATGCATTGTTCCAATTTGCGTTCCGCCCAATATAGCTCCATTGGCCTAGCGACCCTCAAATACCAATCTTTCCATCCCTTGGTGGTTTTTTGGACAGGATCGGAAAGTATCAGTCTAGAATCCCAAATCAAAATTCTGAGCTCTAAAGGGGATTCGATTGGTTTCTGCGTTTATGATATCGATTGGGTCTAGATTTCCCATTGGGCCTAGGCAGATAAAGTGATTCTGATGCATTGGAATGAGAAGATTATTGTAAAGTTCCTGAGATTAGAGATTGGGAATAAGGAAGAGTCATGAACTGTGTGGAGAAGGAGAAATGAAATGTCAGAGGACGGGTAAAAGAAGAAGACTAACCTTGGGGACGTTGAAGCGAATAGCCATGGCCGCGACAAAGATGGAGAAAACAAAGAATGCTAATGGAGGCTAAGAATCGCCGTCAAGAATGCCGCCGATCAGGTTCGTTAAAGGATCACCTGTTGATGTCGCCGCTGGAAAAAGAAAAGCTAGGGTTTGAATCGCAAATGAAAAATGGGCCGCGGCGGAGAAAGCATTATATGGGCCTGTTGGTACAGGATTTCCACTACCGCATGCGCAACTCTCGAGGAGAAGTTCAAGCGGTTTGGGTAATCATGACCTGGAGGAAATTTCAGCGCATAAAGTATTTTATACTCCGAAATTGGGGGGCATGTGTTGACACCATTTTTTTACACGTGTCAATATAGGCCGAAAACTGTGCCAGTCGGCAAGGGAGTGGTTGTGCTTTTAAGCTTACTTTGCTTTGAAGTATGGCTAATAGATGGTTGCCGATGAAGGTTAATATGATCTTGCCGATGAGAGCAGGAGGCTGTTGCCGATGGAGAGAGAAGCATAGTTGCCGATGGAAAACAGAGCTGAAGAACGTGGAAAGCAGAGCTGAATCATTATCGATGGGTTTTGCCGATGGAATCTACAGAGATGAGGAGCGTGCCGATAGAGGTTTCATCGTAAGCAATGGATGAGGAAACTGGCAATATTTATGCCAATACTTTAATAGTTTACTTTTGAGTCCGACCTTGGTACGAGTCATTATTTTTTATTCCTTAGAGATAAGACTTGTTTAGGAAATACTTTGTCGTGTCTGTTTAGGACTCATAATACAAGGGTATAAATATGTACCGAGAGGCAATGTAAAAGGGGACAATCAATCAAATACAACAAGTCTATTACTTTTATCTACTTTTCAAGCAATCTATTTTTCGACGACTTCGTCACCAATACCTTTTCTTTTTTCAACGAGTTCTTTCAAGAATCGACGGGCTGCATCAACTTGATCTCCGGTGACCTTGCAGGTTCCGCGTCTACCGAGCACGATTCAGGCTTTGACGTCTGGGCGTATCGCTGTCGTCTCTTCTGATCTGTTCAACAGTTATCGAATACCTTCTGAGCTTTGACGTCCGGGCGTATCGCTGTCGTCTCGTTCGGATCTTATTCAAATTTATCATCCTTGTCGATTAACAGGTCAAATCGACTGGCACGCCTTGATATCGAACTTGGGTATTAGCCCGGTGTGTTTGCAGATCCAACGCCTTTTTGCATCAACAGGTAGTTTCATGCTTTAGTAATGAACAATGGTGTCATGTACTAAAACTTTCATTGTGTTCTGTTGTGTTGTATTGCATTTGAACTATTGTTGTGATGTACCTATTTCATGCACACTGCACACATGGCCTGTAGCTGACAAAAGTGCACTGTAGCAATGTTCCTTTTTTTTTAGATGAAACAACTACACACAAGTGTATACTTTTTAGTACAGGAATCTAGCCTTTTTTAGGGTGTAGTCATTTCATACACTAGCCTTTTCATGTACTAGTCTTTTTAGATTCGCATTAATTTCGGTTCAATTGGTTTGGACATCTTTTTCGCTAAACAATGCCTCTCCTTGGCTATATATACTGATGCCTTGGTTCAAGATTTCGACCAAGCTTGAGTGCAGTAGTGATGTCTGGAGACATAGAGAGAGGAAAGGGTCCATCCTCTGGTAGTGGTAGGGGTGGCAGTAGGGGCACTCCCATCGTGTGAGAGGGTTCGCTTGGTCCAGATGAGTGGGAAGAATCGCTTGAGGATTTTCTAGTAGAGTGTAAGAGTGACTTCATCAAATAAAATCCACTTTGTGGATATGATAACAGGAGAGAGCAGTGGCTAAAATGCCGCCACGGTCAGGACTGTTTAGTATAGATTTGTAATGACCAGAATGACGGAGGCATCATTTTTCCGATGCCCGATAGGATGGGTATGTTTCCTGAACCCATGTTTTCATAATTCATTAAACCATCTATTATATGCTTACTAGAGTTCCCACTATAGGCATCGAAGAGAGGTGGTGACTGTGGATTCACTAAATGGGTTGATCTACCTCCCATTTACCCCCATCAAGAATACATCTACTACCTACAGAGACGTATTGCTGATCTTGAAGGTGATTGCCTCCACTGCTATGGAGATTGCCAGCACTACCATGATGGGAAGGAGGAGGATGACAAAGAGGATCTAGTGTGCAATGATCCATATTGTCAGTGCCCTTATCACAAGAAGAAGGCCCTTCCTCCGCTACCGCCACCGCCACCGCCATCATCACCAGCAACTAGAGGCTACTATGGAGAGGGCGCAACTCAGTTTGCTATGTGGGAGCATTATTAGGACTAACCTACGCTAGTCATTTGTAATGTTTGTGTTGTGTTTATTTGTTACATTCTCTAAGGCATGTTAGGTTTAGACGACGACCACTTTACCCTGCTATTCTAGATGTCGCCACATGCCATTGTTTCATCAACAACTTAATTTGAAGGTGTGTAATATCTGTTTGTTAGAATCGCTTCAAAATGTCTTTGCTTACATTGATTTAACTAGAAATGTTGCTTCTACCATATTTAAATTACATTGGCAGTATCTGGATTGGTTCAGGCGTAGTTTGTTCAATGTTGTCGAGAAAACATCAAAATCAGCCAAAGGACATGGGTAGTTTTGCCATTTGCTGAGCAGAGCCTTCCCGTGCCATGATAGGGGGCGCGGTTGCACAGCCCTACCGTGCCATTGGAAATGGCTATTGGTATAAATTGAGTGCAACTAAAATATGAAGGATTCCGCAAGCGCACAGAAAATACCATTGTAGCAGTCGGTGTTTCGACCCCCGGGGGGTTAAAACCAACGAGTAATATTTGTAATTGCGTGCTCCCTTAATCCGGTGGGTGATGCAAGAAGGACACAGCGATTTATCCTGGTTCGGGCAAAGAAGGCCCTACGTCCAGCGGGGGGAGGATAGTTCGTGTTATCTTGCACCGAAGTGCTAGTACAGGGGAAAATACAAGCAGGTGTGAGGAGCGTGAGGTGGGGCTTGGGCGTTCGGACGCCTAGCTCTCGACCTTACACTGGCTCACGGTGTCGTTCTGTGATCTGAAGCCTTAGCGTTTCTATGCTCTAGATCCTCTCGTTCTTCTTTTCGTCCCCCTTCCTAACGTCCTGGCGCCTCCTTTTATAGGTGAAGGAGGGGCACAGGAGTACATATATTTAGAGTTCGCATGGCCGGTGACGCATGGCGTTGAGGCCGATCACGTCGGTGCTGCTGTAGTGATGTACGTCAGAATGGGAGGCCCTGCAGCCGTCACGTCGGGAGTTGTTGAAGTGCAGCCCAGAGTCGTTGGAGTCCCGCTTGAGGGTTCGTCCGATGAAGTCGAGGGTCGGCGGTCGAGGACTTGGCTCAAGTCGAGGGGGTCGAGTTGAAGGGGTCGAACCTCACCGGATAAGGTCGAATCCCGGGAAATGCGGGAAACGTGCTAATTTATGCGTCTCGAGGGGGTGTTGGACGGGGCACAGTGCTCAGCATGGCTTCTGGGGCATGGGCGGTAAAAGCAAGATTTGACCACCACTCCCACAACTGTTACCGTGACTGTGGCCATATGGTTAGGCGGGGGTAGGTAAAACGCATTAAATGCGCCCAGATCCGTACGGGAGAGTCGGTAGCCAAGGGGTGCACCGTCCTCGAAGTTCCGTCCTCGAGGGCAGGCTTGTTTGCCGGGCAAAGTTCCTTTCTCGAGGGGTCGCCTGAATTATACCCTTGAGTGTACAGTCCCAGTCCCTCGGTAGCCCCTCGAGCAGGCTTTGGCTTTTGGGCTGTCGTAGCCCGTTCGTGGGTCAACCCAATATGCTTTAGCCTGCGGGCCTTCGAACGTTAATCATGGGAGGTCACTGGAGGGTTCGTGTTGCTGATTTTGCGGGGTTTAGCCCGGTAAACCAAGGGTTTGGGGTACCCATTTCCTAGGTAATGACAGTAGCCCCTGAGCCCCTGTGCGAGTGATGGCACTCGGGCAGGGGGTCAAGAATTGGAAACGGGATGTGAATTGGATCTTTCCGTGGGGGGCGCGCGAGCGACCCCCGCGGGGGTAGCCCCCGAGGCCTCGTAGGAGTCAAAAGACTCCTGTGAGGGCTCCATTTGTCTTTGATCGAGGGCTGCTTGTCCAGTTGGGTATAGGCCTGAACTGGAGTCGCAGCGCTTTACCAAGGGGTGCGTCAGGACGCCGAGCCCCCGGGGGATTTTCGACCCTCTTTCGTCGAGGGGTGCCGGGCACAGTCGAGCTCCCGAGCCTCGTGCGGCTAGGGCATTGCCGGCCTCGGTATTCATCTAATGAGTCCTTTCGATCGGACGTGAGGCGAGAAGCGTCAGACTACCCTCGATAGGGTGAGTCGTGAAGTTCTCAGTGAGCTGGTAACGGGAAAATCCAAGTGAGAGCCCGTTCCTCGTTCGATAGAGGTCAACTGGTGGCCCGGATGATGAGGACATGACACCTTCGGATATGACCATTGATTATAAGGTGATGTCACTCCTACATTTGTATAGTGACTTTGGATATAATTCACTTTTTTCCACATGTCCGTGTCATTATTTGATTGTAGGTACAAATGTGTCTCGAAATGCAAGTTCAACAAAGTTCAACTTTTGGTTCATCGGCAGGCTAACGATGCTTCATTGGGAAGGCCATAACTCATCCATCTGAAGTGCAATCGAGAAGCTATGTCGTTGTCATGGGTGTGTTCTCCATCTACTTGGGTCCCTTCATCCTATAATCCAAAAAAAAAGCCAAAAACAGTTTAGTCTAGGTTTTTCCCTTATCCCAGAACCACGTTTGGCCTTTGCATAGTTCTTGTCAGATTCCGTAGTGTTGAATTTGTGTCCTGGTCAGGGTCTTATTGCTGGTTAGGTTATGTTAGAGTCCAGTCGTGTGTTTTTCCCCATCGTTTCCATTCAACGCTGTCCCCTTCCACCGTCCCAAACAACAAGTCGAATCCACCATATTACTCGACTTGCCCCGCTAGCCGCCTTGTGTCAATTCTCGCCGCCGCGCAAACCCTAGATAGGTCGCCAGCCGCTCATTGTTGCTTGCATCGCAGCCCTCCTTGCATCATCAGCCGAATACCTACTGCTGTGATCGGTGTTGGAGTTTAGGGACGCTTCGCCCTAACTGCCGCCGCCGTGTTGTGCCTTCCGAGAAACATAACTTGAGATACCTTCGGTAAAACAGGCATAACTTTTGACTCGTTTATCAGAAAAAATTGAAATTTTTACATCAGCTTCTTGACTCCATTTGGAGCCGACCCAAACTCGCCTTCGGCCTGTTTGGTCTAGTTAGAATTGCCAAAACAATTCGGCAAAATAAAGAAAAAAATTGACAAGTTTCTTGCACGCTTTTCAGAGAACGTGCTGATTTTCTGTAGACCACATTCCACCTTTGTTGTAGGTGAAAATTTTTGTGGTTGCATATTTTGTCAAACTTGTTCAGAGAAAAATTTAAAAAAATAGTGTAAAAAAAGTTTGTTCAGAGAAAAAAAAGAAAAAAAAAGGAAAAACAAAAAGGAGTTGCTTGTTCTGTGATTGCATGTGCTACATTGTGCTTTGTGCTTCATTCATACTTGTCTCTCCATCATACTTGTGCTTCCTTTGTCCTTGTTCACACACATTTGGTACTTGGAACACGTTAGGCCAGCAACGAGGACAAGTAATTGGGACTATAATTCAATATTACTTTCTGTCTTTGAATTGTGTACCACTCACATATTTTTGGCCAGCCTTCCTAAGCTCCACATATATACTTCAGATCGGTACAGAAAAAGATCCTTGCAATCTTGGTGCCACTTCTTCACAGGTATCACAACCAAGCCACCGGTCACCATCCACTGTTTGTGTCGGTAATAACTTAGTAAGAAATCGGTAAGATGGATGTGAGGGAGTGATTCCACCAACCCATAAAAGTTGATAGGGATTTAATTTGATTTCTGACAATATCAACAATGTGTTTCTGTAAAAGTTGATTGCAGGAAACCATGGAGCAAAAGTTTACAAGGATGGACCGAATGGACAACAACCAACCATCACATATAAACTCTAATCGTCATGGTAAGAGAGGTAAATTTACCATTCCATCCTATTCTGGACTTTATGATGGAGACACATATTTTGATTGGGAGATGGTTGTAGAACAAGAATTTAACACCCATCTAGTTCTCGGGATAGATAGAGTTAAACATGCTACTAGTGAATTTACGTATTTTGCTCAATTCTGGTGGCGAGAGCTAGGCAATTTGCATCAACAACCTCAATCATGGGATAGACTTAAAGAAGCAATGGGTGACAAATTTGTTCCTATTTCTTATAAACATGATTTGCACAAGAAATTACAGTGCTTAGAGCAAGGTAATATGTCTGTCCAAGAGTATTATGATGAGTTTCAAAGGTGTAGAATACGATGTGGGATGGTAGAGGACATGGAAGATAAAATTGTTCACTTCTTTGGTGGTTTGAGACATGACATACAAGATATTGTTTTTGAAAAAGAGTTCTATACTGTCAATCGTTTGTTCCATCCTTGCTAATACCCGGTTGCTTTTGTTGTCAATGTCGATCTAGTTCTTTTGCTGATAACCCTGTAAATCTTTTTCTGCAAACAAAGCAAGCTGGAACAAACGATTGCAAAGGTTGAGACCATGATAAGCAGCCAAGTGGTAGCTTCTACCGCGGTAGTTGCCGTAGCATCTTCACCACCACCACCACACCCCACTTCCACTTTGAAGCCTGAAGATAAGGTGATAGAAAAAGAACAGGTAAATGTCTCAGGTAAGAGCTCTCTTGATGTGCTAAAATTGTCCACCACTCATGCTACAATAGAGCAACATTTAAAGGACACTAGTGATGCTAATAATTCTATAGTAGGACCTTCAATTGATTTACCTATGTCACATGATGAATGTTCTACTAATTTTTTTTATAAAGAAGAGTTGTGTGATAGTGCTATGTTTATCCCTATGCCACAACTTGTGAAAGAGCATGACTCCTTTGTTTTGGGAGAAAATACTTATGCTGAAAATAAGAAATTGTTTCCAATTAATACAAAAAAAGATGAGCAGAAATTATTGTTTTCTCTAAATACTTTGGGTTATATAGAGTTTGATACTTTGTGTGCTCTTAGTAGTTTGGAAGAGAAATTTAAATGTGCTGAACTGCCATGGTTGTCGAATTGTACATATCATTTTATTGGCAAATATAATTGTAAAGGAGAATATATGGTGCATCTTGTCTATATTTGTTCAAATCTGAAATGTTATAAAGAAACAGGTAAAATTTCAAGAAGGGGAGCAATGTTGGCTACAACCTAGAACTTGTCCTCCAACTAAGCTCAAACCGAGGATGGTTTGTTGTCAAGAAGGGGAGAATGATGAGGACATGACACATTCGGATACGACCATTGATTATAAGGTGATGTCATTCCAACATTTGTATAGTGACTTTGGATATAATTCACTTGGTTCCACATGTCCGTGTCATTATTTGATTGTAGGTACAAATGTGTCTCAAAATGCAAGTTCAACAAAGTTCAACTTTTGGTTCATCGGCAGGCTTACGATGCTTCATTGGGAAGACCATAACTCATCCATCCGGAGTGCAATCAAGAAGCTACGTCATCGTCATGGGCTTGTTTTTCATCCTTGGGACCCTGGACCAAGTGGAAGCATGACCCAAGTAGATGGAGAACTCACCAAGGAAGCCCTTGGACGTCCTCCACCCTGGTCACCACCTTTGGAGGCCAGCAAGGGCGTCCAAAACAAGACGGAGGCCCAGCCCAATTCGAGTTTGAGTCTGCCTCGGCCTCCAGGACCAGCACAGATTAAAACGGAAGCCCAGGACGCATACGGACTCCATTTTCAACGTTCTACCCATGGTTGGAAAGATAATTTCATAAGGAAACCAATGGCATTGGTTTGAGGTCTAAATTCCTTCTGAGTCATCAGGAAATGTTGAAACAAGCCAACGTCTAGAATCTGTTCCAGTGCTGCACCATAGTTTTTGGTCCGTTGGGCCGTGTATCGTGTTTGAGCCCGTTAGGGGGGCGCATCCAGGGGTGTGACGACCCTTAGGCATTATATTTAGTAGCCGCCACCCTCGTTAGGGTTTGGATTTTGCTTTAGATTAATCTATCTTTGAACAGTCGCCGTTATCGGTTTGTGAAACTCCACTTTGTGATCTTAATCATATATCTGTAGTTTGTCCCAATATTTGAGCTGCATACTTTCGAGTTCTTGCTTGTGTTCTTCGATTCGCAGGCAGGGATTAGCCTTCTTGGCAAGGTCAACTGGTTGGTGACACGGTTGATAACCAGAGGAGACGTGGTGCTAAGGTTGCAGGTTCGGGTCTTTGTGATCTGAAGCCGGATCGGTGTGTCGTGCTCCACCAAATTGAGAGTTATTAGAACCTTTTGGAAGATCGGGAACCCTAGTTCACATCACCAAAGGTGGTCTCATTAGAGAAAAACGCATGGTCTTACGGATACCAATTCCATTTGATAGGTCTCGGCGGCTCGATGCCTCCCTTCGGGGGGATTCCTTAAAGTCCGTAGCATTTCGCCTTGGAAGTGTCCAAAGGGGTCTCGAGAGTTCATTCTTGAGCAAGGCTTCATGTTGGCTCCCCCTTGGTCACCCCTGACTCGGCTGCTCGAGGGCGGCTGTCGAACCCTGATCGTGGGGCCAGCCTTCGCTCCCTCGAGGCTTAGGGCTGGAGCCTGATTTTTTTGGTGCTCAAGGGCGGCCGTTGAGCCCTCACTTGAGGACCGTCCTTTGCTCCCTTGAGACTTTGAGGTGGGGCTAGATCCCATTTTACCTTCCGTAGAAATCTCCGATGGCAAGTAACGGCTCTTTATTCTTATCGTTGGACACGCCTTTCGAGGAGAAGGCCGTAGCGGTGCGATCGTGGTGGGCCTGAGCAACGGCTCTTTGCT
Source organism: Bothriochloa decipiens (assembly GCA_023333625.1). NCBI lineage: Eukaryota > Viridiplantae > Streptophyta > Magnoliopsida > Poales > Poaceae > Bothriochloa > Bothriochloa decipiens. The sequence continues at coordinate 41,529,178 of CM041645.1, forward strand.
AGAGGTGTGACACGCGCATCCGGTCGAGGATCGAGGGGGGGAACGGTCAGGCAAGTGTGTTAACTGTGGGAAGTTACCTTTTCCCTGCCGCCGGACTCTGCCCGTTGCTCTTCTCGGGTATAAAAACGGAGGGGGACAGGCACTGTTTGTCCCCACCTTTGCCATCCTCCCGAATTCCTGCTTTCCTGCGCACGTGAGGGTAAAAACTTAGAGTGAGAAGTCATGATTGGGAACCTTCCTGGTCGTCTGTCCGCCGAGGAGATTCACACTGTTGTTGCCGCCGCCGTGCCCACCGAGCAAATCTGTGCTGCCGCTGCTGCCGCCCGCCGAACCCTGGCGCCCGTCGACCGTGACGCGGCAAAGGCTGAATGAGCTAGTGGGGGAAGGACTTCTCCACCCCGTCACCAATCCGAATCGGCCGGAGTGGATTGCACCGCTGAGGAATCACCAAGAGCCAAACCCACCGAAGGGCTACGTGGTGAGCTTCCTCAAGTATCATCGGCATGGGTTCGGTGTACCCCTGAGCAAGTTCATGCGGGGGTTGACGAACTTCTACGGCGTCGAGCTCCAACATTTCTCCCCCAATGCCATCTCCAACGCCACCATCTTCGTGGCCGTCTACGAGGGCTACCTCGGGATGGCGCCACATTGGGAGCTGTGGCTCCACCTTTACAAGGGGGAGTGGCTCGCCTCCCCGGTGGCGCCAGGAGTAAGGCGAATCGTCAGAGCGGGGTGCCTCAACTTCGTGTTGAAGACCGGGAGGTCGGAGGAGCCACGCGAGTATATCCCCACCGGGTTGATGTCCAACCACTCCCAGTGGGACGAGCAATTGTTCTACCTTTGCAACGACGGAGGCTATCTCCCGTCGTACACCGGGCGGCTTATCACCGAGCGTCCATACAACTGGCCGCACGGTGTCACGGGAGATCTTCAGCGTCAACTTCGTCCCCTCGTCGCCGCGATGAAGACCCTCTGAGAGGCGGGCCTGATGGCGGGTGTGGTGGTCTCGGCCTTCCACGGTCGACGGGTGCTCCCTCTGATGGAGCGCCCGCCGCGGTTGGACGAGATGCTCCCCTCGGTGGCGCCCGAGGTTCTCGAGAGGTGCCGGATGTCCGGCAAGAAGCCATCCGCTGCGGAAGTCATTGCGCGGGTAAAGGGGATGGTCGCGGGCTCGTTCAGGGCGGAAGACGTCAATCGCCTCCCCATGCAGCCGGAGGAGGGTTGCCTCGACCTGGTGAGTGCCCCGACCTACGCCTTTCGCGTTTTCATTCCGCCCCCTTCTCTCGTCCCTGTGACTAAACGTTTTTGTGTAGGGGAGAATTGACTACCGGAGATCGAGGCCCCCACTGAGGTAGGATGCTCCTGATCGTCAGGTAAGATGCTTCACCGCCCAGCAAGAAAAGCGGTGTAAGGACGAAGAGGAAAAGAAGAAGGCCAAGAAGCTCTGGGAGCGCGAAAGGCTTGCGAGGCGCCGCGCTGAGCAGAGGCGTGACGGGCTCCCGGAGGAGGAGTCTCCCTCGTCCGAGGGAGATGAAGATGATGCTGATGATGACAACGATGACGTTGAGGGGGTGGCAAGGCGTCTCGACTGCATCTTGTCGGGTTCCTCCCATGCTGATCGCCCCTTCGTGCAGGAGGAGGCGGTGGAGGAGCGCGCTCCCTAGCCGGTGGCGTCGGCCTCGGAGCGCCAGCGTGGGAGAAGGTGGGCCAACGCCTCGACTCGAGGGGGTTCGCCCCCCTCTCGTCGTACTCGAGGCGGGACCCCACCCACTTCGACTCGAGAAACCCGGTCCTGGTCGTCAGCGCGGGCGGAGGAGAGCCGTGCTCAGGAGGTCCCATCAGAGCAGCGAGGCGCGGCGACCCCACCGATGGCCCCGAGCAGCCTCAGCCCCGGGAAGAGCTCGGCTTCGGGAGGGGTCTCGAGATCTGCTGGCGGTTCGAGTGGGACCCAAACGGCCTCTATCCCCTTCGGGTAAGTACTGTTGATTCCATTCTTTTTTTCGTTGCATCCTCATTGTGCCGTTTAATAAGCTTTTTACCGTCCTCTTCTCATCCAGGCCCAAGCACCGAATCGAGGAGGCGTCTCTTGCGCCGGCTAAGCGGCTCAAGGTGGATGCAGCTATGAAGATGGAGGCCCCGGTCACAGGTGCGACGTCGAGGCCCTTGGCTCCATGGGAAGCCAAGTGGTTGTCCTCAGCCCTTGGGGCTATGGCGCGTGGTAGGATGACAGGTTCCGCTCTTGCTACAGGGTCGAGCGTCTCAGGGGCCGCGATGGGCGGCGACTTTGAGCTAGGGAGGACGCAAGAGGGAGGGAGCACCTCCTTGACATTGTCGTCCGTGGTCCTCGAGCTCGGCCCGGCGCCAGGGGGCGGAGCCCCGACGCCGGGAGCTTCCGCTCCTGGCCGACCGGAGGCCTTGATCCCCGCACCTAAGGCGGGAGCCCCCGAGGGCCACGAGCCAGGAGAGGGGGTTGCCATCATCGACCTCGAGGGTGAGGAGACCACAGCCCTTCCCCCCTCGATGGGAGAGCGGAGACCCTGGCCGGCGGGGCTACGCGAGCTCGAGGCCCAGAGGAAGCAGGAGCAGGGGGCCCTGCAAGAAGCGGAGCTGCCGCGGCCACAGCAGGACGGGGAGAAGGAGCCACCGAAGCAGCGGGAAGAGGAGGAGGAAACTAGGGGCTAGCCCCAGCATCAGCAAGCGCAGCAGACGCCGTCGGGGGGGGCACGGCGCCGCTGGACCCGCCGGCGCAGCAGCCGCACGAGACGTCAGAGGCAGAGGGGACTTTGGGACTGCCCAAGCAATGGGTGTCTGTGATCACCCTGGACGAGCTGCTGGCCGAAGAAGAAACAGCTTCGAAGGCGTCGACGGTCCCGCGCCTGCTGGGGGTGCAGTCGGAGGAGGTCTCGGTACCGAACCCACCGGAAGATGCATCGATGGTGGACGAGATCGAGCCTCGACACCTCCGCTGCCTCTGAAGGCGCCAGAAGCAACGTCGAGCCAGTCGCTGCAACTGTCGATGGAGCAACCGGAGGAGACGGCGGCTTCTGGCTCGCCGAGGAGGTCGACTTTCGACCTCGGGTTGAGGGATGTCGGCGCCGCATCGGATTTCCGCACCCCGGCGGAGTTGGCCGTGCGTTACAGCGTCCCATGCGATGTGGTAGACGAGATCGAGTCCTTGGCGTGAACCAAGGTCAAGATGGTCCTTCCACATTGGGGCAAGGAGCGCATCGTACTCTGGGAACTTGGCGACTCCATCACTCCGGGGATCGAGATGGACGACCCGACGGAAGTCAAGTGCTGGGAGGACGCCGAGCGGTCCTGGGCGTGGCTGCAGCACTTGCTAAAGCTGGGCGTCGAGCTCGCCGAAGGCCTCGACAGGAACCTCACGGTGATTCCCCATGTAGACCATATGTAGTTTTTTGAGTTCTTTCGTGTGAAATGCCTTAACCCTCGATTTCCTGTCCCTAGGAGGTGCGGAGGCGTTCCTACTCCGAGTCAGACTTCCTCCATGAAACACACAATAGCCGGGAGGAAGTGCTTCACCAACTCGAAGCCGGTCGCTCTGCGCAGGGCAGGGTGGCCGAGATCGAGGAGGAGCTGAAGCGGACCAGGGAGGAGGCCGCCAAAGCCAAAGAGGAGGCCGCCCGGGCGAAGGAGGACGCCGAAGCTGCTCGAGGGGAAGCCACCCACCTCAAGGAGGAGCTCAAGCGTGCCAGGGAGGAGGCTGACGCGGCCAAGGCTGAAGTGGGGAGGGCCAAGGGCGAGAGCATCCGAGCCTTGGAGCGCGTCGAGCTACTCGTGGGGGAGGCTCAAAGCTCCATGGAGTGCATCCGCTCGCTCGAGGCCAGTCTCGCTGAAGTCTCCACGGCGCGCAACACCCTCTCCGCCTTGGCCCAGGAGGAGAAGAACCAAGCCGCTAGCCTAGAAACCCAGCTCAGGATGATGAAGGCTACCCTCCAAGAGAAGGAGCAGGCCATCATCTTGGCTGGTGGCGCCCTCGAGACCCTCCGCTGCGAGAAGACGGAGGTGACCCGGGCCTTCAAGGAGGCCCAGCGGGAGCGAGACGAGGCCCGGGGGAGCGCGACGCTGTGCTGGGGGATCGCCGCGCCCTCGAGACTCGCTGTGCTGGTGAGTTCCTTGAAGAGCCTTTGTTCTTTTTTCTTCCTGTATGGTTTGTCTTAACTCTTGTTTTGTGTTTCAGGCCTCAAGTCTGAGCTACTTGCTACCCAAACCGCTGCCAAGGCGCTGCAGGAGAGCCTCGCGGCGGAGGGGGCGCTTCTCGGCCGGCTTCGGGTTGCCCTCGATAGGCTCTGCGCCTCCTAGGAGGTCAGGCCCGTCGAGGTTGCTGAAGAAGACATCCCGGGTGCCGGGCTCGTTGACCGGATCTACTACCTCGACGCCACCCTTCGTGATCGCATGCGGGAGGCGCTTCATACCGGCGTGAAGCGGGCGCTAGCAGTGGTCTCCTCTGGCTTCATCTTCGATATGAACATGGTCGCCCAAGGCTTCGTTCCTGATATCTCGAAGACCGATGCCGAGAACGAGGAGCGATGCCGAGGGCTCATCAATGACGCCGAGAGGCCGGGGGGAGTGCTAGCGAAGTTGTTCGAGGATGAAGTCCTCCCCCCGTGGATGAAGGGTACAGCGTCAAGGAGGGCGGCGATGGAGCGGGCCTGTAGGGCAAGGCTGGGCGAAGATGCCCATGTAATAAGTTAGTTTTTTGTAACTTATATTCAATGTGGCTTCAAAAGCCTTTTTGAACATTAATGCATCTATCATAATGCAATTTGTCGTTTTACTTTCGAGCCTTCTCTGCTTTCTTTCACCTAGACTTTGCTTTTTGACTAAGTTTTTGACACATGCTCGTATCCTTCGAGGGGGGAGCGAGTGGAGTTACCGTAGCCCGGAGGCGTAGGAGAGCTCTCGGCTCGACAGCCCTCGACCCTCTAGGGATTTCGAGGCGTTTTCTACTTAGTCGTGAAGCGTATCGAGGCGTGAGAAGGAAGAGGCGCTCGAGTTCTGATCGCCTGACTTTGGCTTTTTGACTAAGTGTTCGACGCAGGCTCGTATCCCTCGAGGGGGGAGCGAGTGGAGGTACCGTAGCCCGAAGGCGTAGGAGAGCTCTGGCTCGACAGCCCTCGACCCCTAGGGAGTTCGAGGCATTTTTAACTTAGTTGCGAAGCGAAAGGAGACGCTCGAATTTTTTAAAAAAATCATTCGTATTTTTAGGAACTTAGGGGGTTCCCCCCCCGTTAGTCCTGAGGGAGGCTCGACTCTAGCGAGACAGGGTCGAGGCTACCTCTTGCATGTACAATAACAAGTTTGAACTTATAATCGAAAGTACTCCTTATATTTGCCATGCGAAAATGTACAAAACATGCGAGAATGTACGAGGACATTGGTGCCCTAAGGGTAGAAACGACGTAGCTGTTCGATGTTCCATGCGTTGATGAGAATTTCGCCTTTGTCATTAGCGAGCTTGTACATCCTAGGCTTTAGCACCTCAGCTACAGTGTATGGGCCTTCCCATGGCGGGGTTAGCTTGTGACGTCCCTTGCTGCTCTGTCATCGACGTAGGATGAGGTCTCCAACTTGGAAGTCCCTTGGGCGCACGTGCTTGTCGTGGTAGCGTCGAAGTTTCTACTGATACCTCGCGGAGTGAATTAGCGCCATGTCTCGAGCCTCCTCGAGCTGGTCGACGGCGTTTGCGAGGGCTTCTTCGTTGCTTTGCTCGTTGTACGCCTTTAGTCGAGGGGAACCATACTCGAGGTCAGTGGGGAGGACGGCCTCACACCCATAAACCAAGAAGAATGGGGTGAATCCCGTGGCTCGACTAGGTGTTGTCCTTAGGCTCCATAGGACCGAAGGCAACTCGGCGGCCCATTTTCTTCCATGCTTGCTGAGGCGGTTGAGGATCCTTGGCTTGAGGCCCTGCAAAATCATGCCATTGGCACGCTCGACTTGGCCGTTAGTTCAAGGATGTGCAACCGCGGACCAATTCACACGGATGTGATGGCGATCACTAAAATCCAAGAACTTCTTGCCGGTGAACTGTGTGCCGTTGTCAGTGATGATGACGTTCGGGACCCCGAAGCGATGGATGATGTCGGTGAAGAACTCGACCGCCCATTCGGAGCGGATGTTGCCAATAGGCCAGGCCTCGATCCACTTGGTAAACTTATCGATGGCAACGAGCAGGTGCGTGTACCCATTGGTTGTCCTCTTGAGAGGCCCCACAAGATCGAGCCCCCAGACCGCGAATGGCCAGGTGATGGGGATCATTTGTAGGGCGTGAGCTGGGAGGTGCGTCTGCTTGGCGTAGAATTGACACCCTTTGCATGAGCGGACAATGCTCGTGGCGTTAGAAACGGTGGTCGGCCAGTAGAAACCCTGTCGGAAGGCATTGCCAACGAGGGTCCTTGGTGCTGTGTGATGGCCACAAGCCCCCGAATGTATGTCCTCGAGGAGCCTCTTGCCTTCCTCGATAGTAATGCAGCGCTGAAGAACGCCTGAGGGGCTTTGCCTGTAGAGTTCCTTGCCATCACCGTAGATGACGTAGGACTTGGCCCGTCACGCGATCCGGCGAGCTTCGGTCCGGTCTTCCGAAAGCTCTCCCCGAATGAGGCAGTCGAGTAAAGGGGCTCGCCAATCCGGCGGCGGGCTCGACGAAGGAGGAGTCCCCTGGATCTCCATAACCTAGGCCCCGGTCGAGGGGGCCCCAGTCGAGGTCGTGAGGTGGAGCTTCGAGGACGTAGTGCAAGCCCTCGAGCCCAAATCGATGGAGGGCTCGAAGAGGTCCCTCGAGAATACGTCCGGAGGGACGGTACCTCGAGTCGATGCGATTTTTGCAAGCTCATCCGCGGCTTCGTTGTATCATCGAGCAATATGGCTAAGCTCGAGGCCGTGGAACTTGTCTTCCAACTTGCGCACTTTGTTGCAATAGGCTTCCATCTTGGTGTCGTGGCAGTTCGAGGCCTTCATCACTTGGTTGATGATTAGTTGCGAGTCGCCTCGAACGTCAAGGCGTCAGACCCCGAGTTCAAGGGCAACTCATAATCCAGTGAAGAGAGCTTCGTACTCCGTGACGTTATTAGAAGCGGCAAAGTGGATGCGAATGACGTAGCGCATGTGGACTCCGAGGGGTGAAATGAAGAGCAAGCCCGCGCCTGCTCCTGTCTTCATGAGTGACCCGTCGAAGTACATTGTCCACAGCTCAGCTTGGATTTGAACTGGCAGCAACTGAGTGTCGGTCCACTCAACGACGAAATCTGCCAGCGCTTGGGACTTAATGGCCTTCTGTGGTGCGTAGGTGATGGTCTCGCCCATGAGCTCGACCGACCACTTAGCAATCCTTCTAGTGGCCTCCCGGTTATGGATGATCTCCCCCAAGGGGAACGAAGATACCACGGTAATCGGGTGGCTGAGGAAGTAGTGCTGGAGCTTGCGATGTGTAAGGACGATGGCGTAGAGCAGCTTCTACACCTGTGGGTAGCGGATTTTCGTTTCTAAAAGCACTTCGCTGACGAAGTAAACCGGCCGCTGGACGGGCAAGGCGCGCCCTTCCTCTTGCCTCTCAACCACTATGGCCGCGCTGACCACCTGAGTGGTTGCGGTGACATAGAGGAGGAGAAGCTCGGGCGGTTCAGTCGACATCGCTGGTCAAGGAGGGACGAGAATTGGGGTGGACGTCAACATGCCTTTGAGTTCATCGAGAGCCTCCTCGGGCTCCATGGTACATGTGAATCACTCGGATTTTTTTAAGAGGCGGTACAGAGGCATGGCCTTCTCCCCTAAATGTGAGATGAAACGGCTGAGGGCCGCGAGGCAGCCCGTGACCTTCTGCACACCCTTGAGATCCCGAATTGGCCCCATTCGCATGATGGCCACCACCTTCTCAGGGTTGGCCTCGATCCCGCGCTGGGAGACGATGTATCCGAGGAGCATGCCTCGAGGCACTCCAAAGACACATTTCTCGGGGTTGAGTTTTATGTTTTTGGCTCGAAGGCACCCGAACGCGATTTCGAGGTCATGGATGAGGTTGTCCACTTTTCGAGACTTGACCATGATGTCATCGACATAGGCCTCGACCGTGTTGCCTATGTGTTCGCCAAAGACGTGGAGCATGCACCGCTGATACGTCGCCTCGGCGTTTCGAAGGCCGAAGGGCATGGTGACGTAGCAGTACATGCCAAAAGGCGTGATGAATGAAGTCGCGAGCTGGTCGAACTCTTTCATCTTGATTTGGTGGTAGCCTGAATAAGCATCGAGGAACGAGAGGGTTTCACATCCCGCGGTAGAGTCAACAATTTGATCAATGCATGGTAAAGGAAACGGAACTTTGGGACATGCTTTGTTTAAACTAGTATAGTCAATACACATCCGCATTTTTCCATTCTTTTTCTTAACTAGCACGGGATTAGCTAACCATTTAGGGTGATGGACCTCCTTGATGAATCCAGCCGCCAAAAGCTTGTGTACCTCCTCGCCGATCATCCTGCGCTTCTTCTCGTCAAAGCGACGCAGGCGTTGCTTCACCGGTCTGGACCCGGCCCGGATCTCCAAGGCGTGCTCGGTGACTTCCCTCGGTATGCCCGGCATATCCGAAGGACTCCACGCAAACATATTGGCGTTCGCATGAAGAAAGTCGACGAGCATGGCTTCCTATTTACCCTCGAGGTTGGCGCTGATCGTTAGCACCTTCTCACCGGGGCAGCTCGGGTCAAGGAGGACTTTCTTGGTATCTTGTGCCGGCTCAATGTTGCCGGCGTGCCACTTGGGATCTGGCACCTCGTCGGCGAGGCGCTCGAGGGTCACGGCTATCATGGCATTTTGCTCGACGGCCTCTCCATACTCGACACATTCGACGTCGCAGTCGTACGTGTGCTTGTAGGAGGAGGCGACGGTGATGACGCCCTTGGGTCCTGGCATCTTGAGCTTGAGGTCGGTGTAGTTCGGGATCGCCATGAACTACGTGTAGCCGGGTCGGCTGATGATAGCGTGATACGTTCCATATAACCTGACCACCTCGAAGGTGAGGGTCTCTTTCCTGAAGTTGGCAGGGGTGCCAAAGCAGATAGGAAGGTCGATACGGCCGACGGGGAGGGCCTTTTTCCCCGGCACGACGCCATGGAATCCCCCGACGCTGGGTTGGAGTTGGCACCTCTTGACTCCCAGGAGGTTGAGGGTCTCGAGGTAGATGACATTCAGGCTACTGCCGCCGTCCATGAGGACCTTCGAGAGGCGGGTGTTTATGATGATTGGGTCGACGATGAGCAGATAGGCCCCAGGGTTGGGGACTCGATCCGGATGGTCATTGCGGTCGAACATGATGGGCGCGTCAGACCAGTCGAGGTAGTGAGGTGCCACGACTCAGATGGAGAAGACTTCTCAATGCTCCCGCTTGCGCTGTCGAGGCGTGAGCTGGGTCGAGGGGCCCCCGTAGATCATGTAGCAGTCATAGACTTGGGGGAATTTTCCGTCTTCCCCGTTGTCTCCCTCACCGCCGCCTTGGTCTTTCTTGTCGTCACCTTTCTTCATGCCCACTTGCTCGAAGTGCTTTTGGAGCATGCGGCAGTCCTTGAGCTTGTGCTTTGCCCTGTCCTTGTGATAAGGGCAGGGCTCCTCGAGCATTTTGTCACAGATGGCACCCTCGGGGGGACCTCGAGGTCTTTTTCCTTCGGTTGCTACGACGAGATCATCTTCTGTGGCCTCACGCTTGCCTTGCTGATTTTTCTTCTTCTTATTGTTTCTCTTCGGCCCTTTGCTCGAGCCTCCGGCGTCGTCGGCTGTTGATGCTTTTCCCTTGTCCTTCCCGTCGCTGAAGAAGGCGCTGACCGCCTCTTCGCCGGCCGCATAGTTGGTGACCACATCCATGAGCTCGTCGATGGTGTCAGGGCGGTTACGCCCCAACTCGCGAACTAGGTCCTTGCAGGTTGTACCCGCAACGAACGCTAGAATGACGTCGAGATCGGAGATGTGGGGTAGTTCGGTGCGGAGCTTGGAGAATCATCGAGCAAAGTCGCGGAGAGACTCCCCTAGTTTCTGCTTGCAGTTGTGCAGTTCCCAGGAGTTCCCAGGACGCACGTAGGTACCTTTGAAGTTCCCCTCGAAGATCTGGACAAGGTCGACCCAGCCACGAATCTGGTCAGGAGGAAGCTCCTCGAGCCACCTACACGCGGTGTCGGATAGGAACAGGGGAAGGTGACATATGATGACGTGATCATCACGTGCCCCGCTCGCCTGACAAGCCAGCCGAAAGTCGGCTAGCCAGAGCTCGGCATTGGTTTCACCGTTGTATTTGACGATGCTCATGGGGGGTCGAAACTTGTCGGGCAGCTGGACGCAGCGGATCGTCCTGCTGAAGACTCGGGGACCCGGTGGCTCCGGGGCCCATCGATCTTCATCGCTGTCGTAACACCCTCCACAATGGGCGTTGTACCCTCGATCCTCGGCATCCCCGTACTTGCGTCTGTGGTTCTCGACAATGTCAAGGCGCGCGTCTTGGGGAGCGTGGTCGTCGTTGATACGTTCTTGGGCCGGCTTCTTCTTCGGTCGGGGGGGCCGCCCCCTGATCGACCGAGCTCTCCCTTTCAGGCCGGGAGGGCTCAACCTGAGGTTCGGAGGCTGCCCCTCGACGCCTCGAGGCCGAGCTCTCGGCTTGTTGGACAGCAGCAACTTGGAGGAGATCCTCGACCTCGTGTTGTATCCGCCGAGCTTGCGAGTTGGATGGCGCGGGCATATTGCGAAGGAGCATAGCCGCCGCGACAATGTTCTGGCTCGCTTGGGGATAACGGTTGGTGGGTTGCTCGGGTGCCCCAGCCTCGTTGATCTGCCGGTTGACCTCTTGGGCCCTTGCTCGGGCTCTACCGCCGGGCGGTCGCCGCTCTTGCTCGAGGGTTAGCTCGAGCAGGCGCAATCGTTCCTGCTCGTCGACAAGCTTCGCCTGCAACTCCCAAATTTGTGCCAGTTGTGCGTCCTGCTCGCCAGGACGGGGGCACGCCTCTCAGGGTGCGTCTGGTTGTTGGTCTTCTGCTCTGGGGAGAGCACCTCCTGCCGCAGCGGTAGCTGCCGCGGCCACTGGATCGATGCTGTCCTGATTGGAGTCGACGTCACCATCGATGTGGAGGCACTCATGGGTAGGATCCCAATGATCAGAGTCAGAGTCAGGGTCGCCACAGTAGAAAATAGGGAATTGTCCCCGCGCCTCCTCCTACAGCTGCCGTCGGAGTGTGCCGACGGTGTACCTTCGGGGGCCGGGCGCTCTCGCGAAGGCCAAGCCCTCGGAGGCTGGTGTGACAGTCCCCACGTCCATCATTGCACGGAGAAGGGCACCTGGGCGGTCCTCTAACATGCTCATGTTGGAGTGGGTCGCTGCCGAGATCGTCGTCGTGGCATTGTTGAAGTCGAACGAAGGCCGCCGATGATGCTCGAACAGCTCGTACAGGAGCGGGCTCTATCGAGCGGGGACTTCGTCGCGCTTCCTCGATGAGCGTACTATGAAGGTGGAGTCGGGGTTGTGGTGGGGTCCTGCCGGTTTGCCCTCTACCTCTGAACTCGGGTCAGACAATCCCTCAACAAGGGGTTCCCCATCTCCGGTCAGGGGCGAGGAGAAAACGGCGGGAACCATCCTCGACTCAGGTTGATGGCGATGACGGCGTCGATCGTGCCTCCTTCTGGACGTGGAAGCATGGTGGTGAGACCGGCGAGCGGCCCCCCATGAGCGTGGGGGCGTACCGCGACCTCCGTTCAGGTCACTGATCGAGAGCAGGTCATGTCATAGCCCTGGCCGAGGGTCATGAATTCTAGGCTCCCAAACCAGATCACCGTAGCTCGCGGAAGTGGTGAAACAAAGTCGCCCATCTAGAAAAATGGTGGGAAATCGTTAGTGACACACGGCTCCCCTTCCTGGCGCGCCAACTGTCGGTGTTTTGACCCCGGGGGGTTAAAACCAACGAGTAATATTTGTAATTGCGTGCTCCCTTAATCCAGTGGGTGATGCAAGAAGGACACGGCGATTTATCCTGGTTCGGGCAAAGAAGGCCCTACGTCCAACGGGGGGAGGATAGTTCGTGTTATCTTGCACTGAAGTGCTAGTATAGGGGAAAATACAAGCAGGTGTGAGGAGCGTGAGGTGGGGCTTGGGCGTTCAGACGCCTAGCTCTCGACCTTACACTGGCTCACGGTGTTGTTCTGTGATCTGAAGCCTTAGCGTCTCTATGCTCTAGATCCTCTTGTTCTTCTTTTTGTCCCCCTTCCTAACGTCCTGGCGCCCCCTTTTATAGGTGAAGGAGGGGCACAGGAGTACATATATTTAGAGTTCGCATGGCCGGTGACGCATGGCGTTGAGGCCGATCACGTCGGTGCTGCTGTAGTGATGTACGTCGGTATGGGAGGCCCTGCAGCCGTCATGTTAGGAGTTGTTGAAGTGCAGCCCAGAGTCGTTGGAGTCCCGCTTGAGGGTTCGTCCAATGAAGTCGATGGTCGGCGGTCGAGGACTTGGCTCGAGTCGAGGGGGTCAAGTTGAAGGGTTCGAACCTCACCGGATAAGGTCGAATCCCGGGAAATGCGGGAAACGTGCTGATTTATGCGTCTCGAGGGGGTGTTGGACGGGGCACAGTGCTCGGCATGGTACAACAACGAAGTATGATCCACGGGATTCCGGGGCATGCGCGATAAAAGCAAGATTTGACCGCCACTCCCACAACTGTTACCGTGACTGTGGCCATACGGTTAGGCGGGGATAGGTAAAATGCATTAAATGCGCCCAGATCCATACGGGAGAGTCGGTAGCCGAGGGGTGCACCGTCCTCAAGGACCGCCCATTCGGTCGAACGAAGTTCTGTCCTCGAGGGCAGGCTTGTTCATCGGGCGAAGTTCCGTCCTCGAGGGCAGGCTCGTTTGCTGGGCAAAGTTCCGTCCTCGAGGGGTCGCCTGAATTATACCCTCGAGTGTACAGTCCCAGTCCGCTCGATAGCCCCTCAAGCAGGCTTTGGCTTTTGGGCTGTTGTAGCCCGTTCATGGGTCAACCCAATACGCTTTATCCTGCGGGCCTTCAAACGTTAATCATGGGAGGTCACTGGAGGGTTCGTGTTGCTGATTTTGCGGGGTTTAGCCCAGTAAACCAAGGGTTTGGGGTACCCATTTCCTGGGTAACGATAGTAGCATTTTACCATGAGTATCCAGGTATCGTTATTTATATTTTACCACAGGGAAGCATGGGTTAAAGAATCTGATAATTCACCATCATGTATTTACTAACTTAGAAAACCAACTAGACTAAAGCAGGGGTAAATGATATATGATAGATATGTGAATGGAAGCACATACATAAGAATTAAATGATAAATGAGTAGATAGCAAAAATGAAAGGACAAAGGGAGAGATCATGGTTCCTAAATACTTATCTATTACTTTGGTTCTAAGTAACTGAGGTATGGGTTGATATAGTGATCACACACATGACACTTTGGAGCAGCAGGTCCTTTTCAACTCTCGAAGAAGACTGGGAAAAGAGTAGTTGGGAGAAGGCTGTCGAAAGCTCTACGAAACATCAACCCGAACATGGTGGATTACAAAGGCCTTACAGAGCTGTCACCCCTGGGGCTACCACAACTATCTGTGGGGCAGAGCACAACCTTAGGTAACCTATAGTCTACACACCATGCCTACACTATCGATTACTACTCTAGCTATGCGCGATAACGAGAGCACTCAATACAAGCAGAGATCCGATGCCAAGATGTAACAACTATACTAAGCATACATATGGAAGGCATAAAGTAAATAGAGAAGATGAATATATATTAAAGCACAAGTCTTGCAAACAGTAGATATAGAGACATACCAAATCCATGAAGACTTCTCCAGAACCAGAGCGCAACTCCGCTCTCCTTAACTCTCATCTAGAACTAATCTACTACATTGGAAAGTCTAGCCCTAATTCTCTAGAGAGGATAGATCATCCTTTCAAGGGACACATCTACATCTCCACAATGAGATATGAATAATGAATTAGGGTTTCTCCCAGGGCCAGGGGCCTTGCTTATATAGCCCCCTAGGATGCACCATGGTCATCGGATCAAACCAACCTTAATCAATGGCTTAGATTGGACCTCAAAGGCGGTGGGAGCAGGATCCCCGAGCCTGGACCTAATTGGTCCAGGTCAGCGGGCACCCGCCCAAGGGTGTGTTCGGCCGCCCGGCCACCGAGCCTGTTCGGGCTCCCGTTTGGTCCAGTGCCTTCTCGAACCTTTCAGATTACGGAAAAGTACATGTTCGCCCTTTATCTCTATGTAAACCTGACATGTGGGCCTTTTTGTTCTTTTCAGCTGACAACCTGCAAAAATAGACATTCACCAAAACTCATGGAATTCTATCAGTGTAACCCCTAAATCTAGATGGTAATTATGTTTAGGTCCTTTTTCATGTCTCGTTGACGGTTAAAAATTGGAGTTATCTACCATCAACAAACTCCCCCAAGCTTGACCTTTACTCATCCTTGAGCAAAGCTAAACTTAGCAATGAATCAAGAGTTGCTACAATGCTTTCACTCCTCAAAAGTACACGCATTCAAACAAGTACTCTCCTCTGGATTAGCATCAACCATCCTGACTTTCAAACTTGACCATATTACCTTCAACCATGGGTCTTATAGCCTTCACTTGGGTCTTGAGCAATTGAAAGACAGAATGATCAAGTCAAGCACTATGTCTCGAGTTCTTTGATCAACCTTCATTCTGGAGTTTTTGTAAGTTTTCAAAATAAAACTCAGAGATTCCTTTGTATGACTCTCTCAGGTCTCTCATATGCGGTATTTGTGGATCTTCACCAAGGCAACAATGGTGTTTTGCCTTCTTTTAGAATATGTGGTATTTTTAGAATAAGCCAGAGTAACATTGTGCCTCATCTCTCTCACCCTATAACTAGTAGACTTATGTGGAGTTCATAGGTGGGAAAGAAACAGCTCAAACATACATGCAATACATATATTGCCTAATCCAACCATGGATCCAGAGGAACTCATCATACAATCAAATCAAGATGTTCATGTGTGGTTTGTTGGCGTTTCTTAGCATTACTACTAAAGATAGACTATAAATCCATCCTTAATAATAATACTAGAAATGTGTGTTGACATTCCTAACCACCATTACTTTAGAAAGGTAACCCTTGGCCCTTAATGGTGCCGGCCTAGGTGATGCAGTCTGGTAATAATAGTTAGAAGTGTCGGATTGGCCTTCCTAACCATCATTACT
Source organism: Bothriochloa decipiens (assembly GCA_023333625.1). Taxonomy (NCBI): domain Eukaryota; kingdom Viridiplantae; phylum Streptophyta; class Magnoliopsida; order Poales; family Poaceae; genus Bothriochloa; species Bothriochloa decipiens. The sequence goes on from CM041645.1 coordinate 41,544,432, forward strand.
TATGATATGCAAAACTGCAGCACGGTGCCATAGGGTCACAAGAACTACAATCCTTAGGTAATGGTACTTAGGTACACCAATCGTGATAGCTTATTATAGATAAATCCACAAGCGCACGGAACTATCATTGTAGCATTTCAACCCGTGAGTGGGTGTCATATTTATAATTTCCAGTAGGAGGACAGGACGGATGCATCTAGCTTTGGTGTAAGCATGATCACTTATTGAATGCATAGGTATACATAGCATAGGCACGGGTAAATCATAGTTCAAAGATAGTGGACACACATCTGAGTCACCCTCAAGGATAAAAGAGAAATAAAGAATAAAAGAAAATATCTAACTGAGCAGGCATTGGTCATATATAACTATGCAAAGAACTGTTAGTAAACATCTAACTAGCATGTCTAGCATCAGGACTAAGTCTGGGATGACAGGGAGATCCCCGTAGCTGGTCTTCTAGCCGATAGAGACTTTACGAACTCCTACTGAATACCTGAACGTGGGGGAGTGCTAGGGATGGATAGGGCTGTCACCACCTGTCCACCTACCCCTCTACCCGTGGGGTACCCACATATCCGCCGATCTCCACATACCCGGGCACCACGCCCGTGTAATTGGAAATGACTCCTAACCCCCTAGGATCTCACCCCATCGGAGTGACAGGCTAGGTTAAGAGCAACCAAGAAGGTACGATGAACTGTCATGTCATCCCTAGTTCTTCCTTTATTCATACTAATTCGATGACCGATGAAGAACAATGATGAACATGTTAAGAACATAACACATAAACTATATGCTAGTTCATATATCATGATCATAACATGAACAAGACTATACTCTAGTTCATATGCATTGCTATATAAATAAGATAAGAACTTGAACTTGGAAGAGAACTGCATTGTATTCATACCGAGGTGTTCCTTCTTCTTCCAAGGAGACAAGCTCTCCTTGCTAGCTCTTGCCTTGCTCTAATACTAAAACTAATCTAAAGAATACAAGTGAGAGGTGAGGTTAGTGGCTCCAAATGATGGTGTGTTTTGGGGGAGCTCTCCCTCTCTTTATAGCCCAACATGGTCGGTTCAGGCGCCAACAAATATGGAAGCAGGTGGAACCGCTTAAGGGAACTGACCCAAGCACCGCCTAAGAAGACTGGGCCCGGGAGGCCAAACTAGGGGACCGGCCGATTCGGGGACTGGCCGCCCCCCTGGTGGGTCCGTTTGGCCACCGCCTTCGCATGGTCAGTTCATCTCTGGGCCTGGATTTCTCCTATGGTTACGAATGGGCCCAGAATGCTAATGATGGTGGGCTTCTCTTCTTCTTTGCGCCTTTTCTGAATACAAATTCTGGAATGCGCTTTCTTTATGGTTTTTGTGCATTTCCACATGTCACACCTGCAAGTCAAGTATATACCAAAACTTGTGGAAATGTTAGTTTAAATCCCTACCTACTATTTATTTTAGTAACATATTGGCGGTAGAGAATAGGCTCTAAGGACCGCCAATATGGTTTCAAATGAGTAGTGAAGAAAATGGAGGAGAATATTTGTGGAAGGTAGAAGGGGTGAAAATCTAATTCTACAATGCATCTTTACAAAGGGTAACCTCTCTCAACTTGGAACTTGGGAAGATTTAGAAAACTAGGGCTTTGATCTCTCTCTATTTTTTTATCATATTATTACTTTTTTCTCTTCTCTTTTTTCTTCTTCTCTTTTCTCTTCTTTTTTATCACACTTTTTTAAATAGCCCACTCTCTGATACAATTGGAACTTTTGAGAGGATAAATAAAATGATAAAAAACTTGGAGCATTTTTTGTGGAGCTGGGGGTAGCAGACAAGGGAAACCTATGGGAAATATTTTTGGCATTCACTCCAGTGTAGGAGTAGAACAATTTTGAGTAGATCTAAATGGGTGAATATGGTGGTGCGTACTTCCAGGGTAGAAGTAGCAAGGGTGCAAAGTGTGTGTGTGTGAAATCTTGATTTTAACCACATGAAAAACTCCTAAAGGTCAACACAGCTGGACCAAACTTAATGCACACAAGCAGTAGATAAACATGAAAGTTTTCCTATTCTAGCAAGCATGCATATATGGCTATGGTAGGAATGTAAGCTCTCGTCATACAGGAACTCATCATGTGGCATTTTTATGTTTTTCAAAAGATAAATCTCTAGAACTCAAGTGTCACTAGGAACAAGATAAAAGGTAGCTCAGACCTTCTCATATGATATCCGTCAATCACCTAGACTTAGATCAAGCATTTGCTACCCATAAGTTTTAAGTTCAGAGAATAAGTCAAAACAATCTTATCCAAAACTCGAGAGAGTTCGAGGCTAAAAACTAGGTACTTGAAAGGACTTACGGCAGAGCAACTATTCATCATTTCCATACAAATAGATTATCTTTAGAGTTTATTATTAGCAGACAACACTTTGCACAGTATAACTTTTTTATTTCAAAATTAAAGATCACATGTATATAGATAGATATAAAAAGAAATCTTTATTTGGTTTTAGGGTTATGCATCTTTTTATTGTTTTTAAACAAAGCAAACTCAATATTAATAACTGTAGAGGGAAAGAAATACTTAGCTAGATACACGGGGGATGCTCTCCCCCAAGCTGGTTGTTGACGTAGTCGTTCACTCTTTAAGTGTAGCAAACTTTCAGTAAGGTTGTACTTCCTCTTGTGGAGTGTCTATGATGGAGACTGTTAGGACAGCACTCTGACAGTGGACAGAACATCCACTTGCCTGTCAGCGCTTCTTAATCTTTGAAATCCTATGGAGCTCAAATAGACAACAAAACTTATGGAACTGATTAAGCGTTAGCGGTCAACCACATAAGTCTTAGTTGCCTAGAGCTTCATGTATGATTATTCTTCAAAGTAGATTTTCAACAGGATCTCTTTCTCAATATTTTTAGGATTTTTATATTTTATATGATGCAAGAGAAAATGCAACGAGATGAACGCATCTTTAATTTTTTTATGCCACCACGGTGAATATTTCTGTGGGTTGTTACACGCCAAAGAATTATTCACATGGGGCTTAGTATTTTTAAGATGCAATGCACTAACATTTTTTTCTTTTCTAATGCAGATGCAACAAAGTAAAAGTGCAAAATGAGTTGATTATGCCAATGTGGGAAAGTAAACATGCTGACATAAAAACTTATGCAATGCTGGAAAGGGAAATATGGATAACTACCAAGTTTACCTCCCTGGCGAGGGTTCGATGATTTGAGTCCTTCGAACAAGACTTCTTGGCATGTTTACTCCTTAGGTGCATCATCTTATCCCAAATGTGGAGAGACCTTGATGATTGCGCCTCTTAAGATGGTAACTTTAGTGTGCTTGTTTGCAAACTTAGAACCTCCACTTGTAGAATTTGGGAAATCTATCTTCTCTGTATTTTGCTTGAAGGGTGTCCTGCTTACAAAGACAAGGTACAGATCAAGTGCATGGGTCCTGTTGGTGGAAAAAACACCAATAGAACCATAACCTTATTTATTCTACTCTAACTTTAGGCATATTGAGCATCATAAGATTAATGCACACTGTTCATTCTTTATAACATGGGTGACAGTATAGAAGGAGCATGAATGTAGCATTCAAACATTTTTAGCAACATTTAGCTCATTTAATGAAATCAATAAAGCAGTGTCATGACAAGCTTGGGAATTAAGACATATTGAGTTTAGTCAGGTTGAATTAGGTAAATTGTAACTCAAACATGTTTATTCCTTTATTTGTATATACCAGAGTCAAGGTAAAGCTTTAAATAATGACTACTTACCTTAAGATGTTACCTTTATGACCGGAACGTGATGACACCATATGATGAAGAGTAGTTGATTCTAATGGTCCTTTCCTTTTTCTTGAAGCTTGCCTTGCTCGGTTCACCTCTCATCTTGAATTATAATTTGCACTACTTATTTCTCCTTCCTCTTCTCTTTTTTTATTTTTGAATTACCCAGACCCTTTGCTTCACTCCTTTTCCACTTCTCAGCGTGCTGGAGCGACGAGAGTTTGAGCGGAGGAAGAGCATTGTTGGATCATCTTTAGAGGAATCATCAACCTTCCTCCCCAAGCTTGAACTTTTCTGTCGCTCGACACCATTGGAGAGGGCTCATGATCTTATGTCCTTTGAGCAGAGACCTCTCCCTTGCATTCTGCTTTTCTTTAAAACTATTTAATCCAGGAGATGACTTCATCATCCTTTCTCGATTCTCTTAAGTCTTGGTTGATGAGTTAATGTTCATTGGAGATGAAGCTTTCATTCAATTCTTGATGAAGTTCCTCCCTTGACCATGAAGACGGCTGACGTATCATTTAATAGAACAACTCATCGCCATGCCGCTAGAAGACAAAGACCATCAAGGAGGAACTCAAGAATTGAATGAAAGCTTCATCTCCAATGGCTCAAAGACATCATCTTGTGACCGTAGTTGTGTATGATCTTTCAGGACTTGGCCAACAGTCATCCCTTGATTGATGATTTGTTGCCACAAGGCTGCATGCCCTGCTGTAATGACATCTTGTCATCCTTGTGCTTGCTGCCAATGTGCAAGATGGTGTCTTCAATGACAATGAGAGCAGGTCTCTAATTGGTAGAAATGAGATGAGTTGCACCCTGCTTCTCATCGGCATCCTAGCTTGAGTTTTGGGAAGACTCAATGCTATGATGTCTTCACTCTCTTTATGGCTAGTCACATTGTTCATCCACTTTCTTTGGGTGAGTGCACTTGATTTAGATCTTCTGTAGGGCACTTGTCTCCTTTTTATTCCATCACTAAAGTGGTGTCTTGGTAGGTTCATGCCAAGCCATGAACAGACATAGCTTATATTTATTTTTCTACAAAATGTTAGTGGACACGTACCCGAAAGATTGCAATGAATTTGACAGACGATGGGTTGTCCACAATTTATATGAATTTCATCTATGCTAATGAAGGGATAGTTTTTTAGGAATATGTTAGCATAGATTTTGTTTATCATGTTTTGCAACATTTTTTTGTGGCATTCTAACATGGTTCAAGCCAAATGTAACTTGTAGCAAAAGACAAAGTGAGTGATCTTTGATACTTATAGTTCTTCCACTGATGATGGATGGGAGCTGTGTCTTTTGTGCGAAGTTGTTGAAGTTCATCATTTGCCTATCTTGCTTCATATCTAATGTGAGTTCATCTCTTGACTTACCATTTGAGAGTTTTCTACATGGGTTAGTCCGACAAAAATAACCATTGTCTACACTAGCAATTTTTAGTTCAATAACCAAACTAGACTCCATGTCTAATTTAATCAAGGAAGACTATTTAACCTAAGCACCACGCTTACATTAAATGCCTTTAGAAGTACTCTAGATGCACTTCCAAACCAAAGCATACTACAGCAAACAAAGGTTGCATGAAAGCACTATAGAGATTTACTCATCTAAAGATGAAAGAGAATGATCATGGTGAGGATTTTTTTTCAATTTTAGATGTAGGTGACATAAATGCAACTAACTAAATATACTATGGGTTTGAGGGAACATAAACTAAACAAAGGGAGCACATGGATGATTTAGGGAACACATGGTGAGTGGGTGCATGGATGATTTAAAGTAAACATGCAGTGGACTGATGATAAAACCTAAACTAAAGGGAGCACATGGATTATCGAAAGCAAAGATGCAATGTGATGCAATGCAAGAATTTAAAAGATAAGTACTCATAAATTTAGAGTTCATGAGCAAGACCATCTCACTTTTCTTGATCATACTTACCATATGACTCACACGATGGTTGTGAGTAGTGCGGCTTCAATGTTCGTCATTTGATATGCAATTATAATTCTTGTGATGACGACCTTTTCTCCAATCTACACATGGTTAGAATAATATATATGGATACACAAACCTGTGAGATGGCAGGGTTCTTATGTTGATGAATATTGAATGTTGTGGCACCCTGGGTTCGTCAAGGTCTCCTTTTCTTGTGGAAGCTTGTCAGAAGGTCAAAATGGCTTCTTTTTTCTGTCTATTCCACAACTCAATAGAACAAGGGGTAATCCTACTAAAGCTAGTGGTACACTAAATTAGAGACATCAAGATCATTATCAAAATCTTTACGCCAAATGCTTCCCCGGCAACGGCGCCACAAATTGCTTGTTGGTATAAATTAAGCGCAAATAAAATATGAAGGAGTCCGCAAGCGCACAGAAAATACCATGTAGCATTTTACCAGGAGTATCTAGGTATCGTTATTTATATTTTACCACAGGGAAGCATGGGTTAAAGAAACTGATAATTCACCATCATGTATCTACTAACTTAGCAAACCAACTAGACTAAAGCAGGGTTAATGATATACGGTAGATATGTGAATGAAAGCACACACATGAGAATTATCTGATAAATGAGTAGATAGCTAAAGTGAGAGGACAATGAGAGAGATCAAGGTTCCTAAATACTTCTCTATTTGATTCCAAGTAACTGAGGTATCGGTAGATATAGCGATCACACACATGACACTTTGGAGTAGCAGGTCCTTTCCAACTCTCGAAGAAGACTGGGAAAAGAGTAGTTAGGAGAAGGCTGTCGAAAGCTCTACGAAACATCAACCCGAAAGTGGTGGATTACAAAGGCCTTACATAGCTGTCACCCCTGGGGCTACCACAACTATCCGTGGGGCTGAGCGCAACCTCAGGTAACCTATAGTCTAGACACCATGCCTACACTATTGATTACTAGCTATGCGCGATAACTAGAGCATTCAATACGAGCAGAGATCCCATGCCAAGATGTAACAACTATACTAAGCATACATATGGAAGGCATAAAGTAAATAGAGGAGATGAATATATATTAAAGCACAAGTCTTGCAAAGAGTAGATATAAAGACATAACAAATCCATGAAGACTTCTCCAGAACCGGAGTACAACTCCACTCTCCCTAACTCTCATCTAGAACTAATCTACTACATTGGAAAGTCTAGCCCTAATTCTTTAGAGATGAGAGATCATTCTTTCAAGGGACACCTCTACATCTCCACAATGAGATATGAATAATGAATTAGGGTTTCTCCCAGGGCTAGGGGCCTTGCTTATATAGCCCCCTAGGATGCAGCACGGCCGTCGGATCAAACCGACCTTAATCAACGAATTAGATTGGACCTCAAAGGGGGTGGGAGCAGGATCCCCGAGCCTGGACCTGATTGGTCGTCAGCGGGCACCCGCCCAAGGGTGTGGGCGGCCGCCCGGCCACCAAGCTGGTTCGGGCTCCCATTTGGTCCAGTGCCTTCTTGAACCTTCCAGATTACGAAAAAGTACATGTTGGCCCTTTAGCTCTATGTAAACCTGACATGTGGGCCTTTCTTGGTTCTTTTCAGCTGACACCCTGCAGAAACAGACATTTACCAAAACTCATGGAATTCTGTCAGTGTAAACCCTGATCTAGATGGTAATTATGTTTAGGTCCTTTTCATGTCTCATTGACGGTTAAAAATTAGAGTTATCTACCATCAACAATGGCGCGGCAGAGCTGTGCAGCCACGCCCCTAGTGATGGCGTGACAAGGCTATGGTCAGGAAGCAATAATTTGCACATTTCATTTGAGCCTTTGGCTGCATTTTTTTAGTTTCGATGATGCCTCAATGACAAAGACCAACAAGTTTAGTGACAAATGGGAGGGACAGCAACTTGACAAGTTCAACAACAACATGTTCTTAGTGCCTTGGCAACAAAGCTCCATAAAACAAGTTCTTGTTCACTACTCGATAATACAAGGTCACAAGTTACACAAGTTGAACAAACTACATAATGTAATTTAAGTCCATCTACTCCAACAGCTGTCCAACGTGTACATCCTACAATCCAGGCTATATGGGTCTCTCGGACGCCTCATTCTCTTCGGATGCGTGGGCATCACATTAGGCGTGAACCCAACGTCGGTGCGGTTGCGCTGGCAGGTGCCACGATGGAACTGTTGGGTGTGGCTGGTGCCCTGCAAGTACAAGACCGGCTTGAGTAATTATTAACCATACATTGTATACATGAATATTTTCATAAAAATTTTAAAGGTAGTACCTGTTCGCCTCCTTGGGTACCAAGCGGGGCACCGCCTAGCTGAGACATGGGAATCTTGTCTGCTTACCAACTGTACGACCGGTGCTCCTCAATGCAGTATCGCTCGGCCTCCTTGTCCTCATCATCGTCCTCGTACTCCTCGTCATCTGCCGGGCCCGTCCCACCGTTGTAATGAGGAGGTGGTGTACGCGCAGCGGAAGTTGCACATGTCCTTGTCTCAAAGGAACCGGCTGGTGTCCACAAAGAGCTCGAAGGCATGCCACCCGACCGCGCTGGGTATCTGGGTGGCTCCCATGGAGTATCCATGCAGCTCATCTTCTATGCTAGCTTCCTGCAGCTCTTCTTCACTTTCTGCAGAAATATAAGAAACAAAAAATTTGCATGAACGGAATGTAACTTTTCATAATGGACAATCTTATTTGTTGTACCTCCACAAAAGCTTGTAGAACCCCTGGCCCCTGCCATGTAGACTCGTGGAGTCAAAATGCTGCTTCATTGGACAACCTCGATAACTGTGTGGCCTTCGTACAAAAACAGGTGTGATGGCATTCGTTAGTGCAATTACCAGAAGGCAAACGGATAATGAAAACTGTACCATTCGAGTATCTTATCACATATCTTTCTAGCGGGGCTCTCTCTGGCTGTGTGTCTTCCCTAGTGTAAGCGTCGTAGACGTCTTCAATGACATCTTCCTCTGAGTCCTCTTCAATGTCTTGGTCAGTGTACGGGCCCTTGATATGTGTCCTCGTAGTCCTGTGAAGTCAGCGGAGGTAATCATCGAAGGTGTGCCGGTCGAGTGGCGCGCCCGCATTGATAGGTTTCCTCACCCTGTATGTGGGGACTTCTTGGGCACACATATGGCGAACTTGGTTTTGTTCTTAAAACTGGGTGTTACATACTATAATCGGGAATGCCAAAAAGAAATGGCATCATTTTGATATTGTACATTTCAATAAATAGGCCACCTTTAATTTTGGTCCATTAACAAATGTGTCAAAATCCTTAAAAAAATGGCCTAGATGGTGATGTAAGCAACCATATCATCATCCATGTAAGCATCCACATAACCATCCAAGATGACATGGCAATTCATCCATGATAGTTACTCTCTGTCATAGATAATGGGCTTGGGTTGGACTAATAGGGCTTTGGGCTGTTCTATGACGATCTAGAACCATCATAGATTGCATTAATCTACTATTTTTTTTGCAAAACCATCATGCAGGTTAATTCATAACACTCAATTCATGATGATATCTGAAACCATCATAAACTGCTTTGTGACAGTTATTTGGTGACTCATGATAGAATTTTTCCGTCATGTATTAAGAGGTTTCTTGTAGATCATGATGTTATATGTGGACTATGATGCTCGCCTTTAGCACTTGCATTACATCTCTTTCATTCATTGGCATGTGGAGTTATGTCACTGCTTGCTAGCCATGACCGTACCCATACAACATCATTTATCAGGCATAATGATACGAATTCATACCTTGTTGGGTATGAAGACTGACATGGCATTTGTATTGCATATGCATTATAACTTCAGACTATGGCATGAAAAACTTGAACTAAGGCTTTGCGTGCGTTTTTGAGAAGCTATGCTTCTCCAAGGTTTTGCGGTGATTAATCTTTACTGTATATAAGGTTTAAATTGATTCTTAATGAACTTGTATATAAATAACTTGTTAAAGCAGTTTATTTGTTGAGAATTTCAAATCTCACACTCTCTTTCTATGTTTCCATGTACTCAGGTGGCTTTTGCTTAAAGGGTGGGAAAGTAGCGGCAGACTCGGCACATTTATGTCACCTTTCAATGTAAAACCTAGTGATGTTATAATAACCATACTAGAACTTAGAGTCTCTCATTATTGGTTAACCTTAACTTGGGCACTGGTTTTTACTCGGAAGTCTTTCTAGACTTTGGTTGATGATGATCCCCTCATTAGGATGCTATATCTTGTTGATTGAGCATAGTTATATCTCTCTATATGTTGTCATTGTAATTGTAACTCTCCACAGCTGGCTGCGGGTACAAAACCAGAGCTAATAAAGGCTCAGATTATTATTAAACCATGACTGAATGATCACGCAAATGGCCACAAACATCACGAATACAGCAACGTCCCTAAGGACATGCATGATACTGTTGCGGAAACAAACTAAACAATTAAAAAAGAAAATTAAATATATATCTAGCACACACTAGCACAAAATATTAGCAATTTGAGCGATAAGGAAAGCAAACATGTATGTATGGTAAATCAACCAAAAACACATTGCAGAGCACGCTCATCCCCGTGCTCCGGCTCTGGGTCCCGCATCTAAACCTAGTCTGCGAATAAGAAGGAAATAGGCCAATAAATAAAATGAATAAAAAGCTAGCTCAAAGCCAAGGCCATTGGCCGATATAATAGGAGCAGGAGCACTTGAACCTGCTGCTGCTTCTGGGTCTGCTTCATGTTCCCCCTTGTACGTTGTCCCCTGCTGGAGTCTCGACCACCTGGCCTTCTGGTTCTGGGTCGTCATCAGGCATCTGGAGTTTGTCCGCTAAGTTCCTACCCCCAATCAGCGAGATGAGGAGCCAGACATTGGAGAGGAACTCCCCACCTTCTCCCAAGCTCTTGGCGTGCAGGTCGCCCCTGCACATGCTGGCGGAGTAGCAGAGCATGCCCACCCAAATGCGGTGCATGAGCTCCCACCGGCTCGTCTCCGGGATGTCCAGCAGCTCATCCGCGAGCTTGCAAGCGTCGTCGATGACGGTGTACGCCTCGTTATCATTGAGGCTGGCTGCTTCTTTCTTGATGTTGCGTAGGATCACATCATCCAACGGCTGCTTCTCTCCGAGCTTGGGCCTCAAATCCTTGGTGGCTTGTCCGACGACGCGCTCCATGTTTGCCATGGCTTCGGCGAAGAGATGCTGCCTGCTGCCGGCCATCAGCATCTCGGGCCGAGAGTCGAGGAGGTAGGCCATGTAATTGGATATTGCCTCCGTGCACACTTCACGAGCCACCTGATCTGGTGGGGGCCTGAAGCGGAAGTGATTTGGAGGCTTCCTGCGGAAGCAGAGGTCGGTGGCGACGTGCCAGATGATGACGCTCGCGTCGAACGGCTTCTTACGCAGGCTGTCCCGGATGTTGTTGTACTTGTTACCGCGAACTGCTTCCAGCTCCTCGTCCCTGAGAATCCAGTTGCGCTTGCTCAAGCTTCTGTAACTGGAAAGGTCGAGGTCGAAAGTCTTATCTTTGTCTTTGTCTTCCAGCTTGTTTGTGATGAAGTGCAGGACACGGACGTACAGGCGATCTTCGTCCTTGACAAAATAACCGCCTTTGTAACACCTGCGCATCAGCATGGACACCGTCGGCCACCTGATCGTCCAGAGAACCGAGTCCATGAGGTTATGCCCCGGCAGGTTCTCGCACGACGACGCTCCAAGCAGTTTCGCTCCGGACGACGACGACAGCAGCGAGTACATCACGTCACTGACGAACATCCCAAAGACATCCAGGGCCGCGGTGAAGCACAGCAGAGCGTACGTCGTGTTGACGTCGGCTCTGCTGTACCTGCTGTACCCATGCTTCTTGTAGTCCACCGCGACGAAGAAGAGCACGGTGGCGGCCACGTACAGGGATGGCACCAGCAGCGCGTGGCAGGCCAGGTACGCCGGCGTGAACATCACGGTCGCCCTCGTGTAGATGAGCCCGAACGCTTGGCGCAGCCAGGGCTTCATGATCATGTCAACTTTTGGGGGCTCCAGGGCTTCATGCTGCTCAGGCCGCCAGGACTTCAGAGGCTCGAGGATCTCCTGATCTGGCTTCGCCTTCCGTGTCTCCAGCGTAGCTCTAGCGGCGTGCAGCGACATGCCCGATAGCAGCATCTGGACCTTGTCTCCCTGCGACAGCATCGGCGCGGTGCCGCGGGGCTTCAGCTCTTTCCAGCACTTGTACCTCTCGCCCAGCTCGGCGAAGCACCACCCGCCGCTAGGGCGCTGCTTCGTTTTCGTCTTCGTCGTCCTCCCTCCTTTCGCCAGCGACGACTTGGCCACCAGCCGGCGGACGCTGGCTCTCCTGAGAACCCACGGCTTCCCGAAGGAGCTGACGACCGTGGCCACGAGCAGCAGGGCCGCCGACGCCAGCAGCTTGAAGCCGTCGCTGCTGTCGCTGAAGTAGCGCAACGACGTGAAGAAGGCGTACACGGTGACCGTGACCAAGACCGCGGCGTGCCGGACCCACAGCGCCGTGTCGTCCTCCATGCCGCTGGCGGTGAGCACCTCCCGCCCGCCCAGGTGGACGAGGAGAAGAGGCGCCCACAGGGCCTCCAGCATCAGGGACGACCTCCCTTGTTGGGCCCTGCTGTAGTAGTCGTCGTCGTCGAAGCCGGTGGCCTGGCGAAACAGGAGGGTGGCGAGCGCGTAGATCGCCAGGACGTCGGCGCAGATGGACGCCGGCCGGATGCATGCTCTGAGCCAGCGCTGGATGGTGTAGTTGCGCATGGGGACGACCAGCACGAGGAACCACTGGAAGCCCAGGCTGCCGAGGACGAGGATGCGCAGCTGCCACTCGTCCCACCATTGCACACCACTCCAGAAGTCGCTCATCTCTCTTCCAGACGAATTTACTACTATGAAATATGAATAAGACCACTCAAGTCTCTTTTTTTTCCTGTTTCTTGTGTGTGTCAGTCACTACGTGCCACTGAAACGATGTTAGCTAGACCTCCCTATTAGTATTGTTCATAATGCATAATACATGTTCTCTTACACGCCTTCTAATGAACAGAGTTACAAACATTTAAGTATCCCTACTTTACTTCTGTTATCAGTAATAACACATACTTTGTCAAAAACAAAAGGAAAAAGGAAAAGAGAAAAGCCATCGCACTCTAGTAGTTGCAGCTTTGTTTGAATACCTTGCTTCCCGCTTTGGTATCCGTGGCAATATTCCAAAGTGCCTCACGTATTGGGGACGATATATGTACCTGATCAGTTTGTCAGCTATTTCTATCTCTTAATTAACTTTACTGCCTCTAATTTGTTTCCCTCCATTTCGTGATGGTTAAATGCCAACACCTAGAGAGTCTGGTGTGGAGGACTTGGTGACCTTTCTCGATGGAGTATCATGCTAGATTGGTGAGCAGGTATTCACTAGCCGAGCTGAGCTTTACCAAATCTTTGTGACTTCAATGCTCTAGCTAGAGTATGGGCTGTCGAAACAACTCGATACCACAGGGAAAAAAACTTGTTGTCTCTTTTCATTTCTTCTACTTGATTTACATTCCTTGTATAAAAGTTTCTTTGTGAAGGATCGAAAACGGCGACCAGAGGAGGATGAATGGGAGCCATAAAATTTCTTTCAAACTTTTCGACCATTGTCCCAAAATCACCACTAAACGCACAAAGCAAAACCTGTTATATTCACGACCCAAACAAGTGGATGGATGTTCCCTAGGAATACAGCGGGACGCCACAAAGACAATGCGACACACGAAAATCGAGTCGGAGCACAAATGCACAAACTGTGGATAAAATGTCGAGCTCGAGAAGAATAGCCAAACACCAAAGCCGACAGCTACTTGCTCCTGCTGGACACTAGAAACAACACAAGTGCTGAACGCAAAGCACTAGGACCTGCTCCTTGCCTAGATGTGGTGCACCAGAACCTGCAACTACTATAAATCGATTTTCGACACGCTAAAACAGAGAAACTAGCAATCTACTGGAAAGGAAACCTGAGACATGAAAAAGCACAGCACCGTGGTAGCTAGCTAGCTTGCGGCTCCTCCTGCTGATAGAAAATTTGTGCATAGACAACAATCTCACAATCAAAATTACCACATGTACACAATTCTTTGCCAGCCAACCTGAAGTGAAGCTAAGCCAAAAGCAAGGTAATTCATTGGTGGAAGAACAAGACTTTTGATCCAATAAAAACAAAGCACGGAGGCCGCTTGCTTCTGAGCACTGCTGCTGCTGCTACTGACTGAAGAAAATAAATTCAGAGACTCTTGTAGAGCAAAACAGAAGGGAGCAAGTTGAAGCTGGGAATCTGAACTTGCAAAAGCTAAACCACCGGGGCTCACATCCAGTTCAAAGCAAACAGCAATCACCGTGAATAATACTCTAAGCAAAAAGATATAATTTAATGCTCCAAAGATAAGCTCATGATTGCTAGAAGTAGTAATTCACGGATGCATGAAAACAAGTGAACTAACTGAATCTCTTCCTTGCAAACTGCAAACCAACTGCAAGGTGCTGTAAGTCGAAGAGCTGGACAAGCTGCTGAACCTGTAAACAAATACGTGTGCAAGCACTGAATCCACGCCAAGCTGCTACTCTCAAACAAACTCATTGCCATCCTAAAGATGAACCAAACTGCTGCTACTGTCATGTGCTAGAAAGACGGGAGCATGGTCTGAACTTTTAAGCAGCAAAGGCACAAAGTAGCTTCTGATATTCTGCCGATGTGTGCAACAATATATACTGTGATGTGCTTACCTTCTTACCTACCGAAGTGCAGCTGCTCTCTTGTGGCTTCCCAAGTTCCTGCAGCAGGATGAACTATTGTTGCCGAGCAAGGTGCTGCTGATGAAACCAAACTCTTATGCACGCAGGCTGCTGAAATCAGAGAAAGATCGAGCAGGGAACTGGTGATGCTCCTTCCTGCTGTGGTGACCGGAAATATGGCCGGTGGTCTAGAATAAGACTTGGTGCACCACGATCTGCAGCACGGTTGTGTACAGACACCACCGAGAATGAACTGGGCAAGCAACCGACCTTGCTGCAGCTAAATCAAAAACTGACGAACAGAAACACAGCGCTGAAGACAGGCCTTCACGGGAGAGAAAAGCAGATGGAGCTCCTGGTCCAGTGGCAGGCACTGCTCTTGGAGAGCACGCATGACACCTAGGTGCCCGGCCCTGCTAGCGCTGCCGCTGAGATGACCCTCGTGCTGACGAACTGCAACCCAACAGCATGAACAGAGAGAAACGCGATGAACAGAGAAAAGCCGGCGCTCAAAGAATCAAAGAAACCTCGATCAAATCAAAAGGATTTGCGACCAAACATGGCACAGGTAATCTCCGTAGATGAAATGAGCTATCCTTAAAGAATCATCGCTCAACTGGAAGTCAATCTCCCTGAAAATCAAATCACGTGCACGAACATAGCTTTTCTCCCAAAATGAAAATCGCTTAGAACTTGATGCATGAGTGGAATTGATGAATTTCACTTGGTAGATTTGTTCATCACTCTTCAAAACATCAATCTGTCCAAAACGAATGAACCAAAACGCTCTAAATGCGACGAAAAAAAATTCGCCCAAAAATAGCACCGAAAATCACAGAAATAGAAAAAAGGGGAGAGAACAAGTGAAGCACAAAATTGATCCTTAGATTTCTTCATGAGGTTCGGTTAAAAGCCACTCCCAACCAAATCAAAGGTAGGATGACAAAAAGCTCAAGAACATGTAACAGAACCGTCCAATTTATTAGAGCACAAGTACTAAAATTCACCATTTGACTAGCAAACTTTCATACTTGAGCCCAATAAACCCGGTAGTCCTAAAAATTTCGAGGGATCTCAAACTTTTTCAACATACAACCAAGATCGTACATAGTTCTATAGCCATAGTTCACATGTTACATAAAGTTTGCACATAACTCAAATACATCAGAGTTTACAAAAGATTATTACAACACCTTTGAATAAAGAATAGAGGAAGCAAATTACTTTTAAAACACTCGCACTCACATTTTAAATATGGTGCCAGCTCATCGTCAAATCCAACAAAAGCATCTGAGTTAATAGATATAAGAAATGACTATGCCCATAGTCTGATTGTCCCCCGTATTGGGATAGGAACCCATCTTGTAGCCACAACAACCTAGATGAACACCTGCAACAAGTGGGAATAAAACCCTAAGTATGAGAATATACTCAGCTAGACTTACCCGTCATAAACCAAAAATAAATTGACTCCAAGGAGGATGCAAGGCTTTATAAGTGGGATTTTATGTTTTATAGGACAAACATTTTCCACTCGGGACCCTGTAGTTTTCCAAAATTAACCGAGCCCGGATCTGAAGTTCAACCTCTCTGGTATCTTTATAGAAAGACCCTTTCCTTTACCCAAATTCAAGGATGGCATCCCTGTCATGATTCAGGGCAAGGGATGAACGGGGAATTGGCGATTCCTACCGGAGAAGTGGCCAGCGACGGCGGGAAAGAGGCGGCGAAGAACCAAGGGTCTTTTATCCTCCTTGGAGTCAATTTAGTTTTGGTTTATGACGGGTAAGTCTAGCTGAGTACATTCTCATACTTAGGGTTTTATTCCCACTTATTGCAACTGTTCATCTAGGTTGTTGTGGCTACAAGATGGGTTCCTATCCCACTATGGGAGACAATCAGACCATGGTCATGGTCATTTCTTATATCTATTATCTTAGATGCTTTTATTGGATTTGACGATGAGCTGGCACCATATTTAAAATGTGAGTGTGAGTGCTTGCAAAGTAATTTGCTTCCGCTATTCTTTATTCAATTGTGTTGTAATAATCTTTTGTAAACTCCGATGTATTTGAGCTATGTGCAAATTTTATGTAACATGTGGACTGTGGCTAATGAACTATGTACGATCTTGGTTGTACATTGAAAAAGTTTGAGATCCCTTAAAATTTTTTTGACTAGCGGGTTTATTTGGGCTCAAGTATGAAAGTTTGCTAGTCAAATGGTGAATTTTAGTACCTGTGCTTTAATAAATTATGCGGTTCTGTTATAACTAGCATCAGAGCAGGGTTCAGTATATTATTGTTCACATGTGTATTTTAAACAAAAGGGTTTTGGTTTTGCAAAGCTAATTGCCAACTTATAGCTATATATAGGTGTTTAAATCTATGATTTCAAAACTTAAGAGTGTGCCAGTTGTCATATCCTTTATGCCCAATAGGATTTTTGGTGGCTTAGTTAAGTACTAACTTGGGGGATTGCATCATATTTTCCATTTGCCGTTGCCCATACAATGGCGGATTCGTATGGGTGCCATTCGCTTGGATGGTAATGTATGGATCATTTGTGCCTCTATGCCAAGGTAAGGTTGTTTCGATAACAAGGTAAGTGTGAGTTGTGAGAGCATGATCGGATACACAGCTGGTCTAGGGGAGTGCTTATATGGTGTTGGATTATTTACATGTTGCACACATGTTTATATGAAGGTACCCCATGTGTGGGTTTTTCGTCTTCTGACGATGCCGTTTTTTGACGATGATTCGAGTAGCGTGCGCCTACATGTATGTATATTTGGGAATATACATAGATGGCGGGGGGTGTGAGTGATTGGTGTTTTCACCTTGTTCAGAAGGTGCGTGGAATTTTTGCGTTGAATTGCATTCATATGGGATTTGAGCCGAAATGAGTTTTTCTGCAGGTACACTAACAAAGCAAACATGTAGAATGATTTAATTATGTATAATGAGAGCGCGATGTATGCCACTGCATAGCACGTTAGATTTATTAGGTCATGAGGATGAATAGAACGTGCATGCATCATGTTGTATGTCCATCTCATGTTTTTGCATGGTCTCTCTCCTTAATAATTGATTATCTCTTTTTGATAAAATCCTCCAACTTAATATTTGTTCTCAAGAGAGTCGTAACCCTGCACATATGGCTCTCACATAGTGCATTGCTCGCAAGTCCACATGCAGAAGAGTTCCACATCACCAGCTTGCCATTAGAGGGCGCCACGTGATTCAAAGAAGTTTCTGAAGGAGTTCGATATGCCTCCACCGCTATGGAGGGTTTTACACTCTGTGGGATACCCAGATGGCAAGGGATCTCGCTATCAATGGACCAAATAACAAGAGATTGAGAACCAAGGTTTGGTCATAGTCGAGGTTGTGGTCCCAGTAAGAGAGGAGCATGAGCCTGTCTAGTATGGCAGACCCTTTATGGCACAAGGCCTGACACCATGGCAAGTTTCCAATGAGATAGCCTTCAAAGCTCTGAGAGACCTCCTGGAGCAGTTTTCAGAAGAGTTGCACATGCTACCGTTGGTGTGTTTCCGAAGGGTGACTCATACCCCATGGTGTGATGTCAGCTTAATGTAACTACATTAGTAGGAGATGCAAATGAGGTTGAGAGTAGCAACGGACCAGCCACTAGTGCTAGGTTTGCTTTGATGATGACTTACTCCTCCATGGAGGGCATGGTTAACCATATGGGCATCGCACAACATCGTGCTTCCATTTAGAGGTGTGAGATGCAGAAGGAATCTGATACAGAGTTGAATGAGACAATGGAGCAGTTTGCATAGGTAACCATTGCTATAGGGATCAAGCTGTTCAGAGAAAGGTAGTAATTGCACAAGAGATCCTTGGTTTGCATGGTTAGATTGGAGAGTTGGTTACTACAGTCACCCTCTATCAACAAGTGTGTAACTTAGTGCTGCAACAAGGGAATGAAGCCTAGAATGTGGAAGCTGATCATAGGGGTCAGTTGTTTGTGGTAGAGAACTACAATGATGTTTTGTATGAAGGCTTCCAAATGTTGAACGACCAGCTTAACTGTAGCAACCCTAAAAATTACAAACACCAAAAAATGCAACCAACAAAATTTTTTCTAAACATGCCCATGTTTGTTGCTTGTTATGTAGGAACACTACCCTTTTTATGCTAGGCACACATGTTAGTGCCAAACCAAGTATCACCATCATCACATGTGCCTTAATATAATCTTAAGCCACATGTGATAGCACCTTGTCTAGCACCTTATGTTCATAAGTCAAGTACCTATGTTGCCCATGTAACTTCCTATGATGCACCTTCATATTCAAGCTACATGAGACTAGACTCTTAAACTCCCCTCTTGTTAATTTCCCCATCATGCCCCTCTAAGATCTTTCATCCTTGTTACATTGGGATCATACCCAATGCACCTCTTGATTTCTCAGCTATGACTCATATCTATGTTTGTCTAGGTGATTCTATTTGCTACAGTAGGCAATCATCCTTGTTGCACTTTCATACTCATGTTACATGAGATGAGGCTCTAGGGTTTCCCATTCTCTATATCACCTATCATGCTCCCCTAATTTTTTTCCCATCATGCTCAAGTTTCCCTCATTGAAAATCTTTGTACTATGCACCTCATACTACCTCAATGTGTCACTAGATGTAACTATATGTAACACTAGTTGTATCATCATGTTGCATTCTAATCCCAACATGTGATTTGGCTCTTATTTGGATTTTTGTGATGCTAAATAAAATAAACCAACAATATTTATTTTTACAAATAAATGTTAGGGAATTAATACCCTAACAAATATGAGGGACTTGTATGCCACTACTTGATTATTTACAAAATGGCACATCATACATATATATGTGTATACAAATACAAAGTATTTTGAAAAAATAAAAAGAAAGAATAAGAAAAGAAAAGGAGAAAGCCATTTCTGGCCCATGGCTTCAACTAGCCCAGCTCGGCCCGCCTGATTGTTTTCTCCCCCTCTCTTTTTCCTTCCATGTCAACAGCCCACCAAGTCGTCCGACTGGCCCAACCACTGGCCCAGCAAGCCTTCCGTGCCAATGGCCGCGCAAGCACACCACGTGCTCTGTCTCCTTTCACTTGAGCCACTGCCACCAAGGCCCTACCTGTCATATGCTTGGTCCCCCCTCTTTGCTTTTGCTGTGCATGCAACACACCCGCATGAGCTCCACGCACGCTACCCCGCCATCCGATCCACCGCCGTACCACATCAATGCCCTCCGCGCATGCCACCTGGGCTGATAGCCCCTGCCACAACGTACCCGTGGCCGTGAGCACCTTGCTCTCTCGCACGCGCCCGCTCTACCGCACACGTGCTCTCCCCTCTCTCCCTTGGCCGCCAAGGCACCTCGCCTTGCCTCGCTAAAAGCAGAACCCCACTAGAGCTTGATGGAACGACGTGGAGCCCTCTCGAGCCACATACACCCGCATCCTGATCTCACCGCTACCACGCCATGGCCTCACCCCAGTTTCCTCCTCTGACCACAGTAGGAAAACTTGGGTTTACCAAATTGGTAACCCCACCACCTTGAAACCCTAGCCATGCCATGCTATAAAGCACCACGAACCTCCTACCCTCGCCATCTTCCCTGTCTGCCGCCACCACCATGCTCTCTCCTTTCTCCTCCCTGCTGCCTTGCCACGCCTTCAGTGCCATTGCCATGCCACACCACCACTAGAGCTGAGGAGTAGAGAGGAGGAAGCAAGAGGGAGGAAGGGAAAGAAGGAGAAGAAGGCAGCGAAAAGAAGAAGAAGCAAGGACGCCACCGCCGGAGTTGGGGAAGATGACCACGCTGGAGCTGCTGACAAGTTGGAGCTATAGCCACGCCATCAGGACCGCGGAGCGAGGACCGTACCATGAGCCACCGGAGTTGAATGTGTACCACGCCTTCTTTACACATCACACGGCGGTGAGCGTTGCCATGTTCCCCTCTTCCAACCTCTATCCCCTGCTGTCGGCCATGGCACACCGTACCAGAGCGTGTAGGCCGAGGCCAACACCGGCCGCCTGGAACACACGCACGCGCACGCACGTGACCAGCCAAGCCCTTTGGATTCCATGGCGTCAGGAGGACACCAAAACGGCCGAGCCACTTTGTCCATCGCCACGCGCTGAGTGCCACTGCGGTGAGGCCATCTTTATAGCCAGCCGGTGGTGCCCGAGCTTCATCGACCACAGATCTGAGTCCGCCTCATCATGGCATCCTCTGTGCGCACGCTAGCCGCCGGGGTGCCGCATTGAGACGCACCAGCACCCGACCGTGTCACTGCCGTGCCACCGCCGTGCCGTTTCGGAGTGCCGCCATGCCATTTCAGAGCACCACCGCTGCACAACCCCAACTGCCGTGAAGTTCAAGAAGTTGCCGAGGAGCATCTACGGGAAGAGCGTCGTCGAGCCGTGGGAGATATGGAGGCTAGGAACCCCCTGGTGCTGTGCCGCACACCATGGCCACACCAGAGCTCCACCATGGGCACTACAGTCCACGCGGGCTCCACCATGGAGTATGGTCGCTGCCGGCGCATCAGACGGGTGCTGGATGACCCCAGGCACCTCCCTGCACACTGCTTTGGCTTGGATTCAGACACCGTTATGCCATAGCCGTGCGCCATCGCCGCTGCTCCGCCGGCCATCATGAAGAGGTCACATAGGAGGCCAGCCGCCACCTTGAAGATCACAACCATGCTCCCCGTGCCACCGCGAAGCTGTCGGGCTAGTCAATGAGGCCGGAGCGCCTCACAGTCTTCTTGCCGCCGTGCACCGCCGTCACCGCGCCATCGTCATCGAAGCCGAGCCCCATCAAGCTCCAAGCTGGTGCCTTGAAGACTCCGTTCATGTTCATCGTACTACCCTGAGGCGGAATCACAAGAAGATGGAGCTGATGAACCACCGTATCACTGGGAATTGGAAGATTGGCCACTACCGGTGAGCCTTTGCTGCCATCAATGTGGCCAAGCCTCATCGAGAGCCAAGCTGCCACCTCGAAGGACACCTTCATGCTCGCCGTGCTGCTCCAAAGTTGAGTTGCTGGTTCATGGAAGCCGAGGAGCGCCTTATCGTCGGATTATGCAACTTCATCGCCAGTTGGCATCACCGTCAGGAAATAGAGTAAGAGGATGAGATGGGGATCGAGTCGCTAGTGAAGATGGGCATGGTTTACATAGACCTGAGGCACTGCACGCAGACCTCGCAGTGAGCAGATGCACCGTGGACTAGACCTGTGCGCCAGACCCGCTTCAAGCCCGCAAAGGATCCAGTCGATGACGAGGATGAATAGTGGCTTACCACGTGGCAGGCCTGGCTCAGCTCAGATCTAGCCCACCAGGCCCAGTAATGGCCCGTTAGGGTTTGGACGTTGACCACGGTCAATGCTGACATCAGCATGACGTCATCCTGGCCCCACCTGTCTGTTGACCGTTACCTGGACCCACATGTCAGTGTTGATGTCAGCATGACATCATCATCCACGTCAGCAACTGCACTGTTTATGTTGGACCCACGCGTGACACGTGGACCAATCCCAAGCCGCCATGTATAGCCTCTGGATAATCCAGCCTTTTATCTTTTTTAGAATACATGTAAATCTTCAAAAATTCATAACTAATTCATACGAACTTAGAAAAATTTGAAACAAGCGTCCAAATTTGGATCTTTTCAATATTTGTTCGTTCTTTATGCTATTCTATAGGAGTCGCTTATGCGACTATTACGTCTCAATTTCAGAGTCAAACGAGGAGCGATCCGAGGGAGAAGGCTACGAACACCATGGAGGATTTTCTGCTGAATGACTACGTTGATGGAAGACGACTCGTACCACGACTACCTCGATAGCGTAGGTGTCATGGCAGCACTTTCTCCTAGAAATCCTATTAGACATGGCTAATAACTAGAATTGCTAGTGCTTTACTTTTATGCAATGCTTACACCTAAGATAGGTTTGCATGATACAATTTTACTTGATAGCCCTACCTTGCCGTAACCTTTCACCCGCTTACCCGCTATTATGATAGCCACATGCTTGTCTGCTTTTTATATATATACTTTACTTGCTTACATTTTGATGCGACGTGATGAACCCTGAGAGGGCCTGGTAGGGATGCTAGGTTTGGGGTGTATGTTGATGGATCAGATGGGTATGTGAGCTGAGGGTGTTGTATCTGGGTTTGGGGTAGAACTTACGGCAGGGTGTAGGGTGAGGGTTGAGTTGATCGAGCCGGGAGCTACGACGAGCTTTTGGAGCGAGTCTTACCAGGGAATGTATCGGGACATTCCCATGAAGAATAGTCTGTGGCGGACTAACTTGGATGCGATGGTGGTCTTTGGGTGTGACCCTCTGAGGGGTTGAGCTCGGGATGAAGGTGCCATGGTAGCACATTAAAGATCAACCCTAGAGAAGACATCTTGGCTTGGTCACACTTAGGAACTATTGCGTTGGTAACCAGATCATAAGAATCTCTTACTTTCCACTCGCTTTCCATTGGGGGGGAGATGGCCAAACCGCTGGATAGATTGATGCCATTACTATCAGGTGAGCATGTGTTAGGGATGTAGGAGCATGATGATGTCTCACACCCTTTTAAGACGATCATGATGCTCTACGGGAATGGGATCATGAGATAGACTCTTCACAGTATCTGCCACTCTAAGTGTGTTCCAGGGCTGAGAGGTAGGATGGCATCGTTCTATGGCAGTAGGTGCCAAGAATCTGCCTAGGTGGGTACCACACCTATGATGGCTATCTTGTGGGTTAGTGAAACCTCTGCAGAGTGTTATGGTTGATCGATCGATACATATGCGATTCATCGGCTATGGACCTTTCCTATGTTCTGCTTGCACCAGACTTGTGAGTGGAGTGTTCTACCTTCCCCTGAGAGTTGTTTCTGGCCGTGAGCCAAGTTAAGGGCTGCGGGCCGCTAAGATTGGCCGAGAGGGAGTTGGCCTAGTCGACCTGAGAGTGAGTCTTGATGGTGATGGTGGTGGTGATGGATCTGGGATGGATAGGATGGCGGTTGAAGGTGTATGTGTGGGATGGGTATGTGTTAAAACTTGACTTATTGAAATTAACTTGATTACTGCTTGCATGCATAGGAAAACCACAGCCAAAACTATAGGATCGCTAGATCCCTTGTTTCTTTTCCACTGTGCTGACCATGGCCTGCACACATCTGTCGGTGTGCAGATTTACTTGCTTCACAGTGATAAATGGAAACGTAAGGAATAGATGGTCTCGTGCCTGCACTCAAGATGGTTGATGAAGATCCTTTCGCAAATGCTCTTCTACTTCTACAGCTATTCTAGAAGTTTGTACTCTGATGATTCGCCATGTGGCGATGTAATGAATGATGTAAGCCCTATTATGTTACTCCTTTATCTAGTTTTGATGTATAGATTTGATTATTAACTGTTGTATAATAATGTGATAGCTTATAATTTCACATTATTATCTGTTCTATGAATTTTCTCTTTGTGGAAAATTTGAGTATGTTTCATTAACCCCATTGACCTTCCTGATGATGGTGAGATAGAGCTTGAAGTTGTCCTAATATTGATGATTTGGAGATCGATGTAGATCTATAGGAGGTGCCTGTAGTAGTGGTTCTCAATGGAAATGACAAGGATGGCAACATCTTCGGTGTGGATAACAACGACAAGGAGTTGTTAGTAGATGTATCTATCATTGATGTTTCCTTTGTAATCACTTTACATATGGCATGTAATCTTAAGGAATCACCTACAATGTGTACTGTTGGTGATGTACTTTTCTTGTATGGTCTGTCCTTGAGGTCCATATAATGTGAATCTTTTATGTCGTAATCTTAAACTTCTTTTGTGTTATTCATGTTTGACATCGTCCTTAAATCCTCACCTATTCTTTCTCATTCTTAGAGGGTTTGTCAACCTTGGTTCTATGAGGTCACCTTGCTAGACTAACTTTCCAAATGGCTTTATATTTGGTAATTACCTTGGTAGGCACAAGACATATTTGTGTTGTCTTGTGCCATGTTTTGTTCTTTTCATCCCCTCCTTGTCATCTCTTAACCTTGCAATCACCAATGTTTGCTTAATATTTGTCTTGCATGCGATGCCTATTCATGCAAGATCTACGTATGTCATGTGAGATTTCACATTGATTGTAAGATTCTATGATGGTGACTTGACTACTAACTAACGGTGTCGCGACGAAACCTAGGGCCTCCCTGTGACCGGCCGGCACATGGTTGTGCTGCTAGGTGCGTGCTAGTATCATGGTTTTAGTCATGATCCATTGGGGAAACTACACTAGTGTGTTATCTTCTCATGAACACTTCCTTGGTTATTCCTCTATATCCTTTCCTTTCGATACATCCTTATCGAATTGTTTGTAATGAAGCTTTCTTTCAAAGTTTCAAAGAAGATGATCCTTGAAAGAACAGGTCACTGACATAAACATTAATAGACTACAAGAGATGATAGACAAGTGACTCTGCTAGCCATTTTCATGAGGGTTGCTACCTATGGTTGGATTCGTGTCATCTCTATTGGAGCAAAAAGGGGGCATGTAGCACTTCAAGTTGGGAAAATCATCAGAGGGATGAGGATCAAGGGAGATCTATGTTTTTCCATAGGCTACCCTTATGCTCATGATCCTCTACTCAGTTCTAAATCTCTTCATGTATGGCAATCATTTGAACAAGTTAGCCCTTTAAGGTGTAACTTCTTTTGGTTAACTTCAAGAAAGGTCATCTATATTGGCAACAACTATGGTTGCAAGCTATGAGCTAAAGCCTTGAAGCTTTTAGTGTTGAGAAACAACTGAGTAAATACCTATAAGAAGACTATATGAAGTGGCTTAAATATTATTGGAATGGTGCCAAACTTTGTGACCTCCCTCCTCCCTTTGAGTGCTCCAAAATGTCCAGTTGGTTGGAGGATTTGTAAAGTAAAGTGTTAGTTATGAGAAGAGTTTGTCCATGAAGGTTGCTGAAATTCCAAAATAGAGCAGTTTTGGTACATGCATTGTTTGAGCACCCCAAAAGACCATTTGAGTTGAAGTTTGGTTGGTAATCAGAGGACTTATGGATCTACATGACCACCAAGTTTCAAATACAACAGAGCTTCCATTAGAGAATAAAGAGTAGTTTCTCAAGAAGGACAAAATCTGCAATATTACTATCATTCCTCATGTTGGATGGCGGTGTATGTACCAGTGTAAAGATGAATGAAGTATGAAATATTTTTCTATTAGTATATCCTTAAGTGCCGAAGAAAAGACTTCCTACTCCCATGAGGCATTACAAAAGCTACTTGGATTGCATCCTTGGTTTTGGGGACTCGCTTCTTTTATAAGGAGGGAAGCCTCAATGACAAAGGCAATCCAACAAAGCTATTTTTGCTTCATGAGAATTGACCTAACCCTTGTGTAATTACATCATAAAGAAACTATACTCGATGAAAATAGTAGTGTACAGTTGCACTAATTGATGTTTTTACCCAGGAGGTTGCATCAGACTCAACTAAGAGGATTATCGCCACTTGATAAGGATTTTTAAGAGATGGGCTTCTGAAAAAGAAGTTGCAACTTATTGGTATGAGTATCCTATTAATCCTATTAAGCCCTGGACCAGGGTGTTACATCCTCACCCCCTTAAGAGATCGATGTCCTCGTCGATCAATCCCAGGCCAGGAACGTCCCCTCTTGGCCACATCCGTGTGTCTAGTGCCAGCGCATGTGCCATGCTGTTTGACCACTCCGCATCCACACTAGCCATGCGCACCATGCCTGCATAACTGACACACGCTCTCGTGAAACCGCATGGGTCAGTTCTGATACCATTTGTAACATCCTGCCTCCTTGAGGCCTAGCCCGCTTACATCCGACCGCTTATCTAGGACATAAACTGCCCTCACAGACCAACACTAGTCATTTCTGTGCACTTTGTCCTCACTCATGCACACCCGGGAAGAACTTCTCGGTTGGTCACCCATTGCTCCAAGCGAAGCATGCTTAACTTTGGAGTTTTTTTAAGAGATTGGCTTCCGGAAAAGAAGTTATAATTTATTGGTATGAGTATCCTATTAATCCTATTATGCCCTAGGCCAGGGTGTTACAGAACAAGAGCCACTCCTCTCTCTAACCCTAGCCTCCTCTTAACACCACAAAAATAAGAGTGACCCACCAAGTATGGTTGCCCAACCAGCCCCTTCACATATATATAGGCGCCCATCAAAAGACCAAAATGCCCTTACATGAAGCACACGACCCAAATACCCTCTAGGGATAAAATGTCTAGGTTTTTTTGTCGATCCAACGACCACCACACCTTCTCAATGGTAGCTTCACGTCGATGCAAACTCCCCAATGCCACCACGTGCCATCCGTCCGCATCGGGACCTTCGCCCGAATTTTGAGTCCCAAACTGGTGAAACCCGTCGTCGATGGTTTTGAGGTAAAACATCTGCCGATGGTTTTGAGGGCAAACCACCAAACCTCCCACGAGTAGCGTAACTCGTATGCATCCCCCGCCATGTACACTTGCGCTGGTCGATGTCCCAAGTGTTAGCCACTATGGCTAGTGTTGGTGTTTCTTAGCGTTAGCAGAAAAGTCCACAAGCGCGCGGAACTACCATTGTAGCTTTCACCTGGAAGTATCCAGGGTATCATATTTTCCATAGGGAATGGAGGTACTTCTTCTAATTATTTTGCCCAAAGAACAACACAAGGGTAGAGATAGAAAGGGGGTAGAGATGGATTCCTATAGCTTTTCGGTCTTAAGAAGCATTGCTAAACTTCTACTTGCTCAGTTTGGGCACCAGATAGCACCTGGTCTGCCAAGCATTGCCGGCCTACAGCTCTACACCGCACTCTGACGTGGGGGAGTGTAAGAGACCAATAGGGCTGTCACCACCTGCCTGCCTACCCCTCTGCCTGTCGAGATACGAGGCAAACGAAGGTAGATGATATCTTAGACACCACGTCTACTACTCTAGTGTGCCAGCAAGGCTTACCCGACGGGCGGGGTCTTTCTACTAGAGCACTCGTCACAAGGACAAACAACAAACCCACTTACAAGTATAGGTAAAGCTCAACTAAACAAAATACTTAATAGACTATAAGAAACATGAACACTTACTTAGCCAAGATCCCATGAAGAAGCCAAATACTTGTTCATAGAGGTACAAGCTCAGGGAGATGCTGACAAGCCTGACACTTCCCTGCTCTCTTCCCTCACATCTCACTCTCTAACTCTAGATAGCTTCTAGGGCATAGCCCCTTTGCAGTGATGCTCAAGTGTGTAGTGCTCTTCTCCCTAGGTGTGTTGATGCTTGAATGAGGAGGAGGGAGCCTCCTTTTATAGGTGGAGAGGAGGGGGCTCTATGCAAAAGGGACCATCCTCACATGGAAGGATCCCAAATTGACCTCAAAAAGGCGATTTCCTCCTTCCATCTATGTCATTCGTAGGTGGAACCATCCTTGGGGAACCGCCTACGAACCGCCTGTCGAAGCTGGGCTCAAATGAGCCAACCAGGGGGACGGCCGGTCCCGGGACCTATCGGTCCCCTGGTGAGCCCATCTGGCCACTGCCTTTTCGTGGTTGGTTCATCTCTAGGCCTAGACTTCTCGTATGGTTACGAATGGGCCCAGAATGCTAATGAAGGTGGGCTTCTCTTCTTCTTTCGGTTGCACCTTCTCTGAATACGAATTCTAGAATGTGCTTTATTTATGGTTTTTGTACATTTTCACATGTCACACCAGTAAGCCAAGTATACACCAAAACTTATGGAAATGTTAGTTTAAAGCCCTACCTACTATTTATTTTTGTAACATATTGGCGGTAGAAAATGAGCGCTAAGGATCACCAACAACTCCCCCACACTTAGTCCTTTGCTCGTCCTCGAGTAAAGTTTTAGGACTAAGATGGGTCATCTCCTGGATATATAACCTGCATACAAGATATTCCAAGCTTCACCTGCACTTGTGAATTTCAAATTGTCAACCATATTGTCTTGGGTAATTGAATAATGGAACAACATGGATTCAAATCTCCTCGCAACAATTAGCTCAGAAACTTGGGTTTTCATAAGATTTTTGCAAAAGAAAAGATAGCCTTGCTCCTCAAATGATACTCTCAAAGTCGCTCATATATGTGTCGGGTTCCTCACCAAGGCATTTTGAAGTTGCCTTCTTTTCATATCCAACCTCTAAAGCTTTTGGGTAGAGTTTTGGGTAGGTATGAAAGTGGGCATACTTGCATCACATATATTGTCAAGTCAAAAATTGTACCACACGGAGATACAGGTCATACACTAGATTGAGATGTGCAAGTGTGTGGAAAGAAAGATGATTCCTAATTCTAAATATTTTTAGTACTCCATGCATCATCACTCTCTTTATTGATGGATGGATGATTCTTTGAAGAGTATGGGCTATGAAAAGGAAATATTCATATTTTTTGAACGGGGCTATAGACTTTCCTGTTGTTTATTGCTTGCAGTTTTTTGTCTCATGCCCCTTGGCATGTATATTTTTTTCTTCTTCTTTTTTTCTTTTCTTTCTTTTTTTCGTGCCCCTTGGCATATATTTTTTTGAAACATAGCCCATTTCTCTTCTTATGGCAATGAAAACTTTGAATGGGGATGTCATGATGGAATGCGAGGAGTACTTATATGGTGGAGAATGAATGCGTGACTCTTAGGGTAAGAGTCGGCATTTTTATTTGATGGATGATAGATGCACAGCTCTCAGGGTAAGAGTCATCATTTTTATTTGGTGAAAGAGTGCGCAACTCTCTGGGTGAGAGTTGGCATTTTTGGTGGATGAAATGAGTTCATGCTGTGCGTAACTCTTAGTGTAAGAGTCAACATTTTATTTGTGGGTGCGTGTGAATCTCAATCATGGGTGCATGACCATAATCTCACATAGGTCACAACAATTTGACCAAACTCAATGATTCGACAGGAGCATATGACTAAAGGTTTGCATAAATGAATCATGTCATATGGCCTTGATAGGAATTTCATTATCATTGAGGAGCATGCTATAGAATTTTGATTTTATAAAATAAATCCCAAGTCCTCCATAAAAAGAGCAAGGTTCAAATCATCCAGCTATATCACATACTCCAATTACTTAGACAACATGGGGTACCTATGATAGTTGTTCACAAGTTAAAGGAATATTGGCGAGGAATAAGGAGTATGCAAATTTTATCGAAGGATAGAATGGAGATGTTGCCAAAAAGTTTTGTATTTTTAATATATCAATTTAAACTTCAAAACTTCAGAGATGTGAGGGTAGAGTTGCAAAAACCACCATTGAAGATGAAAGAGTTGATGGAAGTCATGTGTCTTTGTCCATGCATGATGATTCTCTTGGTGTTGTGCAACACGTAGGGGAGATCTCGAGTGTGTGTTAGTTGTGCTTGAGAGACCTCCCCCCACACTTGTTCTTGTACTTATTTTTATTTTTTTAACAAAGAAACAAGAAGAAAGGGAAACAAGCATGGGCTCTGCCAGGTTGAAACCTGGGGAGCTCAAAATTTATTATGATTACTATTATATATTTATTACTAAAAACTTATTCACTCAACTTTTTATTCAAACTCAAACAAGGCCAAGATAAAGACACAAAGAAAGATAGGCCTTGGCTTATCTCCATATCAGATTACTTACATTGATTATGTCAACAACTCAAAGTTTATTGATCAAATTTCAACTCCATGTCAAATTTTGATCAAAGAAGGCCATTTTTAACCTAAGCACCACGCTTAATTTAAAAAGACCTATGGATGCACCTTAAGAATACACCCAAACAAGAGCCTATAACATAAACATGGGAAGCATGAACCTGTATAGCTATATGGAGATAAGAATGAGTAAATAAGTTGGTGAACAATCATTACCTTTGCATACCTGAATATACTTACCTGCACCTTGTGTGAATGGAAGTGTTGTGCCGCTGCAATGGGTGCTTCTTTGTATGAGCTCCAATTCAGGCGATTACCAAGGCTAAGTCACACACAACTTGTGTGCATGGCCATGGGCTTTGGTAATTGCAAAGGTCTAAAAAGAGGGAGACTCTTTTCTTTCAATCTCTTTTTTTTTTAGTTCTCCCCTTTTTTCAATATATTTTTTAACTCTCCCTTTTTTTTAGCAAGGTGAGGCTGACATCATCATCATTTTTTTAATGACCCCTTGGTGTGTAAGGAACTTGGGTTTCTCAACGTCCTCCCCTACACTTAGACTTTTGCGTAAAAGTCAAGTGTAGAGTCAAGGTCTTCTTACAAGTGTGTTCGATCACCTAGGAGTGTATCAAGGTTTGTAGTTGATGTCACTCCATGTTGTCAAGCACCATATGACCTGAGTTCTTCTTAATCTTTCCTGAAATAGTTAGTGACATACCCGAAGTAACTTGACACATGCCCTTACTTTTATTAAAGAGGATTTTTTTGAAAAAAGATAATAATAATAAATAATAAAAGTTTTTTAAGATAATCTGGGGTATCTCCCGGCAGTGCTTAAGTTATGGTCTTAAGCTTGACTGTGGGAACTTCTTCTTGTAGCTATCAATGGTGGGATAGTTCCCAACTCCTCCACCAAGCATTAGGCATTGATATACCAGCTGCAAGGTAAGCACCGTTGTGCTACTACGAGATCTGGAATGCTTATGGTAAACATAGGCATCGACAACCAACCTCTTAAAAAGTTTGCTAACGATAAAGAAGAGGTGGTTGGAATTCTCATGGAAGCACGGGGTTAGAAGCAAAACAAACTCTAGAACTCTAAAATTGAGCATGAAATATGAGATGTCTCATAAGGGATGTTAGCATGCTCATTAGCAGGTTGTTGCTCGGTCTCTAGAGTTGTTGCTTCGAGCATGTCCGCGGCATGGAAGTTTTCATGTGGAACTAATGTTGCATCTTGGCCATTATCAAGAGCAACATTTCCAAGGCCAAAGGGACATGGCTTCCATTCAAGCGAGGGTGACAAAGGACATTAAATTTCACAAGGATGAGAAATGAATGGAGAACTAAACTTCACCTTCTCGAATGAGTTCTGTTTTGGAAGATGCTCCACCATTGGAGTTTCTAGGTGAGTGGTGGGAGAAAAGTTCCCAAACTTCTCATTAGGGTTCCCTTGGGAAGATTTATCTTTGAAAAGTTCATCCAAGGGACAACCTATGAGGAACTTCGAAGGATGGAGAACTGTCCCCTTCGCTGTTCGTGGTTCGGGTAGGGGCTCGTTAGTCGAACCTATGGATGGTACATGGTTGGATTCGACTAATGGGGGCTCCCCCACACTTGACATGACTATGGCATGGAGGGTTATGGTTTCCATAACGGGGAAAGCGTGCTTCCCTAGGATGTGATTGAGGATTTTCCTCTGATCAATTGTGGTTCTATGTGAAAACGTCCCTCCGACAGCCATGTCAAGGCATAGGGTAGCATCTTTGTGTAGACCCGAATAAAAGAGATGCAATTGCATGTTGTTGGGTAAAGACAAATCTAGGCCGGCATGTAATATGATTGTAAACCTGGCCCAGGCCGCACCTATAGATTCCTCCTTGTCATGCTTAAAGTCAAGGATTGCCCCTGGTAGAGAGTTGATATGAGACACAGGAAAGAATGTAAGACAAAATTTGTCTTTAAGTTCTTCCCGGTCCCCATTCATACTTTCTACGGCATTAGTGAACCATTGCTTCACCTCCCTCTTGATAGAGGATGAAAACAACCTCCACTTAAGGGTTTCTTGTGTCATGCCAGGAATGCTTAGGCATGAACACAATTCCTCAAAATCTCGCAAGTGGTCAAACGAATTTTCATTGTCGTGACAAAAGAAGGGATTTGCCTAAACCATGGCTTTAAATTTTGGGTGGAGTTCATGGCTAGATGAAAAGTTTGATTTTGAAAAAGATTACGGCTCCAAGAACTCCCCCTTTGAAGCAGAAATTTTTTTGAATTGGAGCTGGCTTCATGGTAGTAGGATAAGATAGAAGAAAATATTTTGTTTTATAAAAATAAAATATAAAATATTTTTTTTGTTTTTAAGATAAGGATACAAATACGAGGACGAACTAGGTTCAAAGAAAATAGCAATCGTCCCTGGCAATAGCGCCAGAAAGCTTGTTGGTGTTTCTTAACGTTAGCAGAAAAGTCCGTAAGCGCACAGATATACCGTTGTAGCCTTCACCCGGAAGTATTCAGGGTATCATATTTTCCACAGGGAACGGAGGTACTTCTTCTAATTAATTCACCCAAGGAACAACACAAGGGTAGAGATAAAAAGGGGTAGAGATGGATTCCTATAGCTTTTCAGTCTTAAGAAGCATTGCTAAACCTCTACTTGCTCACTTTGGGCACTGGATAACACCTGGTCTGCCAAGCGTTGTCAGCCTACAGCTCTACGCCACACTCTGACATGGGGGAGTGCAAGGAAGAATAGGGCTATCACCACCTGCCTGCCTACCCCTCTGCCCGTCGAGAAACGAGGCAAACGAAGGTAGATGATAGCTTAAACACCACGTCTATGATATGTTCTACTACTCTAGTGTGCTAGCAAGGCTTACCTGATGGGCGGGGTCCTTCTACTAGAGCACTCATCACAAGTACGAACGACGAACCCGCTTACAAGTATAGGTAAAGCTCAACTACACAAAAGACTTAATAGACTTTAAGAAACACAAACACTTATTTAGCCAAGATCCCATGAAGGAGCCAAATACTTGTTTGTAGAGGTACAAACTCGGGGAGACGCCGATAAACCCAGCACTTCTCCGCTCTCTTCGCTCACATCTCACTCTCTAACTCTAGATAGCTACTTGGGCATAGCCCCTTTGGAGTGATGCTCAAGTGTGTAGTGCTCTTCTCCCTAGGTGTGTTGATGCTTGAATGAGGAGGAGGGAGCCTCCTTTTATAGGTGGAGAGGAGGGGGATCTTTGCAAAAGGGACCATCCTCACATGGAAGGATCCCAAACCGACCTCAAAAGGGTGGTTTCCTCCTTCCATATGTGTCATTCGTAGGTGGAACCATCCTTGGTGAACCGCCTACGAACCGCCTGTCAAAACAGGGCTTGAAATGAGCCAACCAGGGGGTGGCCAGCCCCAGGACCTATCAGTCCCCTGGTGAGCCCATCTGGCCACTGCCTTTTCATGGTTGGTTCATCTCTGGGCCTACACTTCTCCTGTAGTTACGAATGGGATGCTAATGAAGGTGGGCTTCTCTTCTTGTTTTGGTTGCGCCTTCTCTGAATACGAATTCTAGAATGAGCTTTTTTTATGGTTTTTGTGCATTTCCACATGTCACACCTGTAAACCAAGTATACACAAAAACTTGTCGAAATGTTAGTTTAAAGCCATACCTAATATTTATTTTAGTAACATATTGGCAGTAGAAAATGAGCGCTAAGGACCGCCAATAGCTGGCCACCCTGGTGGTCTGGTCCTTCGGTCCAAGCCTCATGTCTGCCCTTCACCGCTACCAGTCTGTCGGCACAGCACGCCTTACTCGACCTTCTCCCGACCGTTGCTACTGCCTCCGGACTCTACACCAATACAACACAAGCGAAGAGACACGTTTCGACATATAACCCTGTGCCAAGGATTAGCAGAACCACCGAACAAACCATGAACCAAAGTGTTGGGACATTGACAATCGCTCATCACACTCATCACAAAGACACTACACAATAGTATGAAAGGATATAGAAACCTAGCAACCCTAACTTGTTAGACGAACCTTTGAAAGGCTTCATAGTGAACCCTACCAACCTTCCTTGGAAGTAGGTCAAGAGGCTCGTGACCTCGAGTGAAAGGGTCAATCATGATTCATGAGTAAAGATGTACAACCTCTGCAGAGTGTAAAACTGATATATCAGCCATGCTCTCGGTCACAAGCGGTCCAAAAAAAACTCACGGAATAGGAAATGAACAAATATGGTGAACGGAACATGTGTTGAACAGAATTGATGACAGTTGTTATGCTTACGAATTGTCATATTTCTAGTACTTGCAATCATCTGGTTATTTGGGGGTTTACGCTAAACTTTCTATACTCTAATGGTAAAATTTGACTCACTCAAATTCTAGGCATTGTAAATCGTGTCAAACCTTTTGAGCTTCATAACACCATGTTATATTTGTTGTGTGCGACATGTGCTCACTCTTGCAATTTCACCTCCTCCAGTCAATAATAAATGCTACTCAGAAGATGGATCTTGGTCAAGTTGCTAAGGAGTGCTAGGCATATGTTACCCCCAGTCAACCAACCCTGTGAAGTTGGAGCCTGAAGAAAAGATTAGTAACCATTCCACGATACATTGATGTAACTATTAACATAACTATGTTTCTTCTATATAACATTATTTATGTTTCTGCTATATAACATTATTTTTGATATTTTCCTTTCTGTTGTTGTATGTGTGGACTTCTTGGGCACACATATGGCGAGCTTGGTTTTGTTTTTAAAACTGGGTGTTACATACTATAATTGGGAATGCCAAAAAGAAATGCCATCATTTTGATATTGTCCATTTCAATAAATAGGCCACCTTTAATTTTGGTCCATTAACAAATGTGTCAAAATCCTCACAAAAAATGGCCTAGATGGTGATGTAAGCAACCATATCATCATCCATGTAAGCATCCACATAAGCATCCAAGATGACATGGCAATTCATCCATGACAGTTACTCTTTGTCATAGATAATGGGCTTGGGTTGGACTAACAGGGCTTTGGGCTGTTCTATGACGATCTAGAACCATCATAGATTGCATTAATCTATGATGTTTTTTTTGCAAAACCATCATGCAGGTTAATTTGTGACACTCAATCCATGATGATATTTGAAACTATCATAAACACTGCTTTGTGACAGTTATTTGGTGACTCGTGATAGAATTTTTCCGTCATGCATTAAGAGGTTTCTTGTAGATCATGATGTTATATGTGGACTATGATGCTTGCCTTTAGCACTTGCATTACATCGCTTTCATTCATTGGCATGTGGAGTTATGTCACTGCTTGCTAGTCATGACCGTACCCATACAACATCATTTATCAGGCATTTTGATAGGAATTCATACCTTGTTGGGTATGAAGACTGACATGGTATTTGTATTGCATATGCATTATAATTTTAGACTATGGCATGAAAGCCTTGAACTACGGCTTTGCGTGCATTTTTGAGAAGCTATGCTTCTCCAAGGTTTTGCGGTGATTAATCTTTGCTGTATATAAGGTTTAAATTGATTCTTAATGAACATGTATATAAATAACTTGTTAAAGCAGTTTATTTGTTGAGAATTTCATATCTCACACTCTCTTTCTATCTTTCCATGTACTTAGGTGGCTTTTGCTTAAAGGGTGGGAAAGTAGCGGCACACTCGGCACATTTATGTCATCTTTCAATGTAAAAACTTGTGATGTTATAATAACCATACTAACTTAGAGTCTCTCATTATTGGTTAACCTTAACTTGGGCACTGGTTTTTACTCAGAAGTCTTTCTAGACTTTGGTTGATGATGATCCGCTCATTAGGATGCTATATCTTGTTGATTGAGCTTAGTTATATCTCTCTATATGTTGTAATTGTAATTGTAACTCTCCACAGCTGGCTGCGGGTACAAAACCAGAGTTAATAAAGGCTCAGATTATTATTAAACCATGATTGAATGAACACGCAAATGGCCACAAACATCACGAATATAGCACGTACCTAAGGACATGCATGATACTGTTGCGGAAACAAACTAAACAATTAAACAAGCAAATTAAATATATATCTAGCACACACTAGCACAAAATATTAGCAATTTGAGCGATAAGGGAAGCAAACATGTATGTATGGTAAATCAACCAAAAACACATTGCAGAGCACGCTCATCCCCGTGCTAGCTCAAAGCCTAGTCTGCAAATAAGAAGGAAATAGGCCAATAAATAAAATGAATAAAAAGCTAGCTCAATGCCAAGGCCATTGGCCGATATAATAGGAGCAGGAGCACTTTAACCTGCTGCTGCTTCTGGTTCTGCTTCATGTTCCCCCTTGTACGTTGTCCCCTGCTGGAGTCTCGACCACCTGGCCTTCTGGTTCTGGGTCGTCATCAGGCATCTGGAGTTTGTCCGCTAAGCTCCTACCCCCAATCAGCGAGATGAGGAGCCAGAATTTGGAGAGGAACTCCCCACCTTCTCCCAAGCTCTTGGCGTGCAGGTCGCCCCTGCACATGCTGGCGGAGTAGCAGAGCATGCCCACCCAAACGAGGTGCATGAGCTCCCACCGGCTCGTCTCCGGGATGTCCAGCAGCTCATCCGCTAGCTTGCAAGCGTCGTCGATGACGGTGTACGCCTCGTTATCATTGAGGCTGGCTGCTTCTTTCTTGATGTTGCGTAGGATCACATCATCCAACGGCTGCTTCTCTCCGAGCTTGGGCCTCAAATCCTTGGTGGCTTGTCCGACGACGCGCTCCATGTTTGCCATGGCTTTGGCGAAGAGATGCTGCCTGCTGCCGGCCATCAGCATCTCGGGCCGAGAGTCGAGGAGGTAGGCCATGTAATTGGATATTGCCTCCGTGCACACTTCACGAGCTACCTGATCTGGTGGGGGCCTGAAGCGGAAGTGATTTGGAGGCTTCCTGCGGAAGCAGAGGTCGGTGGCGACGTGCCAGATGATGACGCTCGCGTCGAACGGCTTCTTACGCAGGCTGTCCCGGATGTTGTTGTACTTGTTACCGCGAACTGCTTCCAGCTCCTCGTCCCTGAGAATCCAGTTGCGCTTGCTCAAGCTTCTGTAACTGGAAAGGTCGAGGTCGAAAGTCTTATCTTTGTCTTTGTCTTCCAGCTTGTTTGTGATGAAGTGCAGGACACGGACGTACAGGCGATCTTCGTCCTTGACAAAATAACCGCCCTTGTAACACCTGCGCATCAGCATGGACACCGTCGGCCACCTGATCGTCCAGAGAACCGAGTCCATGAGGTTATGCCCCGGCAGGTTCTCGCACGACGACGCTCCAAGCAGTTTCGCTCCGGACGACGACGACAGCAGCGAGTACATCACGTCACTGACGAACATCCCAAAGACATCCAGGGCCGCGGTGAAGCACAGCAGAGCGTACGTCGTGTTGACGTCGGCTCTCCTGTACCTGCTGTACCCATGCCGCTGGCGGTGAGCTCCTCCCGCCCGCCCAGGTGGACGAGGAGGAGAGGCGCCCACAGGGCCTCCAGCATCAGGGACGACCTCCCTTGTTGGGCCTGCTGTAGTAGTCGTCGTCGTCGAAGCCGGTGGCCTGGCGAAACAGGAGGGTGGCGAGCGCGTAGATCGCCAGGACGTCGGCGCAGATGGACGCCGGCCGGATGCATGCTCTGAGCCAGCGCTGGATGGTGTAGTTGCGCATGGGGACGACCAGCACGAGGAACCACTGGGAAGCCCAGGCTGCCGAGGACGAGGATGCGCAGCTGCCACTCGTCCCACCATTGCACACCACTCCAGAAGTCACTCATCTCTCTTCCTGAAGTCTCTCTTTTTTTCCTGTTTCTTGTGTGTGTCAGTCACTACGTGCCACTGAAACGATGTTAGCTAGACCTCCCTATTAGTATTGTTTATAATGCATAATACATGTTCTCTTACACGCCTTCTTCAAATGAACAATGGAACAACGATTTAAGTATCCCTATACATTACTTCTATTATCAGTAATAACACATACTTTGTCAAAAACAAAAGAAAAAAAAAAGGAAAAGAGAAAAGACATCGCACTCTAGTAGTTGCAGCTTTGTTTCAATACCTTGCTTCCTCATTTAATTTGATGTCCGTGGCAATATTCCGAAGTGCCTCTCCTATTAGGGACGATATATGTACCTGATTTGTTCTTCGGAAAGGACGGTAAAAGTTTTGTCGTAATTTTTATTAGACGAATAAAGAAAAAGAAGACAAGCGCCCTGTCCAATTTTTGAAGTAAAAACTGGGCGAAAACCACACATATAATTTTGGAGGGTACCCTACTCCATCAGCACACCTAGGTACCGGGACAACTCAACTCATGCTAAAACCAGCACCAACTCAACTCTACTCAACTCCTTGCTTGGTCGGATTGGGACATCGACACAAGCCTCTTACCACTTGAACTCGGTTAGATTGGGTCATCAACACGAGCGTCCACTTTAAACCACTAGGAGCTCCACTACTGAAGCAGCAAGCAACTAAAGACTAGCAAAACAACTAAAAAACTACACCACTAAAAAATAAACTAACTCTACTCCACCACTGGCACCTACCAAACATGATGACGAAAAACGACGAAACTAGCACTGCCCAAAACATCCCAACAGAGTCGAACACCACAACGACGCCTTCAAGAAGGTTACGACGCTCAAGCGCTGCCGTCGTCCATCCACGACGGGACTAGGTTCTCACCCACGGTGTGCTAAGGACACGACGCCCTCAACAGGGGAACGGCACCCTCGGGTGTCGCCGTCGCTAGGCTTTCGCCCAAGGAAACCCCAGCACAGACACCGGTCAAGATGACGGGTCCCCGCCAGCCACCAGGACGTCGCTATCGGCCATCCAGAAGAAAGCCTCACCAGGGTCGACACGCCAGCCACGTGAGCAGCCGCAAAGCTGCGGCAACACCCCGCAAGACCCCCTGCCGAACATCAGCCATCCACCACCATAAACCTCCACCAACCGCTCACCGAAGTTGTAGCCGCCTCCGACCACCACTGCCGGCCGAGCTCTTGTCGCAGGCACCGCCACCCCAGGAAGGTACCGGATCTGGAGCAAATCCCTGGACCAGCACCCCTGTGGACGCCATGGCCTCCGTCTTCATAACGACCGCCCCACGACAGCAGACAGAGGCATGGGGGGAGGACGGCGTAGACGAAGACCGCCCCTCAACGCCAACAAGCCTCCAGCCACCGCCATGACACGGCAGCCATCAAGAGGAGGCGAAGGGCGAGCGTAGAGGGAGGGAGCCCCTCCGCCACCCCCCACACCCGAAAGGGCAGCGGCCCCGCGACACCCTGCCAACGACCCTCGCCGGAGAGGAGAAGCCAACATCGAGCCCGGCATAGTCAGCAATACCGCCACGACACCACAAATCTACCAAAACCACGGCTGGCCATGCCACCACAGCGCCGCCAAAGAACCGCTCCACTCCACCGAGCACCCCACACCCCAGACGACGGTCGCCCTCCAACCGAGGCCGGCCAGCAGCCATCGCCCCGCCACCAGCCGATGCCGGCAGCCGCCAGCAGGGGTTGGCCGCAGCCACCACCAGAAGCCGCGGGGAGGGGGCTGCCTGAGAACAGGAACCCCCAGGAGCCAGGAGCCGCGCCGGCCAGGCCACGGATCTAGCCAAGGGCGACGAGATCTGGGCGGCCGTGCCACCCAGCGCCACCCCCATGGCCCCCCCGGCCGTCACTAGGGATTGGGGAGCCGAGCATGACCCAGCGCCGCCACCTTCGCTGTGGGTCATGCACGCCAGCTTGGGTGACGGATCCGGGCAGAGGGCGGTCGGATCCACCCTCCCCAGCTCCGCCAGCGCTGTCGACCTCCGGCGAGCGCCCATCCGGCCACCGGCCGCGCCCCCTCCTCCGCGCCGGAGAAATGGCGAAGCACGGGAACCTTGTAGTTATCAGCTGTTTCTATCTCTTCATTAACTACTAGGAACAAGGCCAATTATCTCAAAAAATTCCTTAGTTCTTATGTCAACCACCTCAGCATACAACCCATCGACAACTTTTTACTCTATTTGCTCTAAGCTAACAATCACAGTTCGAGCCTCTTAGGTCTGCGCGAAAACCGACAGCCATTGTAGATGGCTTATGCCACATCATAAAAGAGAAGTTCAGCTCCCCTGCTTTGCCACTTATTTTGTGTAGTGCCCCCTCTGAAGCTACAGTCCAGTTTCTGCTTTTTTGCACCATGTTTTAGGAGATGCAACAGCACAGCCCTCCCTATGTCAAAATGTTAAACTGATGTTCCATGACACGATTATGATGAATTCAACGAGACCAAAATTGTTTGTTGAAAATGACTCAAATTTCAATAAATCCTAAAGTGGAACTTAGGTGTTTGTTTCATGATCACATCCATATAGGAAGAAGGCGAACTAAAAAGGATCAAAACAAGCATTCTGGCTGAAATTTATTTCACCGGACGAAACGGCATGCGACTGCGGGATGATTGATTTGCTAGCTACATCTATCTATATCTCTTATAAATATCTTATAAATATAAACCCCACTAGCTATTTTTCTTGCCATATAAAGTATCTACATCAGCATCCACTCAACATGCCACTGGCACATTCTATCTCGACATGCAAAGTGTCTACGTCATCATTCACTAACACATGACATTATGTCTCATTAAGTTATTCATATTAGCAAACCATATCATTTACTAAAATATATTTAGTTGTCTATATTAAAATACTAAAAATCATTCGCTAACATATATTATGATATTTATTCAATCATATTAATAAATATAAGTAGTATAATTTCACCAGCGATTCCCGTAGCAATGCGCGGGGTTTTCTCCTAGTTCCATCTATTCACGAGGTCATATGAACATCACTGGTTCCCGACCGGTGCTGGCAATTTTGCTGCTCGCTAGCATCAGCTGAAAAAAGGTACAAAAAATCATTAAGCTTATAGCCAAGTTATAGAATGAAATAATGCAGCAAACGACCACAACGAAATAACGTAGCAAACGAACACACAACGAAATAACGTTCTCCAACCCCCGCTTTCAATATTTGTCTGGTCTTCTGCATACTTAATAGACACAAAAAGGTAAGTATTTTTTGTGCCTCCTAAGTATGTGGACAGGTCAAATTGCAAACTATGGCATACTTCTATCTTTAGCCAGCACCATTTCAGAGTAGCAAAATATAGGTAGGAGAATGACATATATAACCTCATGCTATAAGTTGTACATTATATTATACAGGGAGCAATTTGCATTGTTGCTCACTGCTTGTTCGGTAGTGAACATTTATCTGCCTCTTCTTAACAGTACTGTAGTTGGTTATTACTTTTCTGACTAAAACTATGAACTCATTATATCCAAACATTATATAACTAAGATAGACAATATAGAATAGAGACCATACCAGCAATGATTCAGAGTAGAAACTCACGAAGGGATACATCCAGTCGTCGCTTCACCCATCTCACACACCTTCCTTGCCTGCAATGTTGACCGCTCGAGGTCGATGCTGACTATGCCATCTTCTGTGTTTAAAAAATGACATTGGCGTCTAGGGCAATGCCACGCAAACATGGCTGCCTCTCGGGGTTGTTACCAATCGGGAGCAGCGTTTTGAGATCGATGACCCTGCGCTGCACCCATTGGTCGATGGCAGTGGCATCGTCTCCAACGGTGCCTTCTGCCTCCATTACCAAGAGGTAGAGCATGGTACGAATCAGGCAGGCCAATCCCAGCCCATCGCCCTCTGCCATCATGAGGACAACGTTGGTGTTCTTGCCAATGCCAAGAGGCTCCCACCTCAGCAGCTCCGTCATTGACAGGACATCGTATTCTCTAATGCCATGGTGCCGCCCAACTGGTGCAGGAGCTGTACCGGTACCACATGATCCCCCGCGGGCTGCAAAGGAAGTTGAGCACTAGAGCGAGTCCCCCTACAGCGCAGCGGGGCTATTGTCTAGGTAGCACCGGCCCTCACCACGGTGGACGTCGATGTTGTTGAAGGATATCTATGAAATATCTCTCGGCTGATATAGCTGTCTAGGTTCATGACTTGTATA
Organism: Bothriochloa decipiens; assembly: GCA_023333625.1. Taxonomy (NCBI): domain Eukaryota; kingdom Viridiplantae; phylum Streptophyta; class Magnoliopsida; order Poales; family Poaceae; genus Bothriochloa; species Bothriochloa decipiens. The sequence goes on from CM041645.1 coordinate 41,586,784, forward strand.
TGAAGTTTGTAACTACAGTATTTGGTATGCCCAGGTCTCCTCCGCCCTCAAAGGTGCTCAGTTCACTGGCTACATCAAACCCGGCGCCACTCCACCAGATGCGTTCCTCGAGGGGGAGCTTGACGCCACCACCGGGAATAAGGGTGACCCGGTCCCCAATCCTGCTTATGAGAAGTTGGTGACCCAAGACCAACAGGTCCTTAGCTACCTCTTCTCGTCGCTGTCGAAGAGATCTTCGTGCAAGTCTCCATGGCAACGAGTGCGGCTGAACTCTGTGCGGCGATCCAAGCTCATCACGCCTCCTAGTCCCGTGCTTGCCTCATCTCCACCCGCATGGCCCTGGCTAGGCTTCCAAGGGGACATTGTCCATGGCTAACTACTTCATCAAGATGAAGGACCTTGCCGACGACATGGCTTCGGCAGGGAAGAAACTAGATAATGAAGATATCATCACCTACATTCTCACCGGACTTGGTGAGGACTTTGACCCAGTTGTGATGGCGATCACGGCGAGGGTGGAACCAATCACGGTTCCTGAGCTTTATGCGCAGCTCATCCGCCATGAGCAGTGCAAGAGGCTCAACAATGAAGGGGCTCAGCTTTCTGCCAACATGGCTGCGAAGGGCAGCCGCACCGTCTCCTCCAACAACTCCCGCAACCAGAATGATGGCTGTAGTGGTTTTAGCCGTGGCGGTGGCAACAGCAACCATGGCTGTGATAGGAACGACAATGGCAATGGCGGCCATGGCTGCAACTTTCAAGCTGGCATTTTCTGCCAGATCTATGGCGAGGGCCACCCTACGTATGGCTGCTTCAAGCGGTACAATAGCAACTTCAATGGCCCACCTCAGAAGAGCGCATCCTCAGGAACCTCCAGTTCGTATGGCGTTGACATGAACTGGTATATGGACTCAGGCGCGACGAATCACATCACCGGCGAGCTTGAGAAGCTGACCATGTGCAACAAGTATCTCGGCGGCGAGCAGGTTCATGCGGCCGATGGAGCAGGTATGGAGATTGCAAATATTGGTCATAGTGTTTTTTCTTCCCCTACACGAGATTTACATCTTAAACATGTCCTCCGTGTTCTTGAAGCCGCTAAAAACCTTTGCTCTGTCAATCGCCTTGCTAAAGATAATAATGTCTTCCTTGAATTTCATGGGATCATTTTCTTATCAAGGAATAGGTGACGAAAAAAATTCTTCACAGCGGTAGATGTGAAGGAGGCTTGTATCCTCTACGCGCGTCATCATGTTCCTCCTCATCAAATAAACAAGCTCTCGGTGCCACCAAGCCTTCATCATCCATGTGGCATCATCGTCTAGGGCATGCATCGTCTCATTGTTGGTGGTCCTTAGCAAGTAATTTACAACATCTTTTTAATACTAAAATAAATAGAAGATAGGGCTTTTATCTAACCTTTCCACGAGTTTTGTTGTATATGTGACATGCAGGTCTGACATGTGGAAATACACAAAAATCACAAGAAAGCGCACTTCAAGAAAACATATTCAGAAAAGGCGTAAACCAAGAATAAAAGAGAAAACCCTCCTCAATACAGAATTGGACCCATACGTAACCACGGGGGAGGTCCAGGCCTAGTAGGGAACCGACCACCCGAAGACGATGGCCAGATGGCCCCACCAGGGGGCAGTCGACCCTGGGGCGGCCGTTCCCCCAGTGGGCCCTCCTAGGCCCATCCTTCTCAGGCGGTTCATAGGTTGGTCACTCCAAGGCAGTTTCACCTCCTTTCAAACCTGGAGACGCCCGAACCGTCCTACATAGGCTATAAAAGAAGAGCTCCTTCACTATTCTACACACACAAACATTTGGAGCACTACACCTCATATTTCATACTTGTTCTCTTTAGCTTAGTGTTAGTAGTTGAGCAAGGCAAAGCTATCAAGGAGAGCTTATCTCATTGGAAGAATCAAGATCATCTTGGTAGGAATACAATTCTGTTCTCCTCTATGAGCAAGTTCTTATCTTATATATATAGTAATGCATATGAACTAGAGTATAGTATTGTTCATATTATGTTCATAACATATAAACTAGTCTATAGTCTATGTGTTATGTTCTTGATATGTTCATCAAAGTTCTTCATCGTTCATCGAATTAGTATGAATGAAGGAAGAACTAAGGATGGGATAATGGTTTGTTGTGCCATCATGGTTGCTCCTAGCTGAGCCTGTCAATCCGAAGGTGCCTGGGAGATTAGGAGTTATTTCCAATTACACGAGTGTGGTGCCCGGGTATGCGGAGATCAGCGGATATGTCGGTGCCCCACGGGTAGAGGGGTAGGTGGGCCGGTGGTGACAGCCCTGTCCATCGCAAGCACTCCCCCACATTCAGGTATTGAGTAGGAATTCATAAAGTCTCTATCGGCTGGCAGACTAGCTGCGGGGATCTCCCTATCATCCCAGATTTAGTCCTGACTCTAATTATATTCATTTGATGTTAATTGCTATTCTTTTCATAGCTATATACCACCAATGCCTGCTCACATGGTTTATTCTTTTATTCTTTATTTGCCGTTTATCCTTGAGGTTGCTCTGATGTGTGTGTCCACTATTTTATGAACCTGATCTTACCCCTGTTTATGCTATGTCTACCTATGAATTCAATAAGTAATCATGTTTATACCAAAGCTAGATGCATTCATAGTTCCCTCCTACGGGAAATTATAAATATGATACCCACGAATACTCATGGGTTGAAATGCTACAATGATAGTTCTGTGTGCTTGCAGATTTATTCTTATTTCTTATTGAGCTATCGATTGATATACCTAAGTACCGTTACTTAAGGATTATAATTCTTTTTGAACCGCACGGCGCCGTACTATAGTTTTGCATATCATAAGTAATGACGGTTAGGAAGGCCAATCTGGCACTTCTAACTATTATTACCAGATCTCTAAACTAGTTCTCCCTAGAATGATAAGATGAAGAGTAGCTTAGGTAAAGAGGTTCGTCTAAGGTCAAACGCATATAAGCGATGATAACTTCCCACTACTCGTCTGCTTTAGGCCCACTGATGCACTTGGTCTACCAAGTGATACCAGTATCAGCGCTACTCCGTGGCCGAACATGGGGGAATGCTGGTACGAGTGGACAGGCTGTCACCACTTGCCACCACCCCTCTGCCCATGGGTGTGCACAACATACGAAGGTAGACCCCGACCTAGACACCACGTCTACGAAGGCAACTACTACTCTAGCGGCGATCAGGAACATCCGTCTCTATCAGGAGTCCTCTTACTAGAGCATCCATCCAAAGGACGAATGATGATCCCACAAACAAGTAGCTTTATAAAAGTAACATGCTTAATGAATCAAACCAAAGTTGAACACGAACTTCTTACTTCAAGTAGCAAGACGATCGTAGAGGTACAAGTTGGAGCGAGCGCCGACAAGCCTGGCACTTCGTCCACCCAAAGGTAGAACTACTTTGACTCTGCTCTTACTCCAGCTCTTTCCCTCTCTCACTCCCTATACTAATTTAGCTAGAAGCTAATGGAATGGATCTTGCTATTCCTGTCTACATTGTGACCTCTTTGTGTTGGTGAATGAATGAATGAGAAGAGAGGAGGCCTCCTTTTATAGATTGAGAAGAGGGGGCTCTATGCAAAGGGTTCATCCACACATGGAAGGCTCCAAACCAACCTCCAAAGAGTGGTTTACACTTTCCATTTGCGCTGACCATAGGTGGGACCGTTTGGAGGGAACCATCCTACGAACCGACGCAAAAGACTGGGCCCGGGAGGGGCCACCAGGGGACCGGCCGCCCTCGGACCGGCCACCCCCTGGTGGGGCCATTTGGCCATTGCCTTCGTGTGGTTGGTTCTCCTCTGGGCCTGGACCTCCTCGGTGGTTATGATCAGGCCCAGGTATGCACCAAAGGTAGGCTCCTTTTCTATCTTTGGTTGCGTATCTCCTGAATTCGCATTTTGCGTTTACGCTTCCAATTGGTGTTGTGCACTTCCACTTGTTTTACCATAAATCCTGTAAAAACATAAACACTAGGGGTACAAGTGGGACTCTGTTAATAGCATATGTATTTATGTTAAGGCATGATAGTTTCTCTCCTTTTAGGTATAAGTTGGTGGTAAAACTGATCCATAAGGACCGCCAACATAGGTGTTCTATCTCCCTCTTCCTCTTCATCTCCCTCAATCCATCTTCCTCACTCCTCCCTCTTGCCCTCTCCAGATCTGGCACGGCGAGCAGGCATGGTGGGGCGGTGGCTCAGATCTGGTGGCCTTCACTCTCCTTGATCCGGCGGCGGGTGTGGTGTGGCGTTGGCTCAGATCCATGGTGGCGGTGCTCTTCTATGGTGGATCCGACGTGGATTGACGTCGGAGTGGCCCTAGATGCGGTGGCAGTGTGGATCGAAGTTGGGGCCACCAGATCCGCCCCTGGCGGCTGGATCTACTACACCAGTGACAGTAGCGGCCTCTCCTCCCTCTCCCTCAATGCACGCCTCACAGCAGCACTAGGGTTTCATGCTGAGAACGGGCTCACCTATGGGCCTAAAAATGGGCTTGTGGGTAGGCTCGTGGGTTTTTTTTTGTTTTTTGGAGACTTTTAACCGAGACGGGCACCCTAACATGCCCACTGTGGGAAATACATTAACCGCAGTGGGCATCTTTCCCCGCTATGGTCTGGCCATGATTTATCGTGTCTTTGCATTCGTGGCGGACGGGAATGCCCACTGCGCAAAAGGATAAACACCCGCTACAGTAAATTTTTGTGTAGTAGTGACCGCAGCCCAGCTGGCCAGGCTGGCCCAGTAAGGGCCTGCTGCCCACGCGCGCCCGTGCCGTCCCACTGCCGCTGACACGCGGGCTAGCCTCGTCAGTTTCTACTTTTGGCCCCCCACACATCCCATCCATTGTGCCAGATATGGCATGGCGTAGCTCCTCCATCCGCCTGTGCCCATGGCCGTCGTGATGTCGTCCGTCTCCCTACACGACGCCGCGCAACCCAAACCCTAGCCGGGAGGCACACACAGCCTCACGATGGCCTCCGGCCCATCCTCACCGCTCACCCACGTCTAGGCTGCCCACCATGGCTATAAGAAGAGGGAGCACGGTGCCGTTATGGTTTCCTATGCCCCAAGCCATCTTTGCCGCTTACCCTGCTCATGCCTCATCCGCCTACTACCCCTGAGGAGAAGAAGGGAAGAGGAAGCCAGAGCTGGAGTAGAGGTCCGTGCGCCGCCATCGTAGCCTCCCCCCCGGAGGAGCCCCGACACCCTGTTCATCTACACTGGCCATCTCGGAGCTACATCTTCTCCCCGTGCTGCTGCAGCCACCCCGATGTGCCAGTGCCTCACCCTGAGTGCTACCACGCAAGGTGAGCTCGCCCTGCCTGTGCCATGGCCGCCGTCGGAGCAACCCTCGCGTTCCTATCTTCTCTCCCTCCTCACGCTTCATTAGCTCAGCCGCCAGGTGCGCCATAGGCTAGAACGCTGGAATGGCAACATCTTGGGGCATGGCTCGACCCCAGTAAGGCCAACACCTTTGCCAACCTCGGTCACCAAGGCACCCTAGCCGCCGGAGCGCTGCTGTGGCCCATGCGGCCACGCGCGCCCCTCCCAGCCCGCTAGCCACGTTAGCTAGAGTCTTGGAGCTCTGAGCTGCTCCAAACGTGAAGATGAAGGAGGAAATGGAGCCCAATTCAATGGCTCATCGGAGCTCTGTGCCGCCGCCACCATCGACCGCCCGCTAGGGGCTGTTCTCCCAAAATTGAAGCCGGCGTCACACTCGTTGTAGCCACGCGAAGCGATAGCGCATGCCAAAGCCGCCTCTCATGCGTTGCAGCAGCCCACTGCCATGGCTGAGCTACTCTACACCGCCGCCATGCGCACGTTGATGAGCGGGAGCCTCATGAGCATGCCAGCACCACACGGCCGCCCTTGTCATGCCCCTGTGTAGCCCCAGTCGTCGCCTTAGCCGCCCGGGCCGACCATGCCCGCCACACGCAAGGAAGGGAAGGGGATTTTTCCCCGTGTGGACCGTGTCCACCAGGCCCATGTGGCCACGATGGACCAACCGGTGCTAGCCACACGGACTCACGGTCTATGGTCCACCATGGACCAGGTCCATCCCAAGTCAAGCCATAGGCCAGGCCCAGATATGGAACATAGGGCCACGTGGCATACCCCAGCACTTGACACATGTCTGTGTCGGGCCGTCCCAACCCAGCCCAGATCCGGCCATGTCCAGACCCTTCCAGGCCTAGTCCAGGCCCGGTCGTCGTTGACCGTTGACCGGTCAACGTTAACCCAACAACCCTAGGCCCACCTGTCATTGACCCTAGGCCCATCTTTTTCAGAAAATAGATTAAACTTTAGAAAATCATATCTTCCTCATACGAACTCCAAAAATTATGAACCAAATGTCTAAATTTTCATAAAAATGAGCTCTATGTCATAGGCTTATGTTTGAGTGCATTTGGATTTATTTTTTTATTTGGTTCTTTGTGTTAATCTATAGGGGTCACTCCCACGACCATTATCACTACAAGGAATGTGTTAATACATGACGAAAAAATTCTATCACAAAATGGCCAAAATCAGTCACGGATGGCCATCCGTGACATTTCTTTTCCGTCACGAATCGAACATCATAGATGGGAACCAGGGCATCCATGATGGATTTTAGGGAAAAAATCTGTCATGGATGGTCTAGACACTCACTTAGCCCGGTTTGAACTTGGGCTGAGCCCGGTAATCCATGACAGAATTTTTCATCAAGGATTTGCTGGTTTTTTCTATCATGAATAGTGCTGACGTGTCGACCGTGCCACGTAGGATTCAGCCCAGCCGATTTGTGGCCCAATTGGGCTTCGAGGAGCTTTCGGCCCAATTCTAGGAACTTTTGGCCCAATTATTCTTTGGGCCAGAGTTGTTTTGTAGCCAGATTTGGTTTGTTTTGTTTTTTCGTTGAATTTTTGCAGTTTTTGACATTTATTTTGGCCTTATTTTCATGGTTTTGGGCTACTTCAGATTGGGCTGGTTATAAATATTGGCCCAATTTAAATCAGGCTGCTATAGGCCCAATTCAAATTGGGCTGCTTCTAGAAGTCGGCCCAATTCAAATTCGGTCAATTCTATATTTAGCCAAATACAAACATTTCATCAATAATATCAGCATAATTTAATAATTATCACTAATAAACACCAGTTATCATCATCACTAATAAACACCAGTTCACGTCACAGAATAGGTCGCCAAATTACAATAGTCATCACATCTCATACAACATAATTAATACTTGTCTAGAAGTTCATGACACTAATTAGCAGCCAATCCAACACATGTCCAAGCCATTGGCCACTCAAAGTTTCCCAAAAAACAAAAGGAGCATCCATCAGCTCAACAGCAGCAATAGTTCACAAATGTCACCAAGAAAAGCACCATCAAGCTCAGCAACAACAACAACAGAAGCCCAAATGAAGCAACAAAAAAGCAACAATGTTGCCAATAGACCTAGACCATCTTACTGAGTTGGCTCGGTGTCGCCAATCTTACTCAATAGAAGGTCAAGTTTTGCATTGGTCTTAGCTTGCTGCCTTGCCATCTCTTGTTGTTCCGCCACCCTTGCTTGCTCAGATTCTTATAGCTTCTTTGCCATCTCTTCCATTTTTAGTTTGAGGTCGTCCTTTGCCAACTTCTCTGCAGCTAGTTGTTCTTTAAGTGTGCCTTTCTACTTGCTCTGAATTCCCACATTGTGCAGAAATGTGGGCTTCTTGGTCTTCTTAGCAAGCACATCAGCCACTATCTCAGTCACAGAAGGGGCCTCTTCATCTTCTGCACGTGCAGCCACATTGCTTTCCAATTCATCCTAGTACTACAAGTAAAACACATGGATCATGAGATACAACAACAAATATGAAGACTGAGCTTCTAGTGTGTAGCCCTTCTTTTTTACTATAGTGGCACTCCTTGAACATATCCACTGCATTAGCTTGCTTTTCTTTGAACTTGTTGTCGTCTCCCTGTACAATTGTCACCATAAACTTACATTTATGCAACACTTGATTCACTGTGAAAAAACATGCAACTTGCATTACTATGTCATCACCATTAACTTGTATTATAGTAAGGGCATACAGAAGCAAAGTGTCGTCACATTTCATCATCAACATGTATATAGGAGATATCATATAGAAGCAAAGTGGCCTCCCATTAGCTATGCACAACTACACATCCTATTAGTCTTATTTTGTATGCTACATAGTTTCCTTTCCATGCAACTTACATGTGCTTATGGAATCTTTAATATAGACCATGTACCATAGTATTCACAACTTAAATGCAAGATACATTAACTTACCAAAGTTCCCACATGCACTATGTAGCTACGCAAGCCAGTTGTTTGATGGTACTTGACCTTGCTTCGGTTGGTTTTGTTTAGTTCATAGTTTTTCTACATGAACAGCAATAATGTTAAACTGAAGGTACCATTTTTTGGCTATTCAAAACTTTTAGCATGTAGGAAGTAAACTTTAAGCATATAATGTACTAATTTTTTCAGATGACCAAGATTTGACAAGGTCATCCCATTGTTTATCATTCATACAAGGCATGGGAGAAGATTTCTCAACCAAATGAAGCGAGAAAGGATTAAAGTGCTTTGCCTTTAGATGATAGCGATATTGGTGAACTGCTTTCTTCATCATTTGGAAACAAGCAAACTTAACATTCTTATCTTCTATGTTGATATCAAACTTTGCCTATACAAAACACAAAAAAAAAGATGATTAGCAAGGGAGCAGCTCAAGCCAAGGAAGTTTTGAAGTTGGCTAATAGAATTAACTATAGAAATCAAAAAACAGAATTCACTGAACTAGCCAACCAAACCTAAATTGAAAACTTCATAGATAACTACTAAACTAAAAGAACAGTTTGGTAATTGGAACATAAGAGTTTTGGTAAGGTTGCCCCTACTGTAGGAGTACTTGGCTAGATCACAGTAAACAAGATTAAAGCTACAATGGCATTCCATAGGGACTTACATCTAAGTGCATCCTAAACATTGTGTGGTAGGACTAGGCAGATGGCTCCTTGTAGTCATTCCATCTGGGTAAGATAGGAATATAGGTCCTCACGATAATGTTGCATTGAGTTGCAAACTTTGCAGCAACAACTTGTTCTAGTGGCCTTATGTCCCCTTCATTGATGACCACCGACAGTTTCGCACGCTGAGCTCGGGTCATCCTATGTAGTTGGGCTCCTTTGTTTTTCCCCCTGACCCATGGTTCCTCTTCTAGGTGCACATGAACAAAAAACAACACCTAAGTGAGTGGAAGAAAACTTGAACTCAAATAGGGCAAAAAGGATTAGGGTGCCATAACATACCTTCCCAGTCTATGTTCATTGCAACTTCATCTCTTCTTAGACATTAACATCACCTCTTCTATTCACCTGACTGCCCACATGACGCTAGGCTGAACCATCACCATCACCTCTGTTGTCCACCAGATCGTCGCTATGAACTTGGGATATACCATCACCATCACCTCCACTGGCCACCTGATTGACCCCATGACCCTGTGCTATACCATCCAGATTAGCTCTAGCTCCACCGACCACCAGATTTGCCTCATGACCCTAGAGTGTACCATCCTCATCACCTCCACCAGTCACCTGATTGCCACCATGAACCTGGGAGTGGGCTATACCCTCCCAATCACCCTCACCTTCAAAAGTGATATAGTTAGAATGGGCTACTATTTAACATTAACAAACATAAAGATGGTAATAAAGTAAGAAAAAATTTAGTTGTCAGGAAGACTTGCCTGTATGAAGTGGAGTGTTGTTATAACAGTGGGCAAGACTTTTATGAGCTGGGCCATCACGAGTGACTTCTATTGTTTGTAATTTTTTTCTTCCCCTTATAGTGACTCCAGCGGGTGGAACTGCAAGCGCTCTGTTTTTAGTACGCCCTTTAACGCCACATGGAGCCATGTGAGCATGTCTTTCCTTGCTACTACATGCTTTCTGAAACACATATGCAAACATATATCAATCAATACAACTCATGGATTGTATTATATTAGATTATAGCAAACAATCTAGTCACATGAGAAGCATAAAAGCAATGATAGAATTAGCACCTTGGGGCTGTTAGTCACACAAATCTCCAACAATGGTTTCGTCAAGGTCAGGATTGTAGTCAGGATCACAATCTCTGTCCTTTCTATAGTTAGCAGTAGCATCTTGTCTACCACCACTCTTTTATTTGCAACTGCTTTTACTAATGTAGGTAATCCTAGCTCTTTGAACCTTGCAGCATTTTGCATACACTATCTAAGCTTTATAAGGTTGTATGGATTATTGTGGTTTTCTATACAAAGAAGGTAGTGTAATCATTAATTGGGACAAAAACAGAGAGGGAATAAAGAATCACAGAACAAGGATAACAAGGAATTAAATCACAGCAGCTAACAATGAATTAAAACACAAGGAACAATACCTATAGCTTAATAGTACAAAGTGAAATATAGACCTAAATGATACACTCTGTTGAGTGAACTAATAGTATAGACCTTAACAGCTTAATAGCTTCCTTGCTAAGAGAATGGAGTAAAGCACAATGAACATTTATCCACTCAATCTAATGTCTCGTGTCTTCATTCACCATATAGAAATGGATTCAAGCACTTGTACAAATTATATCAATCTTTGTACCTACCCATCACTTTGATCTATTTTACCTAGAACAGTGTATCAAATTAAAGGAAATTGCAGGGAAGAAGAAGAACAGAACTACCTGGTGTCCTATGCTTGTTGCCTCCCTTCGGTCCATCACCCGGTGGCATCATGATGAGTCTTTGCTTCCTGGATGTGCACGTGCTTTCCCGCCGCCTTTGCCGCCTACATGTGCTCAGCTCCTCCCGGAATGAATTAGGGGTGTGGGGGGGGAGCGGATGGTGCCAGCAAGGATGGAGGTGGCAGGGAGGTGGAGGACGATGGTGGAAGAGATAGAACGCAGCGAGGATGAACGATGGTGGAAGGGTTGGTAGACGTCGGTGGTCGGATGGCGGCAGCAGCTAGGTGAGCAACTATGGTGGAGGAAAGCCTAGGGTTTCAATGGATGAGGGGGGAAGCGCATAGCGGAAGTGAGGATGGTGTTGGTGGCGAGGATGGAGGTGGCAGGGAGGTGGAGGACGATGGTGGAAGAGATTGACAGCGGCGAGGATGGAGACGGTAGCGGAGGAGAGGCTAGGGTTTGGACAGTGACAGAAGGGAAGTGAGGATGCTGGTTGTGTGCTAGGAATGGAGGGGATTAGGCGTGATAGAGATGGGGTTTGTATAGGAAATTACATCCTAGCCCCCAGGTGGTACACTGTCTGGGTTACGGAAGTGAAGGGTATAAGAGTCATTTGGATGCACTTGCCACCGCCCGAACTTAGCAAAATTTTGTGCACCAACACAGAAAATTTAGGCGGGTGGATTGGGGTAGAAGGGGTTTTGAACATGGTATGAAAATATATGGCTTTGGTAGGAATTTTCTTACTATTGAGGAGTAAGTGACACTATGGTTTTATGACATTTTCAAAAATAAATCTCTAAGCACTTTGAATATAAAGGGTATGTATCATGAGCTAAGAACTATATCAAATTTGTCAATGACCAAGTCAATATGATATTCCTATCAAGAAATGTGACCCACAAGTATAAGCATATGCAAGAGTTAGACTTTGTGACGCTTTCTTTGTGATGCTCACTTTATGACATTTCTACCCTTTAAATGTAATAAATCATATCACACTTTTTAGATGCAAGTCTTCTTGTTTTTATTTTATTTTATTTCATCTAAGCAAATAAAAGATAAAAGTAAAAAAAGAAAGAACAGAGGGGGAGTAGAAGTGGCAAACCAGTCAGGAAGCATGTAGACAATGAGTGGATGCTGACTGGTGGGTCCAGGGCTCCAAGGTGGGGTCGGACAACCCCACTTGGTTTTGCCCATTGCTGCCATTTGAATATCCTCTGTTGAACACATACTTCTGCAAACTTGTGTTCCTGTTGCCGCCAAACAAGGGGTCGGCCGACCCCCTACTTGGATCAGACATCGTCGTGCCAACATGTTAGCCATGTGCTATGCCTTGGTATGTTCAGAAAAGTTCAGAGACGTAGTTGGGGGTGTCCTGACCCCCCCCACACTTGGGTTCTTGAGTATTCTAAAATGCAAAGACATGGGAAACATCAAGTGCAGGTGTCCTGCTGGTGGCAACACACCAGTAGAACGAATTTATGCTCATTTTATTTAATGGATCATAGGCACATTTTATGATGATAAAGATTGAACTTAGCTATGTGCCTATCATATTTGTGAAGAGGTTTTAGTTATCTAAGGAAAAGGTCAAGGGAGGAGGTCCTCGTGCCCCATGGTTGTATCTAAGTGTGCAAATCGCACTAAGGACCTTCTTCATGACTTTCATCTCAAACAGTCATCCTCAAATCTCCTTAATGGCTCATTGATCATGGAGGACTACCCTTCCATTGGATGGTCTTTGGGTGAGCTCATGGAGTTCTACAACTACTTCTTCTCCTCAAGGGAACAAAACAACTTCCCTTGTCCCGGCTTACCGCTAGCTACCCCTGTAGTTCTTTTACAAAATGTGGGCATCAAAGGTAGGGCTCTACCTCAAACACAATGGTCTCCATGGTGACCTCTGGTTTTTCAAATGGGTCTCCCTTAAGATTGAAAGGACACTCACTAAAGGAAATAGTGACATGTGTGCTAGTGGGGGCCATGGTAAAGTTACTCTAGGTAACTTGGGAGATGTACAGGAGGCTAGAAGGTGCTAACTTTAAGATGAGGAGAATTGGGATGAAGAAGAAGAGGACAGGTCAAATGGAGCTATTGCCAAAGATTACAACCTTTGTTTTCACAAGAGTTGCAACTAGGGATGGCTTGGCAAGGTATGGGCCCAAGTGGGTACTATGCCTAGGTCGCCCGACCCCTGTTTGGGAGGTTTAGAGTGAACAGGTTCTAGATTACTATTTTCCCACGTGCCAGATATGGTTTGGCCAAACAAGGGCCTGGTTAGCCACCAAGAGGGGGTCAGCCGACCCCCTATGGAGGCTTCCCAGGACCAGTTTTGTCCTAGAGACTATCATAGGTGTGTATATTCTAATCTAGTGGCCAAAACATATAGAAATGAAAAGAAGTTAAGACATGTAGGTTATAGCATTGTTGAACCATTAGCAAGGATGAGTTTTAACATGTCAACTTCTTCTATCAAGATTCATGCTCATGGAAAACTTTAAGAAGGTGACCACTTACCTTAAAGATGATGAGTTGTAGCATTGGTCCTCCTCAGTTGCATCCAAGTTCTCCTTGGCCAAGCGACTTGACCTTTGACCATGAGGATCTCAATTTGTCTCCATGAATGATCTTATGACTTACCCATAGATATGTCGATGTTCTTGCTGCAAGGGTTAGTTAAAAAGTGCAACCAAGTTCCATGCAAGTGTGTTTGGTTCAATAATCAAGCTTAACACCATGTCTTGTTTGATTAAGGTAATCTATTCAACCTAAGCACCACACATAATTTAAACAGACTATGGAGTTACGATCATTCGAACGATCAGTACACCCAAACCAAAGCATGCTAACATAGAAAAAGGAAGCATGATAGGATAAGCAAGATTCATTCTATTAGAGACAAGAGAATGAGTGGTGAAAACAAGAAGCATTTTTATTTTATTTTATTTTAGAGGGTTGAAGACAAAAGTAAGAGGAAATACACAGAACAATAGGAAGGGAAAGTGACAAACCAGTCAAGAAGTATGGCTCAACATAGTGGAAGTTGACTGGTGGGCTGAGGAGTCCATGGTGGGGTCGGTCGACCCCACCTTGGACGCTTCTACCACTTTGGTTCTTCCCTTGTGCATTCTTACCTCTAATGATGTGTTCCTACACTGATGCTTTTTTGCTCGGGGTGTCCTTCAACACCCAAATATGTTCGAGGGGGTCAAATGACCCCCCCCACACTTGGTGTAAAGTATGCCCTGAGTCATGGAACCCAAAACAACATCAAGTGCAGGGGTTCTACTGGTGGCAACACACCAGCAGAACCACAAGTCTTACTACCCTACTCAAGTTAGGCACACAAGTTGCATGATGTTAATTTGAAGCCAACTTGTGGGGCCCTAATTACTAGAACTCATACCACTATGAGATTTGGAGAACTTATGATAAACAAAAGCATCTACAACCTCTACTGCAAATATTTCGGACATAAGAAGAGTGAAGGAGTTGTAGATCCCTTGTTTGGTAGTGGTAAGAGGAAAGATTGAGTTGGGAGATTTCTCAAATGAGCAAGGACTTGATGAGAGGATCAAATGATAACTTCCATGCTCATTGATGAAAATCTCCATCTCAAGGAGTGGGTGAGCGCTTTCCTTTTCATGACATTCCAAATCCTCCTCAAGATTTGGATATGTCATGGTTGCTTGTGAAATCATCTTAGGCTCACCCCTTGGATCAAGAACAGGATTAGATTCTACCCTTGTGCTAAGAGGTTGGAAAGTCCAAACAGGTAGATATTCTCTGCCTATTCTGTGACCAAGCTTCTCATTTCCCAATGCATTCCCCAAGATCCGCTCAATTGGCCTTCCGATAGTCTAGGAAGGTCAACGATGTGGGAATCTAGGGAGCTCTTTAGACTATAGACATGCCTTGAGGAACTCATAAATTATCAAGGGTTTGACCATTCGGGAGCCTAAGACGTTTTTGGGATTGGAGTAAGTGATTCTTTGATGAACTTTGAACATGGGAATGAGGAATGAGGGAGAGCACCATTGGGATCATGAGGATCAAGGATGAGTTTAGAGATGGGTTCAAAGGATATGGTAGATGTGGGCATAGAAGGAGAGAGTATAGAATTTTCTTTAAGGAACTTCGGTTCTCCTTCTATGGGCATAGTTGGCATTCCTTTTTGAAAGTTCATCTAGGATCCTAGGTTTTTCCCAATGTGCTACTCGAAGCATAAAATGGTGCTGATTTGGGAAGTTCCTTAAGAGATCTCTTCTGGATGGCATTCCCAAAACTAGCAAGATCATCTAAGAGTTTAGCCTCAAAATCAAAGGAGTGATTTAGAGGATGGATTTCTTCCTCCTTCAATATTTGTGGTATTTGTGGTTCAGAATCAATAGCAGAATCTCTGTATGGGATTGATGGTGATTCGGCTATTGGGATTTCTTCTTGCTTGGGGATGGAGAGACTCCTTCTCCTTCTGTTAAAAGTTTAGGATCTCTCTTTGAAGATGGGAAACACAAGAAATAAGGAAGACAACTAAGAAGAGTTTGGATTGAAGGCTTTCCCCTTCTCCATGCGCACTCTCTACGTGTCGAGCATACCGATGTTTAGCTGTCCCCGTCAAAGAAAAAGAGAATAGCTTCCATCAAGGTATTTCGTGCCATGCCTTTAATAAGAAGACATGAGCACAATTCCTCAAAATCATGTGAGTATAGGGGTTTTCATCTTCTTCCCCATCAAAAGATAGTTTCTAAACCATAGCTATGAAACTAGGGCGAAGCTCATACCTAGGTGAAAGAATAGAATGGAATGATGGTGGTGGCTCCAAACTAGGCCCTTTGGAGCGGCGAGATGGGAGATGCGTTTTTGGTTTATGGTGTGGAAAGGATAAAAAGAAAAGAAAGGTAAAACAAGGATAACTCAGATGACTTGGTTCTAAGTTAGAACAGCTACCGTTCCCCAGCAACGGTGCCAAAAAGCTTGTTGACACTAGAAGTGGCAAATGGATATACCGCAAGCATACGGTAGTCAATGTAGCCTTCACCGGGAGTATTCTAGGTATCGTATTTTCCACAGGGAATGTGAAGTGAACTAACTAGGCTCAAGGTCGTTCAGTGATGAAATGAAGGGTCTAGGATAATAGGATAGAGAGGTCTAGTTAGCAAAGATATCTTGTCACGGTATTCTAAGTATAACAAGGTTTACCACCTCCTCCCTTACTGGGGGCGATAGACAAAATAGCAAGTCGAGTTAACAAGGTTTTCCACCTCCTCCCTCATCGAGGTGACTACCCTATTCAGCCCCACTCTCACAATGTTAACTTGCCTAACACACATATAAGGAACTCTCCACCTAGCGAGGACTGTCACTGTCGTACTAGGTGTCTTACAGTGCGACAAGCAGCTCACACTGGTAAGATGTTGTCTAGACACCACGTCTACACTAATCTTACTACTCTAATCCTTGCAAGAGACTCGAGCAATTTACTAAGTAAAACAGTGTGCCAGTAACAAGACCGTATACTTAAAGTACTAAGACCAAAATATCAAATACTAGAAAAGACTCGGATGAATTAGTTACAAGAAGCTTGCATCCACTGAGGCGCACCTTGGAGAATACTCCCGACAGGTCGGGACTCCTCCTCGGAGACTCCTCACTCTCCCTCTACTAGCATAGCTAAAGATACTAGATAGTAGCTCTGTCTTAAGTTTCATGCTCTAAAGTGAAGGGCTATGGGGGGTATTTATAGTGGGAGGTGGAGTATGGGCTACTCCAACGTCGCATCAGTGATCCGCGTGACCTCCATCCTTCACCTTTAGATCAAACCACCATAGGAACTGACTTAGATGGACGTTCAGGACCATGAGCACTGCATGGCGGCATGCTGGAAGTCGGTGGAGCAAATTGGAGGTTGGGGCCCACAAGAAGGGCATCGGCCGATGCCTCCATGACAGGGTAGGCCCACCTATGGCCTTCCCCTGGTGTCTCCACATGTCATGCTATGTGTCTCATGCTTTGCTTCATGCTAAATTATTTGTTGTGGGCTCATCAATCCATGTGACTTCATCTTGTACCATTGAGAGGAAATACACTTGTGATCCAAGGGTGGCACTTGCTTGGGACTATGTTGGAAGGATCCTGGTGGTCTGGTTGTGGTCGGGAAGGTCCCATAGGGGCGTCGACTGACCCCCTTTGGTGGAACCAAAGGCTCATCTTCTGTAGGTGACTTCTACATGCAATTCTAAGCACAATGGTGGTGCTGGGCCCACCAAGGTGGCATCGGACGACGCCATCATTGTGCCCATATTTTGCACATTATCTTCAGAATCTATGATATTGATGAATGTGAAGTTGGTTTTTCAATTGGATGTACTTGGTTGCCTGCCCATCCTTCATATGGTGCTTCGGGACATTGAAAAGTACCTGTTCTGAGTGCGGCAACCAAATAATGACAAGTACATATGAAACCAAGTTATTTGTACCTAAGTCACTATGTGTTTGGTGGTTTCCTTCCAGAAAGAAAATCTTGTTGATGGTTTTGATGGGGTAAAAACATGGTATAACTCCCATCAACACCCGCTTATAGGATAGACACGCTTATATATATATGCTTATTACTTGCTATATTTATTACTCCACTCGCATTGTATCTGTGATGTGATGCTGGTGCTGAACCCCTGGGAATGGTTCGGCATGGGTGCCGGGCTTGGTGGACTGTTGAGCCACTTCTGTATATGAGTGGCGTAAGCATGAGTGGTGAGGGTTGAGTTGATTGGATAGGACCTATGATGAGTCCTTGGGACGAGTCTTGCCGAGGGTGCACCTAGGCATCCCCATGGGAGGTACCTATGGCGGGTACATGTGACGTGAGGAGTAATCCGGGGAGGATTGCCTTGTGGTATGAGACCCCAGACGGAGGTGCCGTGAGGGCACATTTGAGAAGATATCATGTCTGATCCCACCTAGAAATTGATGTCTCTTGAGAACCAGAACTGAGGACCTTTCATGCACACCACTTGCTCTTGCTTCGGTGAGAGACGGATGTTTGACTATTTTGGGCGATGCCATTACTGCAAGGTTGTTAGGTCATTCCAGGGTAGGAGGCCATTGGGCATCCGCTTAGGTGATGATCAGCACCGATGACGGTGATCTGGTGGTTACGGGTGCACACGCTCTGCAGAGTTATTTGAACCTATATATAGTCCATAGCCTCGATATGGCTATTCCATGACCTACGTTTCTTTTGTGTAGTGAGAGGAGTCATTCTACCTTCCCCCTAGTGTTACCCGATGGCATGATGGCTTCTTAGGCAAGGACGAGAGGAAGTTGTACTTGCTGCCCACGTGTGAGCGTGGGAGATGAGTGAGCTGAGAAGATGATGGAAGATGATGGACGGTAGGATTCTAGGAATGGGAATGAGATAAAACTTGATTAACTATTATTATATAATATTGATTATACTTGCATAGGAAAACTATAGCCAAATATAGGCCTCTTGATATACCCCTGTGCATTCACTTACCATAAAGCATAAGCAAAGCATAGGGTGGGAGCCAGTGGCCAGTATAATTGTACTGATACTTTGGAACCAAGTTTGGAGGATTGATCACCATGGCGCCCCTAAAGGACAGAAGGATTAGATGGTCTCGTGCTTACGCTCAAGATAGTTCAAGACGTTGCTTCCGCATTATCCCTACTATTTCCATAATTGTTCTGGATGCTAGATACTCTGATGATTCCACCAAGTGGCGATGTAATATTTATGTAAACCCCTCTATTGTACTCTTTTATTTGAAGTATGGCTTTGTATCAACTGTTATTGAATATTATGATTGTTTGATCCTTTCGGACTATCATTTTATTCATCATTTTGCGGATTTTCCCTTCGCAGAAAATTGAGGATGTTTCACTCGGCCAAAGGGCAAGAATGTTGTGGGGTCCAAATGGGTTTACAAGATCAAGCACAAAGCAGATGGGTCAATTGATCGATACAAGGCTTGCCTTGTTGCCAAAGGTTTCAAACAATAATATGGCATTGATTATGAGGAAACATTTAGTCCTGTGGTCAAGGCAGCTACTATTCATCTTGTGCTCTCTATTGTTGTGTCCAATGGATGGTCACTTCGTCAACTTGATGTATAAAATGCCTTTCTTCATGGCATTTTGGAGGAGGAAGTCTACATGCAGCAACCACCTGGGTAAGCAGATCAAACTTATCCTACTTATGTGTGCAAATTGGACAAAGCTATTTATGGTTTAAAGCAAGCTCCATGGCTGTGGTATGCTCATCTATGCAAGAGATTGGCAACACTAGGTTTTGCTGCTTCCAAGGCTGATACATCTCTATTCTATTTTCATCGTGGTGGTGTTGTCATGTTTGTTCTTGTTTATGTGGATGACATCATTGTGGCCAGTTCATCGCAGCAAGCTACTAATGCCCTTCTTCGAGATTTGCAGCAAGACTTTACACTTAAGGATCATGGCAATCTTCATTACTTCTTGGATATTGCTTTTGCCATGAACTAGGTGTGTTAATTTTTGCATGCTCCAACCATAGTGCACGGGAGTGCGGTGAAACAAATTCTTTGATATATTCAAGGTACTCTGACCTTTGGCCATAAAATCAAGTGTTCTTCATCTATGATGGTGAGTGTGTTTTCAGACGCTGATTAGGCCAGTTGCGTTGATGATCATCGGTCTACTGGTCGTTTTGCTGTCTTCCTAGGGAGCAATTTAGTTTCCTAGATGGCTCGAAAACAAGCTACGGTGTCTCGGTCAAGTACTGAAGCGAAGTATAAAGCATTGCTAATTCCACTGCTGAGATTATCTGGGTTCAAAAGATTTTGACAGAGTTGAAGATTCCTCATCCTGCAGCTGCTCTTCTTTGGTGTGATAATCTGGGTGCCAAGTATCTCTCAGCTAATCCTATTTTCCATGCCAGGACTAAGCATATTGAGATTGATTTCCATTTCGTCAAAGAATGAGTCTCCAACAAGCTTCTTGATATTTGGTTTATCAACGCTGCTGATCAAATCGCTGATGGTTTCAACAAGCCTATACCTACTGCTAGGCTTTGGTAATTTCGAGCCAATCTTAACCTTTTAAGTGGCTAAGATTGAGGGGGAGTGTTAAAGGATATCTTTGAAATATCTCTCGGCTGATGTAGGTGTCTAGGTTCATGACTTGTATGTGAAGTTTGTAACTAGAAGTTGTTGAGTGTTTTTGTGGAGAGGATGTTGTAATCCTGAACCGATATTGTACACCACCACAGGGGTTGTTCCTGCGCCTATATAACATGTAGCGGAGAGCCCGGGAAGGGTCATCTCATTCCCTCATTTTTCTTATAGATGTCACCGGCCAACTCGCCGGTGTCAGATGCGTAGAAGCAAGCATGTGCATCAACGCAGCCATCCTCATCATCGTCGGTCGTCTCATCCTTGTCATGCTCATCGTCATCATAACCAAAATCATACTCTCATAGCACTCCAAGCCAACAAAGGCGACGAAAGCCACCCCCCTCCCCGCCCGCTGCAACCGCGGTAGTCACAACCCCCACCCGCAGTGTAGACCACAGCTGGGCGGGGCAAGTATTCGCCTCCCGGCTCCCACGGGAGTTTGTGCATCTCGCCGATGGCCGGATCCTTGACGACGTAGCAGCCGAGCATGGCACTGGGGTCGGGGGTGCCATAGTCATAGAAGACCGCAAGTCCATGGCAGCAATCGAGCAGGTGCTGGCAGTGGGTGGTCAGCGGCGGCCGGACGGGAGGACGTGGTGGAGACAAAGCGGGGAAGGAGCTCGTTCCTTGGGCCATGGAGGAATCCCAACACGGGGGCCATTGGGTGCAATGCACGGTACTGGCCATGGAAGGCACAGTCAGCGATGATGCAGCGCCAGGCCTTGCAAATGGCGGAGGCCCCGACGAGCCCCGCAGGGTCGTCCGGCGGAAGGCGAAGGAGGATGCCCGGGATGAGGTCATCGAGCAGAGGTTGCGGAGTCGGCGCCATGTTACTTGCCATTGGCGGCGTAAGGGCAGGTACATTGATGTTGTCTCATAACTAGTCTCATAGAGTGCCCCGTAGTTTAAGACGACTTAATAGACTACATATACAATGGTTATCCTTTTAAGTAGTTTCATAGCAACTTGTAATTCCTTAATTTATGGAGAGAGTAAAAATAGAATTATGAGGTGCGTGACAACAATATTGTGAGGTGCGTGAGAACAATAACTCATATAATGGTACAATAATTGTCTCATAGTACTAAATTTTACCTCATGAGGTGGTTGTTTCATGAAGGAACGACATCATTCTCTCTCACCTATCTTTCCTCCACATCATCAAAAATCCTATGTGGCAATACATGAGGCAGCGTATGAGATCACTCACATATAGCAATGTACCTGCCCTAACCACCTCAATCGGGATCCAAGGTGGAACAGACCGGAGAATACAATGATCTTCCTCCTATATATACCTCACCGCTAAACCCTACCACAAATCTAAGAGAGCTGGCTAATGATATCGTTGCTTCCTTGTATATACAGGTGAATTTCATCATCTTCCATTTATCTACATCTCGATTTGATCTAAGTATTGAATTTTTTTTCTTTTTGAGAATTTGAGTGTTGAATTGTTGATTGGATGGTTCCAAACACTGCATGCACGCTTGCCTTTATTCTACAAATTGGCTGCCCCACTTGGGTTATTTTGATTATTATTTTCCTTTTTTATATTAAAAAAGGTAAGGAAATATCCAACATTATCCATACCCACAAACTGCAAAATGTACCTATATAGCCGTCTTAAACTTAAATCTATGACTAACTTGTAATGTATAAACGATACCAACCGAAATATAACAAATGATATGCATTCCTTAAAACTTATCTATGTGGCTAATTATTATTATTATTATTATTATTATTATCATCATCATCATCATTATCATTTTAGTTTATTTAAATCCCTCTTTTACAATCTTCAAACTAATGGCTTTGCTTGGGCTTCTTAGCACCTTTTTGACGTCAAAAGCTGGAAGGCCAAACAAACTACTAGCTTCTCAAAGCAAAAAGCCCACATGATCCATCTTTATTCCCCAATAAAAACAAGATCCGTTTTTACAAAGAAACCGTCAAAGCTCAGATGCTTGCTTGTTAAACAAAGCTGCGTGTGGGGCCGCCACGTATAGCTGTAGTTTCTGCTGGTTCCACTGTTTTTTCTCTGGGGCTTTCTTTCTGCCCACCCCCTGTTCGCCCTCCAGCAAATCCAAGGCAGCAGCGCCTTTGGGAATTAGGAGCCTCCATCAGTGCGGCTTGGTAGGCGGGCCGGCGACCTACTGGGCTTTAGCCACCGCCCTCTTCTCCGAGAGCCATCGTCATCCCTGCTTGGAGAATGGAGACTCAATGATGTCCACTGCTTGTTCAGAGAAGAACCAGTTGACCCTACTCGAAGTTCTGCCGGCCGCACCTCAAGCCCATCGTCCTTGTTCCCAACAATCTCTTCTAGCTCATTATACGTCATCTTAAAAGCTGAGTTGTCAAACATGCACTGAGTTGCCAAACAGTCTTGCGTCGATGCTGCATAGGCATGATTAGTGTGTAGTCAGGAACTGAATTGTCAAGCCGCCTAGTCTGGTGTGTGAGGGTGTGGGGGGAGGGGAAGCCGAGAACATAGATCCAAGCAAACAAATTTCAAAATCTACATGGGGTCCGTGCATGGCTGCATAGCTTTTATGTGCTATGTCTTCCCTGAGGCAAAGCTTTGGTTTGGTTCTCTCTCGGGTGCGCGGACACCTCATTTGTTGCTGCAGAGGCAGCTTGTTGCTGCAGTAGTAGCTAAGTTTTTTTTTTAACAGCAAGTAGTACTCTCTTTGTTCTAAATTATAAGTTACTTTGATTTTTTTTATTCATTCATTTTGCTATGTATCCAAATAGATACAAAATATTTAAATACGTAGCTAAATGGAGGTAAAAAATCAAAACGGCTTATATTTGGAACAGAGGAAGTAGGTAACTTTGCCTTGTGCATTCACATCAACCTGCACTCGATCAGCTCGCGGTCTGTTGACGATCGGCCGGACCACACCCATGTGAAAAACACGCAAGAAGACACGCCCGTCGCGAGGAGTCTGGCAACAACCAAGGAAACAGCATTCATGGTGACGCCGATCCAGGAGCAGATCACTGCCGGCTAGCTAAGCTACCACATGTTGGCTACACAGCTCAATTATAACGAGGTACTACTCTTGTCCTCCGATGGTTACAGGTACAGCCAGATCAATAATTCATTAAACACATTTCATAAAAAAATATAATTAATTCATTAAACCCTACGTACAAGGTGGGTGAGCTATCTCACTCATTCATTCAGTGTCTCCACTCTCCAGACTTCATTCCAGGATCCAGCAGCACACGACCAAAATCCTTGTGAATCTCTTGGCTCTATATAATCTGAGATTCCTGAGTCTAGCTGATTGATTGATCCTGGAAAAAAAGAAGCACATGCATGTTGTTTTAGCATAGCCATCGCGAGAGGTAGGTAGGAGAAGGAGGACGATATGGCCGGCGCAGGCGAGGCACAGTCGACGCGGTTGCTGGAGGGGAAGTACTTCGATGGCTGCCCTGGGTGTGCCAACGACCGGAGGAAGGCGGACAACCTGGGACTTCCCTACGGGCTATTCTTCCATATCTGGATCATCGTCCTCGTCTCCTGTACGTGCTGCATCCCTCAATCAGTTGTGTCGCGTTTGGGAACTCCTCTCTGCTCTTAACCTTTTGAGCCCAGATCATTGTCGTATCTGCACTTAAACTTTATTTTATTTATGCATTTTGCATTCAAATGACTGATATCTATCTCAATCGGATTCGTTATTTGTATATGGTTTGCAGGTTTGGGTAATAAACTGCAGAATGAGAAGAGTTCTGTATCTCTGTTCCTGAAGTAGTAAAGTAATAATGCTGATGTCTATGCTAGTTGGTATACCTGATGTTACTTTTACTACTCCCTTATCGGTCACTGAAAAGTTTGCACAAACAAAGAATGTTTAGTGATGCTTTCGATCAATGGTACTTTATAAAGATATTCCTCGATAACACAACCCCATAAGAAACAGAGTGGCTGATAAGCAAGCTTGTATTATAGGCAGTTCACTGAAGATCTTATAGCATCTCTTGGTACACAATGCTCAGCAAAACAAATTGACAGCCTGTGTTCAAAGACTTCATTTTCACACTGAAACAATATATACATACATAATATATATATATATATATGGAACTGAGAGCATCTAATCTTCTACATTCACACTGTAGTTTTCAGTAATAAAGAACTATATATTCAGTAATAGCTCCTGAAGTGAAGGGGCTAAAATTTTGTCCTGAAATGCTGATACTAAAGTGGAACCGTCAGAGTAGGAGTTTTCCCATGCTTCTCCTATAGTACCATGTATGAAAAGAAAAAGGAAACGGCACAGCAACAATTTTCTTTGACATTCAAATTTGTTATGAAAGTCTGCATAAAGAAGTGTCGTTATAACTGATCTGTTAGAATGCTCTTTCCTCTATTTATTTTAGAATTCAATGCATGTTGCAGAGTCTTATTTCATTTTTGTTTATATAGACTGGACTGTTTCTAACTGTTTGTTCCCTTTTATTTTAGGTTTGCCAATATCATTGTTATTTCCCTTCATATATTTCATGGTATGGTCATTTAATTATAGACTAATATCCTCAACGGTACCTTGCACATTTCATTACTTTTTGGTTGACCTTGGTGTTCCAGTCGCCTTGCATAATAATTGCGTCAGGTCTATCATTTTTTATGAAGAAGCACCGTTAACCATCAAAATATACATACTTGTGATATTCATTCTATCATGCCTTACCTACTAAACTTTGAAATGATAGCTACTCATCTGCTTGTGTCCACACATTAGTCTTACCAAAATGTGCCATAGTTGTATTTAGTTGTTCAATCAAGAAATCTAAATATTATGCATTCTCTTCACAACAACAGATAAGAGACTTGCATATTGCCGAAAGGGTAGAAGATATTGGATTCTATGCCGGTTTTGTAGGTAATAAAAACTTTCCAAATGATTATAATGTTTCTACTTCTAAACATTCATACATATATATATACATGTAACTAATTATTTGATATACTCATCGGGATAACTTGTTAAATGTCATATTTGTATTGGTTTTAGGTGCTTCATATATGCTTGGTAGAGCTCTAACTTCCACTGCTTGGGGAATGATAGCAGATCGTATTGGGAGGAAGCCCGTTATCATTCTTTCAATTATCTCCACGTTAGTATTTATGCTCTATTTTTACATCTAACTGTACTAAAATACCAGGCAAGATCGACTTGCAAATCAACTATATATATCTTTTTGTGTACTACCTCTGATTTGAGTTCCTTGTTGTTTATATTTTAGGCTTTTGTTCAACACTTTGTTCGGATTAAGTGTAAAATATTGGATGGCGATAGCAACAAGATTCCTTATAGGCTCTTTAAATGGTTTGCTTGGCCCAATGAGGGTAGACAACTGAACTATTACAATTCTACTATGGTGGTATTATTGAAACATGTTAATTTTGTTAGTAATTTGTCATTTAATATTTGTAGGCTTATTCTGTTGAAGTATGCCGAACTGAGCATCAAGCTATTGGGCTGACACTTGTAAGTTTTCAAATATTATATATTTTGTTTTTGAATTTTAACACAACATTTTAGGTTTGTACTTATGTTGTCTTTAATTTTTATTACTAGGTTAGCACATCATGGGCAATAGGTCTTATTATTGGGCCAGCTATTGGTGGATACCTCGCACAGGTATCCATGAGACATGTTTTCTATTTAAAGGTTTTTTATATTGTTTCTACATAATCTTATCATGGTAGTATTATCTTTGGCATGCAGCCAGTTGAAAAATACCCAAAGTTATTTCCAGCAAATTCAATATTTGGGAGGTATCTAATTTTTCTATTGTGCATGTCCATAACTATTATACTATATACTATATACAGTTAAGTTTGTTGTTATATCAACTCCCTATTTTTTTGTGTATTCTCCAGGTTCCCATATTTCTTACCTTGTTTGTGTGTATCGTTCTTCTGTTTGGTTATCCTCATAAGCTGCATTTGGCTACCGGTATGTGTATGCTAGCTTATAATTGTTAATATTTTATATTAAGGTAATAATAGGCGTGCATATACACACTACACTCATATGCTAAAAAGTGTGATTCTTACAAATATAAAATATGAAAAAAAAACATTAGTATCTTGTCAAACATTTGCACCAAGATTTGAAAACTAGTAGGTGGAGTCATAAGCTCACGCATCCGCCACCTACATTTCTCAATTCCCTACCATGTTTAGCCATCTGTTGTGGTTGTGGACCTTCATTTTGTACAACCTCAAGACAATTATGCTCTTGTCTGACCTTGATGATTTATTTGATAATTTATACTGCAGGAGACACTACATAAGCACAAACTTCACAAAACTGAAAATCAAGAAATTGAAGAGTTTGCTGAGCAGCAAAATAGTTCAGCTACAAATAAGAGCTTGATTAAGAACTGGCCATTGATGTCATCCATTATCTTATTCTGTATCACCTCTTTTGATGATATGGCTTACACCGAGGTTTGTTTCAATTATATATATACAAACGAACTAAGCAGGAGAGAGAAATGTTTCTACCTCTGTCGCTTAGAATCCAAATTCAATAATAATAACAAATCAGCATTACATATTTTTAGTTATTTATATTCCCTCATGAACCAAAACCCCTTGGTGCATAAGAATTTATTTGCTTTTATGAGCTCACTTTATATTTCAAATTTACTCTTTTAGATATTTTCTCTATGGGCCAAAAGCGACAAAAAGTACGGAGGACTAGGTTTCTCGACTGAGGATGTCGGTCAAGTGCTTGCAGTTACAGGTGTCATGATGATATAACAACTATAACCAAGCATTGCCATCCACATATTTCTTTTCATATATCACCAAGATAAATAAATGTAGAGTTTGTGATTTTTTAGGTAGATGCATGAAATAAATATCCCATATATGCTTAGTGTGGTACATTTATATCCAATGATAAAACAAATGAAATATATGAGTTATAAGTAGTATAAATGTGTTGATAAAAAAGTTAAGAACGATTCCACAATGCAAATTAAGGAGAGAATAGAGAGTAGTCATGCAAGCATTGTAATATATGCCGAAATTGCATCACATAATTAATGATAAAAGCTAATGAGAACTACTTTATAGTCATGCCAACATTTTGATAATACCATTCATGCTGATAATTTCATTTTTTAGGTGCTAGCATTCTTTTGTACCAAACATTTGTGTATCCACATATTTTAAAAGTCCTTGGGCCTGTCAATGCTTCCCGTATTGCATCTCTGAGTATGAAAAATATTCATTTTTTATTTTAGTTTAAGCACATCAAATAAAAATAATGCTAGTTCGGTCATCTTTTGCAGATTTTGTCTGTGGTGCTCCTTTTCACTTATCCACCAATGACATATCTATCAAAACCATGGTTATCAGTTATAGTGAATATTGCATCACTATTGAAAAGCAATTTAGTTGTGCGTACCCTTAAAATCTGTTTATGCATGCATACATGAAGCATTGATTGGTACTCCCACCATTTCAAATTGTAAATCGCTTTGATGTCTAGATACATAGCAAAATGCATACACCAAAAAAGTCAAAGAGACTTACAATTTGAAACAGAGGGAGTACTACCATACATATTTGTTCTATTTTCTTATCATTTTAACAAATATATAATATTTATACATTTAATTTTTTTTAGTTATTTTGTTTTCTAAAAATATTAAAATCACACAAAATGTATTCATCTTTATGATATAAATAGTTTATTTCTAAAAATTTAACTTTATTTGATAAAGATTTTGTGAGTTCTTATATGATAAACATAGTAATGATAAAGTATTAATATGATTGATAATGATAAAGAGAAATTAATCGGGGTATACATGTATTTCATTCACACATATTTCTGATGTTCTATGCTATGTTTCATATTGTAAATGGAGGCAACACAATATAGAATCAGTTACTAATTCTATCAATATCATCTAACAATAGTTTGTTTATACATTTTAGGTTACCCTTGTAACATGCTCTTTTATTCTTCGGAATAATGCAGTGGTATGTTCCTTTACATTTTGTTTCAATCTAAGTAAACTTTTGTATATATGCAAACTTTAAAATACCCAATTACATGGAGTAACAGCCTCAAGAGCAAAGAGCAACTGCAAATGGCTTAGCAACTACGTTAATGTCCTTTTTCAAGGCATTTGCCCCCTGCAGGAGCTGGTATTGTGTAAGTAAATTTTGTTGCCACCATTTTGCAAGAACCAAGTTTGAATTATATTTTGGAAGTTTCAAGCTCTCTCATGAATGGAGTTTTCGTTTTTGGTATTTCTTTAGTACACCTTACCATCTTTCTTTCATAGTCTATGTTCATAGAAGCACCTCGATTCGCATATTGCAAATGTTGGCTTTACATTGAGCATGAATCCACATTAATAGAAAAACTTTTGTTATTAATTCCACACAATACTAATGGAGTGAATAACATTTATATGTTTGATAAAAAGTTTTTGTTAGTTTGTCCAAAGTTATAGATGTATCTACCATTCATAGATTTTCACCTTGTTACATCCCTTTCTTCCATGATAATGTTTCAAAGCTAATAATGGTGCATATCCCTTTTACCTTGGGATATCAGTTATTATAAAAGGTTGAACAAAGTACATGTACTCCCTCCATCCTATAATATAGCAATATAGTGCATCCTAACATTCAAATTTATCTTCAAAAATAATGCATTCTAGAAGACAAAAACTAATTTTACATTAAATACTTTTCATTTATCAACCAATCACCATAAATCACGTTGATGATAATGTCTGATTAGAAAATAAAATGAGGGTACATGTGTATTTTGTACTGTCTCTTAATTTGACTTAAGATTCCTAGAATACACTATATATGTCCACTTAAATTTTAGCTTATGTTAAATTAATTTGAGGTTTCAATATTGTCTTTGATCAAAATTACTCTAGAAGTGAGGTCCACATTGATGATATCCAATTCAGAACATGCTATTAAATATAGAACAACCCGCGTTGAATATATGTCGAAATAACTATTGCCCTAAATTAAATGTGATATTTGAGCTGATGTATGTCAAGGATTAATTGACATCAAAGTGTATATTAATGCAGATTTTCATGGGCACAAAAACGCCACCATGCTTTCCTCTTTCCAGGTAACAATGCAATATCACAAATAGATCAAACTTTTTAAAATATATTTGCTTTTTTTTCAGGAAACCATAATTGAGAAATCATTTCATGAAAAACTCACTTCTATTTTTGTATAGTGATTCACATGAATAGAGTAGTGCTATATTTCCATGAGCCACATAAAAGCTAGTTGACCTTTTGATTTTGTTTTAAATTTGCCACTTTGTCATATAATATGTATTGATCCATTATTCTTTGGATGCTTATTATTTGAGTTGTATCTCTACTAGTTGACTTCTACTTAATCGGTTATGATCTTTTATATCGACCATTGAATTTATCATTCCATTATTTGTTATGTACATACACAGGTGATCAGATGGTGTTCTTCCTTCTGGACATTGTCGTCTTTGTTGAGCTCATTTGGACATTCAAGCCATTTCTAACCATTCCAGAGTAAATCTCCTGAAGTTAGCATTCATGCTTCATCTCTACTACTGGAGGTGTGTTACTCTGGATGGATCGATATTGGATAATAATTGGGGTATGTGTTTCTTGTGCAATGTGAGGGAACTATAACCTCATCTAGTGTGGCACACATTATAGCACGTGTACACAAGAATTCAGCCATGTCCCTCCATGTTATTTCCAATGTATGTATAGCCCTCTAATAAAGTATTCCCAGTCTTGCTAAACGGCATGATGGACCAACCCTCGTCATCATATATAATTATACCAAATGTAACCTGTAAACCATAATCTAAATGAAACTATATTGGTTCAGAGTTTGGCAAAAGAAATACTCTCAGGTTACGACACTAAAATAGAACATGTTTTTTTTTAGCAGAACTAAAAGAGAACATGTGGACAGGGGCGGATTTGGGCCTAGGCAAGTTTTTAAGAGGTGGCCTAGTTGGCCCAGCAACAAAGCACCAGATGGTGTGCGAGGCCCAGTCGTTCATCCCCATCCGCCTCCAAACTAAACTTGCTTATCTCCTCGCGTCCGTTACGGCCCTCCGTACTCCGTCGTCCTCGAGACACTGATCCCTCAGTTAGTGGGCAGAGGAGGAGCCAAACCCCAGCAGCCCAGCTGATTGATCAGGTTCTGTTACGAGCCGGGTTTCTGTTACCAGATCAAACTAAGTTTCTCTCTCTCAACTCCCTGCATTTTACACGATGCGTGGAGCACCTGCCCGTTACATGGGCAGTAACGGAACCTATGCACGGTAGAAATTGTTGAATGCATGTATATATGTCTGAATTTATAGCATAAGAATATTATTTTTTACTCCTTTTTAAATTAAAAAATTATAATTTTAGTTATAAACAGTATTAATTTTTTTTAAAAACTATTCATACATATTATTATGTGTATTTTATCATATAAAAAATACGAACACATTTGTCCAGCCCTCCTTGATAAAAAGGTTGCTGGTTCCGTCTCTGTACATGGGCCATCGAAAACTGCACCCATTCCGGCGGAGCCTAGCAAGTATTGGGCCTTGAGGCCAGTTTGCCGACCCGACTTCCACTTTCGCCTGGCTCTGTTCTTCTGCTTCACTTTCAGGGTCTTCATCGTCAGGTTCAGCTCCGGGGACACTCTGCGAGCTTGCAAGCATCGTGGATGACGGTGTATGGCTCTTTATTATCTTCAATAAGGCTGGCTGCTTCATGCTTCTTTTGTTCTCGACGGTGCCATGAATTTTCCGCAGCTGCTTCTTGGTTGAAATTGCCTCTTTATTGTCTTTGGTGAGGCTGGCTGCTTCTAGCTTGATCTCGCCTAGGATCACGTCATCGAACAGCTGCTTCTCTCTGAGCTTGGGCCTCAGTCCCTCGGTGGCTTCTCCGATGACGAGCTCCATCTTCGCCATGGCTTTGGCGAAGAGATGCTGCCTGCTGCCGGCCATCAGCATCTCCGGCCATCAGAATAATTTTTCTCGATGCTGCATAGGCATGAATAGTAAACAGGAACTGAACTGTCAAGCCTGGTCTCTAAATAGAAGTTAGAAATCTGATTAATTGTTACTACCTTGTTTGCCGCAATATTATTTGATATCCCAGAGGAGGGAAGGCCGAGAACATAGATCCAAGCAAACAAATTTCCAAATCTAACTGGGGTCCTTGCATGGCTACATAGCTTTTGTGTGGATGTCCCTGCCTGCGGCAAGTTTTTGTGCGGTTCTCTCTGTCTCTCGCGGACACCTCACTCTGGCAGCTTGTTGCTGCAGTAGTAGGTAATTTTGCCGCCTTGTGCAATTACATCAACCTGCACTTGATCAGCTCGCGGTCTGTTGACGATCGGCCGGGCCACATCCATGTGAAAACACACTTGAGGCTAACAAGAAGACACATCACTGCCCGCTAGCTAAGCTACCATACGAAGAATGTCCATACTCTGTTTGGCTGCAGCTCAATTATAAAGAGAGGTATTACTACTGTTTTCAGATGGGTACAGGTACAGTCAGCTCAATAATTCATTAAACAGATTTCATCATTAAAAAAATTATTAAACAGCCTCCGTACAAAAAGGTTGGGTGAGCTATCTCACTCAATCAGTATCAGCCTCACACTGTCACTGAACAGTCTCCAGACTTCATCCAGCAGCACATGACCAAAATCCTTCAGAATCTCTTGGCTCTATATAATCTGAGATTTCTGAGTCAAATTTATTGATCCTGAAAAAAAAAAAGCGCATGCGTGTTATTTTAGCATAGCCATCGCGAGAGAGAGGGAAGGAAGAGGATGGCCGGCGGCGGCGAGGCACCGTTGCTGGAGGGGAAGCCCAGGGTGTACTTCGACGGCTGCCCTGGGTGCGCCAACGACCGGAGGAAGGCGGAGAACCCGGGAATTCCCTACGGGCAATTCTTCCATATCTGGATCATCATCCTCGTCTCCTGTACGTGCTGCATCCCTCAATCAGTTGTGTCGCCTTTGGGACCTCGTCTCTGCTCTTTACTTCTGCTATATATAAAAAACTTTTTAGCCCAGGTCATTGTCATATCTGCACTGAAACTTTAATTTATTTGTGTATTTTGCATTCAAATGATTGATTTCTATCTCAGTCGGATTCATTATTGGTATATGCATACTTTGGGTAATAAACTGCAGAATGAGCAGCGTTCTGTTCCTCAAGTAGTAATAATACTGATGTCTATGCTGGTGACTTGGTTACAGAGGACTGCTTGTTTTTTTTTTTTTTTTGACAATGAGAGGACTGCTTGGTTAGTTGGTACACCTGCTGTTACTATTACTACTCCCTTATCGGTCACTGAAAAATTTGCACAAACAAAGAATGTGTAGTGATGCTTTCGATCAATGATACTTTATAGAGAAATTCGTCGAGAACACCAACCCCATAAACTTTATAGAGAAATTCGTCGAGAACACCAACCCCATAAGAAACAGAGTGGCTGATTAGCAAGCTTTATCAGTTCACTGAAGATCCTATAGCATATCTCTCAGTATACAATACTCAGAACAAAACAAATTGACAGCATGTGTTCAAAGCCTTCTATTTCACACTAAAACGATATAAGGTACTGAGAGCATGTAAACCCTACAATGAAGCGGCCAAAATTTTGTCCTGAAATAGATGCTACTGAAGTTGAACCGTCAGAGTAGGATTTTCCCATGCTTCTCCTATAGTGCCAAGTATGAAAAGGAAAAGGCACAACAGCAATTCTCTGCTTTGACATTCAAATTTGTTCTGAAAGTCTATATAAGGATGTGGCTTTATAACTGATCTGTTAGGACACTCTTGTCCTTCAATAATTTATTTAGAATTTAATGCATGTTGCAGAATCTTATACCATATTTTGTGCTCATTTTTTTGCTACTACGCTGAACTGTTTCTAACTGTTTGTTCCCTTTTATTTTAGGTTTGCCAATATCATTGTTATTTCCCTTCATATATTTCATGGTATGGTCATTTAATTGTAGAGACTAATATCCTCAACAGTACCTTGCTCATGTTACTACTTTTTGGTTGACCTGGTTCCTTAGAAGTCTCCTTGCATAATAATTGGGTCAAGTCTATCATTTTTTTGATGCACCGATGACCATTCAAATATTAGAAACTTGTGTTATTCATTCTACCACGTTTTACCTACTAAATTCTGAAATGATAGCTAGTCATCAGCTAGTGTCCACGCATTAGTTTTACCAAAATGTGTCATAGTTCTATTTAGTTGTGCAGTCAACGGATCTAAATATTATGCATTCGCTTCTCAACAACAGATAAGAGACTTGCATGTTGCCGAAAGGGTAGAAGATATTGGATTCTATGCCGGTTTTGTAGGTAATAAAAACTTTCAAGGTGATTATAATGTTCCTACTTCTAAACCTTCATACTTGCACATAACTAATTATTTAACATACTCATCAAGAGAAC
Source organism: Bothriochloa decipiens (assembly GCA_023333625.1). NCBI lineage: Eukaryota > Viridiplantae > Streptophyta > Magnoliopsida > Poales > Poaceae > Bothriochloa > Bothriochloa decipiens. The sequence goes on from CM041645.1 coordinate 41,620,257, forward strand.
TTGTTCAGTGTCCTATTTGTATTTTTGTAGGTGCTTCATATATGCTTGGTAGAGCTCTAACTTCCACTGCTTGGGGAAAGATAGCAGATCGTATTGGGAGGAAGCCTGTTATCATTCTTGCAATTATCTCCACGTATTGTACTGAGCTGCCAATCAAGACTTGCATTTCAACTATTTTTGTGTGTCCTATCTCTGATTTTGTGTTCCTTTAGGCTTTTGTTTAACACTTTATTCGGATTAAGTGCGAAGTATTGGATGGCGATAGCAAAAAGATTCCTTCTAGGTTCTATAAATGGTTTGCTTGGCTCAGTAAGAGGTTTAGGGTTTAGGGTTTAGGGTTTTAAGGTTTTAGGGTTTAGGGTTTAAGGTTTAGGATTTTAGGGTTTAGGGTTTTTGGGTTTTAGGTTTAGGGTTTAGGGTTTAGGGTTTTAGGGTTTAGGGTTTTAGGGTTTAGGTTTTAGGGTTTTAGGGTTTTAGGGTTTAGGGTTTAGTGTTTAGGGTTAAGGGTTTGGGGTTTAGGGTTTAGGGTTTGGGGTTTAGGGTTTAGGGTTTAGGCCCTCGTAATTTTGTGAAACATTTTAATAGGTATTTAAGATATATACATGTATAATATATTTAAGTTGTTAAAATTGCATTTCTTTACCTTCGTTGATCATTTTTTTAGAGGGAAACTGGCTCAAACTGAGTCCGGATTGATTTCATATATTGATAATATCCATTCCCTTACAAAGGATTTCCTATATAAAAGAAAAATTATAGTGAAGCTCCTTTGAGAAATCACTCACGATCTTCGCTATTGGCTTCCAGCTCCACCACTGCTCGAAAATCCGCCGTGGACCTCCAAGGAGGCATCTCGTAGCCGATAACCGATAAATCAGACCGGACAACATATTTTTGAAGGCCAGGAGTGGTATGGCTGGAAAACAGCCGTACACTTAGATCGTTGAACTTCTCGGCAAGAAGCCATCGGCCAAGTCCTCGTCTGCAACTCAGAATCCGTTGCCTGTCGTGACCATAGCGGACCCGGAACGACGAACACCGAAGACCCCAAAAGGGGGAATGGAAAACCAGCGCAACAGCTGGTAAACAAAACCTCACAGGATGGCCGAAGACATCTTGGAGGGACAACAGTACCGAAGGTCACCAGAACCATCGGGAAACCTAACCCTAACGGGGAACACACCCTAGTTAAACTAGATATTTAATCTACAGTCCAAAACACCAGACCTGGATCCTCAGAAACCAGCGACCGAGCGACGAAGAAAACGGATCTCCACCAGCCCGACGACCAAGTGAGAAGAAAACGGACCTAGGGTTTGGGAGAGAGAAGAGAAAGGACGAGAAGAGGGAAGAGTCGAACCGGCGTGCAAACGTTGGCCGTCATCGCCACAGGCTGGTAGCCGGCGACGGCGGCGGCCGTTGGGAACGGCCGGGAGGCGAACTGTCGAAGTCACCGCGGAGTGGCCGAGACGCTTGGAGAGGACTCCCGAGGCTCCGTGGGTCTCTCGAAACCTTGCAGTCAGCCGCATTTTTTTATTGAGGAACTGGTCCTTCCTCGATCATTTTATGGCTGTAATTTACGTCCAACTTCAAAGAAGCCCAAACCACGCCTACCCGGTCGGCCCATGGCCCATCTAGCCGGCACTTCTCCACTTCCCGGTCCCCCAAATCCATCAGGCCACCGTAGGGGTACGACATGCAGGTAGCAGCTTCGAGCCTTCTAACTTCGACCGATTTTGCGCCGCCGGCGCCGCTCGCCGCCTCGCCTCGCCTCCCGCTCCGCCCGCCCATGCCTCCCCTGCGGCCCGCGTCGCCGCGCGCCGCTCGCCGCCTCGCCCCCTCGCCGCCCGCTCCGCCCGCCCATGCCTCCCCTGCGGCCCGCGCCGCCGCGCAGAAGCTGGCGTCGCCGGCGCGCTCACTGCGCGGCAACGCCGTCCCGCTCCCCGGCTCCCCGCACAGCCACGCTGCCCCACCCCACCCGATTGGAGTTCTTAATTGCTTCGACTCATAGGTAATCAAAAATCAAATCCCTTTCCTTTTCAATGTTCTGTCAAATGTCATTTTCAATTGCAAATTAAAATTTATAGATGCGCAGCGCATTTGGTTCTTCTTTGTAGGTTTTGTGTTGTTCATCTGAACGTTCTGCTTTAAATTCCTAGGTCCGCCACTGGGAGGCGGCGATCGCTGTAAGTCTCAACTCTCGAAACGCAGGCGCGCGGGTGGAGTCGGGGCCGTCAGGGGCCGGGGAGGAGCATTTTGGTTCACGTATCTAATCTCGTGTGTAGCGGGACCAAACTGCCATCGTCTTTGCCCTGCTTTTGGGCCGAATCACCCAGACGTCTGGAGCATTTCCGAGTTGCCTCCACCGCCACCGCGTCGCAAGTGACGCGAAGAAGGCGCCGCCGCCACGACTCGCCGTCAGACTAGTAGGCTCCTACGGCGCGCCGCCGCGTGCTGCTCTTCCTCAAGCCCTTCGACGTATACCCTCCCCGGCCGTACGTCGGGACCGCGGCCTCCTCTCCCACCTCTGCGCCCTCGACGCCGCCGCAACCGCGCGCCGCCAACCCCAAGGTCAGTCGCACCTCTCTCTCCTTCTCTCACGTCTCTCTTTGATTATGCTGTTCGCCATTGCTTGCCTTGGACTCGACTTGGGTGCCAGGGTTCTCACATGTTTGGACGGTCCCATCTAGGGTCTAGACTGTGGCGGGTGAGAAAAAAATGCTCGTTCAAATGGCAGTGGAGTTCAGGTGTTCGTTGAAATGCCTCTACGGATCATGACCTTTTACTTTTACCTTTTTCATGTCCTGGATAACTAACTAAGATGTGGTGCTTAGCCGTTGCAATAGCACTTGCAAAATATGCCATAGAATGGCATTCCATAGGTAACTAGTTGCATGGTGCACTGTTGTTGCGGTAATGAATAACTCCTTAACTGTTGTTGTATGAGTCTGACTGACATGGTGTTTGCATGCTTCATTTTTGGTTAGAAGAAGATTCACGTACTCCTGGTATTATCGGTTATCCCAATTGCTTTTTGGGAAATAATTGTTTGTTGCTGGGGGCTCTCTTTGAACAATCTGAGCTATCTAGTCTGTAATTTAACTGCAGTTTCCCCCTCCCCCTTGATTCATTTCAATACTGCAGATACTTTTTGATATGGAACTTACATATCCTTCTATCACCATCTTGGTTTGCCTTTGCAGATCCTGAGCTATCCTGTCACCCTCTGAATGAATTCCATTTAGTTTCACCTCTGACAGAACAAGCTTTCTGCAATTACACTAATGAATTTACAAGGAAAGCTTGTTCTGTCAGTCTCTGACGCTCACTTAGTTTTTGCCAGAGGTTCCTGCATAAACCACCTCTGCTCAGGCAATTCTGAGCAAGACTGAGATCTGACAGCAAAGGCTGTAGAGGGGTGCGGCCCTCAAGTAGGCTAACAACTTTTGACATCTTTTGTCTGAGTGTAGGTGCTGCGGCTGTGCATAGCAAGGCAACATTAAGCATGATGAGTGCCTCTTCTGCTGAGTAATTGTATCCTAGGTCTGGATCTACCAATTCCAGGAGAGCTCCTCTCTCATGCAGAACACAAGCCTGGAACACATTTAGGACATGCAGTTAGCTTACTACTCTCAAGGTATGCCCATGAATATTCAATATAATCCATTTTTATTGTCTACTTCCCTTGTCTACATGGAAAAAATGTTATTTTGACACGCTAGAGTTAAAAATCCAGTCAATGCTGTGGGAATTTAAGAATCTATTCCTTTTGTAAAGGACAATGATGCAAGAACTAAATGTAGAGAATTTATTCCTTTTGACACATAGCTCTGTCATGGATTTACCCAATGTGAATGTTTAAACAATAAGGTTGTCTTAAATTTGGATTCATGTTCACTGTCATGAAACATCCTAGGGTTAAGCAAAATCGACTTATGTCCCAATAACACATTTAGGAGTTACTCAATCAAGAAGGTAAAGAAAATCCTCTATTTAAGGACCATTGTGATGTATCAGGGGGGCAGGTAGGGGGGATTCATGTATAGCCAGTAGAAGTTTGGTTCCTACGTATAAAAGGATAGGATGCAGGATTGAACTAATATTACTGTTCAAATGATAAGGTAATATAAAGTGCACTTCCATACGAAATATCCTAGTGTTAAACAAAAACTGAACATTTTCTATGGGCAACCCAAATTTGTAACAGAAACAATTATCTGCAGTCTATAAATACTTTGTGTGTAAGGTGATGATATAGCAAGCCCTCCATCCAAAATGGTCTAAACTGCTGTTTACGAATGGATAAAGATTCAGGAGTTACCCAATCTAGAAGATGAACAAAATCTTCCTTTGGCCTGTAGTTTGTGTTACTTTTTCCACTGACAATTTCCAAAGCAACAACACCAAAACTGTATACATCAGCTTTATCTGTCAAATAACCACGCATAGCATACTCAGGAGCCATGTATCCACTGCATGAACACAGAATGATCAAGTCAGCTGTAAGTTCTGCAGTTCAATACATTTACTAAGAAGTGAACAGAAACATAATTTCCCTCAGTAATTCAAATAGGAACTGATTAACAATTTTAAGAGTCTTAATTCAATACCACTGTCAATATGCTGCTAGTTGCATCTTTTTTTTTGTTTATGTTTATATGCAGGAATGGCAACCCCCATATGTATGTGGTCTCTTTCCTGACTCAGTGACTAGCCAATGAATTCTGTTTTTGCCAGGTTCCCACTGTTTATCCTTAGGTTGGTTGCAATGTTCAATTGTTCATTGTTACCATTGCTACAGATTGCCTTCCCTTCTAGAGCTTCTTATCTATAGCCTTGTATTGTAGGTCAATCTTCATTAAGCTTTGCCTTCCCAGTGTGGATGTAATTGTATGTTTCAACAATAAAAGAGTGTGGAAGTTAAACACTTACATAGTTCCAGCTACTTTTGTGCTTATGTGGGTGTGATCATCTTCATTAAGCTTTGCTAGTCCAAAATCTGAGATCTTGGCATTCAAATTTTTGTCAAGCAATATATTGCTGGCCTTGATATCACGGTGTACGATCCTTATTGTGGATTCCTCATGTAGATATGCTAGACCTTTTGCTATCCCAAGGCAAATCCTATTTCTTGTTGCCCAATTCAATCCGAGTCTGTATTGATCAACTGGACCCAGCAGTGATAGCCCATGAAAGTCTGTGAGTTCTAACATGTAGAATATAAGGCTAAAAAAGGGGGTAAACCAGGAAACGTGAGAGTAGAATTACCAAAAAGAGCTCGTGCAAGGCAATTATTTTCCAGATACTCATAAACTAACAACAGCTGGTTTCCTTCTGTACAACAGCCATAAAGTTTGACAAGGTTTGGATGCTGTAATGCAGATATCATCCCTATCTCATTCACGAATTCTCGATTCCCTTGTTTAGACCTTGTTGATAACTGCTTGACAGCAATGACGGTGCCATCGGACAACGAACCCTGTCAAACCAGCAATGGCAATGTTCCTGTATAAGTTTTGTTTTCGCAGTATTAAGTTATTTATAGTTTATGCATGGGAAGTAATGCCGACTGACCTTGTCAACTGAACCAAAACCACCTTCACCAATCTTGTTGGCCAGGTTAAAGTTCCTAGTTGCCACTTTGATTTGTCGCAAGGTGAAGGAGCCAGTTTGCAGGTCAAGGACTTGGAGATCTATAGAAAGGGTTTATATGTGGTCATTAACATATGGTTTCTTTGCTGCCCACATAAATATGGAAAGCTTTACTTCCTGATTTAACTACTTTGTTGTCAAGTAACCAAAAAGTGAGATACATCTACCTATTTATTACACAACACAAAATTTGAGATGAGTTTACTATAGTACCTTTATTCTTTGAACTGTTTCTCCTCTTCTTAGTGCAATAAATGCATACAACCAGAGCAGTCAAAATTGCTATTATAGGAATTCCAATCGCCAAAGCATCAGATATAATCTTATTGCTACTTCCAGTTTCGGGAGGTTCAAGAATAAAATCTGAACATGCTCAAAAAAAGATACAAACTTCCAGGTCAGTAAGGAAAATGACAGTTTTGTTCAAAAGTATAATTTGCACAGCTAAATGCTTCCTTTCACATAATTGTTACAGTGTTACTGGAAAAAATATGCAAAATTTACAAGTTCAAGAGTCAGGACACACTTGGTGTTATTGATATTGCAGATATCAGTGGGCCATAAGAACCTCTATCTGGAATGCCTGTTGTCCCTCTTCCAGCCCAATAAAACTGAATTTCTAGTGTATGATTTGTGATATATGTTTGAAAAGTCTGGATAACTGGCTTTCCAACTGCACTGGATGACTGCTTGATATCAAAATCCTCTAGTACCATTCTTCCCTGAAGTTAAAGAGCCTATTGCTAGCATCAGTGCTAACAAAGGGAAATGCTTTATTAGTAAGAAAACAGGTAAAAAATTACCTGTATGAATGCATTGAATCTTCTTTTGCCAAGGCTACAAAATGTGCTGTCATTTATGAACACAATTTCAGCAAAGTGGAGTTTAACTGTGTAGCTCCCACTGAACATACAAAGCCCATAATATGTGAGAGAGAGGTGAAAGACGGGCTTTGGTGTACAGCTCTGAATAGGGCATGTCAAATTTTGATGTGCTTGTTGCAATGTAGCTGTCATCAGTGATGTTGTCGTCCATGAAGTTACCAGTGCTGCTGAATGCCCAATTTGAACCTAGGCTTACATACAGCAATGAAGCACCTTTTGGTGTCGTGTCAGCTTCGTATTTAACTCCGTTAACAGTTGCTTCTTTGTCACCACAATTGATATGCAAGGAAGATTGATCTATGAAAAAAATGTAGGTAAATGTTCATGCTTCAGTGCTAAAACAAGAAGAAAACTAACTATGATCTGAGATTTTTATGTAGATTAAAATTAACGTGCCTTTGTGTAAGATGCAGCCACAAATTCAGTGACTCATTTTAATAGGTGTATTTTTTTTGAGTTTACCATTTGGAGTTTATGATCTCCTACAAGCAATTGCAATTGCAACTTATCCAAGCTTCATTAGTCATTATCAATGCTATCCTTGTCACAGTTACGGTATCCATGTGAAATTCATGTAAACAAATCATTTTCTTCTTTGAGTAGCGCTTGTGTGCAGTGCATCGTCTTATCGTCAGTCATCCAAGTGCGCTGCAGCGCAGCATGCTGCATGCTCGCTATGCGTGCAATGCAACAGCCGCGTGAGCCTTCCTGAATCGCTTCGGAGGCGGACGACGTAAAGACCCACCAGTCATGAGTACGTCGTCATGCATCCAAAGCAGGATCGGAGAACAAGAAGAACGCGTCAGAAAAATCTCAATCTCTGGTCAGTTTCGTATGCAGTAATCTAATGCCTGCCGACTTGCTTTTTGTCGGCAGCTCTGCACTTGTTATGAACAGTAATATATTTATCCTTTTTGTGGTGACCTGCTGGCCTGACTGGCTGGTTTCTCACTTTCTTCTGTAAAATGTTGTCCAAACCCATGTATAGTATTGTTCTTCTTCTTCATGGTTAGTTACCTGCGCACGTACGACTTATGAAACTTAGTCACCATTGTCTGCCTCCAAAATTTCCACGGCGTTAAATAACGGCCTAGTAGCTACGTATCGGCCGGATGATTGGGACCTCGTATCATCCAAACAATTCCAAAGCATTCAGTCCTCACCGACGCCGACACCAACACAATGCATGCATGCAATTTCTGCTGTGTGGACACTCGATGGCACTCACAAGACCACGTCTTTTTCGACGAAAGAAGAATTATATTATAATATGATAATTAGGTACATCAAGATATTACAAGTACTCTGGATTATAATAAAGTATCCACGCTGTAAAAAGCATAACTCAAGACCTAACTTATTAGATGCTTTGCAGTATGGATGACTGTACAGATAAACACTCGGCAACGAAAGACGGCCTGAGAATAGATGCCCAATGAACGACGACCAACATTCATGTAGACGGAATTGAAGATTTTCTTCTTTTTTCTAGTGTCTTCCTTCTTTTTTTTTTTTGCCACCGAAGATTGAGGAAGACTGATCTGAAAAGTGTTATCCCTAGTCCTTCATTGTAGCCAGATCTAACCACAACAAAAGCAGAAAAGAGACCGGAGAAAATTATTCCATGACAGCGATATCATCTCCGGCTTGGTGCCGCTGTCTAGAAATAAAAGTCTCCATGTCGCCATGTCGATGAAGATACTGACGTCGAAGTTGTCGCCCTTATCTTTAACAGAGCCGTTATGGAGAAGACAATTCTAACATTCCCCTTCACTGTCATCGGAAAGGGGAAGGAGAAGATAAATTACCACTACCAAACAATTTGACATGGAGAATACTAATCCTAAGACTCAATTTAATAGGGAAAACTTAATAAAAGCAATGGATCCCCACTCCCTTGAGCTCCCGACGTGATGTCGGAGGAGAAGGGAGGAGAGACCAACGGTGGAGAACGGCAGCCGTTGGGCGGCGACGGCTCTAGGGCTACGGTGCCATACACCTGACAAAATCTGAAAGACTTGTGCTTGTCTTAAGGAAGAAAATGCATTGTTCAGAAGATGTTGTCCAAACCCTTGTATACTATTCTTCTTCTTCGATCTTCCTCATGGTTAGTTACCTGCGCACAACTTATGAAACTCAGTCACCATTGGCCGCCTCCAAAATTTCCACGGCGTTAACGGCCTAGCTACGTACCGGCCGGATGATTAATTGGGGAACCTCGTATCATCCAAACAATTCCAAAGCACGCAGTCCTCGCCGACGCCGACGCCGACGCCGACGCCGACGCCGACGCCGACGCCGACAATAACACATGATGCATGCATGCAATTTTCTGCTGTGTGAACCCTCGATTTCACTACGTGCAGGTGTACTGTATTCTTCTTCCTTGCTGACCCAGTTGAGACTGCATGTGTATGCTTTCCGGTCTTTGCATTGGCTGCCCTTTTTTTTATACTATTGCATTGCATTGGCTGCTCTGGCTACATAATTACCCGGTCCGGTCCAAGAAGCCGGCCGATCGGTCGAGGCCACATGCATGCACACGTCCGTCCCTGTCTTGCATGCTGATGCTGCCAAATTTTCTCTCGCCTCTCACGTGCATCTTGTCGTGGTTGGCTGTTGACTTTAAGTCAACTCTGAAGATGACCTTGAGTCAAATGCATGCATGGCTCGTCACCTCCAAACATGACTGCAAGTATTTAGACTACCTGCACCGGGTCCGGTAAAAGGTTCCTGCAGGAACTTTTACCGGAACTACACCAGGTACCGTAAAGGGTACGCTACCCCGCCAGCATCCGGTATTTTCAACAGGGTAGCGGCCGTGCGGTAAAAGCTGAAGTGGCGCAGGACCCACGATGTGGGGAGAGAGAGGAGGCCGTGCACGCGTCTCGAGAGAGAGAGAGAAGGCCCACGCGTCCGCGCCAATTGAGAGGATGGTGGCGCTCGGCTGCGGCCCCGGCCACCACGCTTCGGCCCCGGATCTGCCGCCGTGCCGCCGCAGAGGGAGGAGGAGAGGGCCGCCGCGCCGCCGAGGGAGGAGGAAAGGGCCACCGCGCCGCCGGAGAGAGCGCCGCCGCAGAGGGAGGAGGAGAGGGTCGTCGCCTGCCGCTGGATCTGGCCCCGCCGGTGGAGCAGAGGAAGCGGCCTCTCCTGGACTCGAACACTGAGGTCGCACCGGGCGGCGGCCTGCACGCTGGGCTCGTCCACCATGGCCGCAGCCCACGAAGCCCAAGAAGGTATACTTCATGGGGAGCAGCCTGTCCACGACCAAGCAGCTCTGCGGCGGCGAGGTACACAGGCGCTCGGGGAGGCTGAAAGGTCGAGATGACGGACTAGAGGGGGGGTGATAGTCCTTTCTAAAACTTATCGCACCGGCTAACCGAAACAGATGCGGAATTAAAACTATCGGTCTAGTGAAGACTTCACCCCTCTAACTATAACTCTAGATGCACCTTGTAAAAGATCCTACACAAGAAAGTAAGGTGCCAAACTGGCTAGTGCTCCTCTAATTAAATCTAGCTTGCAAGGTCACACAAACCTAAGTAACTAGTACTTTATCAAGCAAGGGAGCACCTACACAATTCTAATGAGCAAAAGCACAAAGCCAACCTAAGCTCACTAGATGCTCAAGGACAAGGCTACACAAGCCGAACCCAAGAGCTCAACTTAACTTAGCTACACAAACTAAGCAAAGCTACTAAATAGACTACACAAGCTAATTAGCCACACAAGAGATACTTCTATGCTACACAAGCTAGAAGGTAACTAGATAGCTACACAAGCTAAATAATTACAAGAGCAACAATATAAGCACAATATATATGAATGTAAATACAAGCTTGTGAAAGAGATTGCAAACCACCGCGAAGTGTGGACACAAGATGACACAGCGATTTTTACCGAGGTTCACTTGGTTGCCACCAAGCTACGTCTTCCTGTGGCGATGCACCCACTTGGAGATTCACTCGCTAATTGGCGTCACCTAGCCAAACCCACAGCCTCGGGTGCGATGAATCAACACAAGATGGGGATCCTCCAAGCCACGATCTCCACTAGAGTTGCCCTTCGCGATCTCCCGGGGGTTAGCACAATACCCCTCACAAAGCTCTTCTCCGGAGCACCGCACAATCTTCTTACGTGCTTCGACGGAGTCTCTTGCCACCAAGCCATCTAGGAGGTGGCAACCTCCAAGAGTAACAAGCCCACCGGCTTGCAACACGATCATCTAGTGCCACTCGATGCAATCTCTCAATGCAACGCACTAGAATCGCTCTCTCACTTGAATGGATGAACTCTATCAAGAACAAGTGAGTAGAGGGCTCTCCAAGCACTCATAAGCATGGACACAAAGTCCCTATGGTGCTCACCCACGGGCAAGGGCCGGCCACCCCTCTATTTATAAGCCCCACTCAAAATAGAGCCGTTAGGTTTAAATTTCGGGTTGAAAATGGCCTACCGGAACTTCCGGTGGAGCCCCACCGGAACTTCCGGTTAGTACAAATATAGCCGTTGTACGCGAAATCAACCCAGATCTGGCCTATCGAAACTTTCGGTCACCTGACCGGAACTTTCGGTCATCCACCGGAACTACACCGGAACTTCCGATCACCTACCAGAACTTCCGGTCATCCACCGGAACTTCCACTGGAACTTCCGGTCATCTACCGGAACTTCCGGTCGTCCACCGGAACTTCCACCAGAACTTCCGGTCACCTACCAGAAGTAAATTGGGGCACGCGGTTGCTCGGGCTGGGCTGACCGGAACTTCCGGTCTAGACCCACCGGAACTTCCGCTGGTCCAGCACCACCCCGCACTAAAACGGGCATATCTCTTAGCTCCGAACTCCGTTTTCGATGATCTTGGACTCTATGGAAAGCTTTTTCAAAGGACTACACAACCACCATATCCTCTTTATCCAAAGCACAATGGATCAAATTAGTTTTCCAATCCAATGACCATCATCTCTCTTTTTCAAGCACACGAGTTGTCCGAAACATCTCCAACTCGTTCTCCTTTGCAAATGTGCCAACACCACCAAGTGTACATCACCATGTATAAGTGTGTTAGCATTTTTAGAATCATTTTCAAAGGATTTTTTACTTTCTCTCACAACGCCACTCGATCCTAGCATGTCGCAAAGTTAGATCACTCAAGTGGCACTAGATGAACGATATGCAAACAAGTTTGCCCCTCTTGATAGTACGGCTATCAATCCTAAATCCGGTCATCAACTACTCTACACACCTCATGACCGGTGAAATGAAATGCCCTAGGTTATACCTTTGCCTTGCGCGCATTTCTATTTCCACCATCTTCCTCCAATGTGCCAATGCAACACATACACCGACACGATCATCAAATGATATGATCCACTTCATATCATCATGCAACCTTCTTGGTCCATCGATCTTGACCTCACTTGTTCTTCACCGTCTCATGGTCCATGGGCAACAAGTCTTGCTCAAGCTTCACCAGCTCATGGTCCATCGCTTCAAAGCCTTGAGTTGCCCTTCACACATCCACTGGTCCATCGAGCCAAGCCTCATCTCGATCTTCACCATCTCGGTCACATGACTTCATGTCATGTCACATATGCAATTAAGCTCCTCCATTGCACTTTCACCTAATGGACTAATTCCCTGTGTATCTCACATAATCCACATTAGTCCAACCTAAAGTTGTCACTCAATTGCCAAAACCACATAGGGACCTTTCAGAGGTGCCGAGCGCGTCGGACTTAATCGCCACTGTGTGTGCGGCGCGGGGGTCGTCAGCGGCGGCGGTGACCACTGCATGGTGGGGCAGGCGGGGAGGGGGGCCATGGCCATGGGGAGGCAGAGGGGACAACATGGGCGGGAAGGGGAGGAAGGTAGCCGACGAGGAGGTGAGGTGGAGCGGAGCAGGGCTCGCTGGCGCGGGGAGGGAGAAGCGGTGGCGTCGGGCCGGTGGGGGGAGGAAGATGAGCGAGGGGGAGTCAGGGAGAGAGCGAGAGAATGGACCTGGGAGGGAGAGGGGATATTATAAAAAACTCACAATAGGCCTCACGGTAGATAGAGAGTGATATAGAGTATGAATGGGTGCGAGAGAAAGTAGTAAAGAGGAGAGAATCTTGATGACCAAGTTAGAATATTCTTTTTTAGAGGATGGATATAAAAGATCATGAGTGCGGATAGTCTTAGGGCCTGTTTGGGAGGGCTCCCAATAGCTTCATAAAGCTGTTGGGAGCTATTTTTTTGCCAAACACCACTTTTCAAAACAGCTTCATACATGAAGCTATTCTCACAAAGATATGGGGTGTGAGAGAGCTGAAAAAAGTAGTTTCTCCCAGCTTCATTTGCCACATGTGGACCCCACATGACACTATTGACTGGTCCTGCCCCCACAGGAGAGAGAGAGCGCATGTAGGGGAGGGAGCCCATGTATGCCGGCGAATCGGGCGAGATCGCCGGAGCATGGCCCTCTAGGCGCGTCCACCACGGCAGGAGTCCCCTGGAGCTCGACTTCCGACGCAGGGTGGGGGGCGCGGCGCCCAGGACGCAAGGCCACAGGAGCGAGACGGAGGCGCACGCGCCGGATCTTGCCTGCCGGAGGCACGGGTACGCGGTCGTTAGAAGCCTCAGGCGGCGGGGCGCGAGGCTGGAGCATTGGCGGCGGGGTGCGGTCGTGGAGGCGCGAGGGCGGAGCGCGGGCCCTAGACGCTGGCCACAGGAGGCGCGGTTGCCTGGGGCACCACGCCGGAGCACCAAAGGCGGGGCACGGAGCCGCGAGGCCAGAGTGCGGGCGTCGTACGCGGCCCATCGGAGGCGCGGTCGCCAGGAATGCTACACCGGACGTGGCCCACCGTAGGCGCTGTTATCGGGGGCACAGCGCCAGAGGATACGCCTGGCTAACGGTCATAGGTTCGGGATGGGGAAGAAAGGGCGTTGGGTCGGGAAGAAAGGAGAAGATAAGGTTAGGGGTATTTAGGTAATTTTTTTTTCTTTCATCAAGAGAGTTGTTTTGCCAAATATGTTAGAAAAAACAATTTAGCTTCATCATAAAAGCTGCTCATGAAGCCAAAAACAAAAAGAACAACTTCACTAGTGAAGTTAAGCTGTGCCAAATATAGCCTAACTAGACGCGATTTATAACTAATTTTATCTCTACTCATTATGCATAGTATACGTGTCCCATGTAACGTGCAGCGGCACAAAAGTGTTCAACTTCATCAAAACCGGTGAAACGGCGGACAGGACCCAAACTGAAATGCTGATGCCACAAACATATATAGCGTTTTGCGCCTTAGCAAAGTTTTGACGAATTTGTAACCGACCGGCCCACTTAGATTCAAGGGCAGGGGAAAAGCTAGAGCTTTTTCTTTGGTGGTCAACCTGGTGGTAGAGCATGTTTTTAGTTTAAAGAAATGATATCTTTTTCTGCATTCCAGCTGCATAAGTAACATGTGACAATCTGTCAGCTCTTAATAATTGTTGCTTTTTGCTTATCATTAAACTGCCAGCATTTACAATTCACATATTTATCTATCAGCTTGACTTTTTGGAACACACTTTACCTCAATAGAGCGCTGCACAAAAACATGAAGAAATCTGTGCCCAATATAGGTTCACTAGTTTCATATCTTAGTGGAAAACTGTAGCGCGTTAGATCATCCTGTGTTATCTTGCAAATGTCCTTCATTTCAATTAAGTCATTTGTGTGTTTGGTGCATAACTGTGCTGTTGTGTTGCCCCATTTGAACATGTGGCCACAGAATCACACATTGAGGCATTATCCTTTGATTCCTTTCTACATTGGAGTTGAAGAACTTTTTCCTTTTAATTTTTGTATTACTATTATCAGTGAAATCTCAAAACCAATCACAACTTCTTTAACATCGAGATTCTAGGATTACTAAACCAAATATCTGACTTTCAATCTGTTTTCACCATCATATTCCTTACGATTTTATTTACAAAACATGATATATGTCCTTGTCAAAAAAAATGAAAATATATGTGGACCCTACACATTATTATAGTTGTAACAAAATGTCACATGAGAAACAAAAACTTTTCCAGCAGGCATGAACCAAAGAATTGTCCAAGTTTTGGCACTGCCCTGTTGCCCTGTTTGACCCTAGCCAAAATTTGGCTTTGCTTATCTATATATACTATATAGTGTTAGGATAATTAGGCCAAGCCCATTATTTATTCTAAGTAGTCAGAAAACCTCAAAGGCC
>CM041645.1:41659315-41678939 GCA_023333625.1 Bothriochloa decipiens
CAGAAATTTGGGATGCCCTTCGAGTTGCATCAGAATCTGAGGTATCCCATGCACAGGCTGTTGTGGAAAGTGCAGGCATAATTGTTTCTAATGCTGATCTGACTCTCTGCTATGATGAAAGGGGTGCGGCTTTTCTGCTTGACTCTTTGCCTTTCTGTTATCCTTTCACATTTGTTCATTCTTTTAAGAGGTCTGTTTTAACATTCCAGGTGCTAAGTATGAACTGCCCAAGTATGTTTTGAGCGAACCAACCAACCTTATTCGAGACAGCTGAACAGCAGCCGTAGGAAGACCTTCCGATGTAAAAACTATAAATGACTGCAGATGCCAAATTAATCCCTTGGTTTAGTGTCCTGATAACTGGAGCGCGCTTGAGTAACTTTCACCTTGCTTTGGCAACTTTTGGCAATAGGGTTTTCTACTGTTATATTAGTATCATATGGTGTATGTACTCTTCCACTCCTATCGTTGAGATAAAGCTTTTATGTACACTCTATTGTTCTCGGTTCTACTGTAAACACGAGTCTCCTTAGAATTCTTTGGAGTGAGAATGCTGCTTAGATTGTTCTCGTCCATTATCATGATATAAGTTGGAGCATATGTTCTAGAAACATGTCACATCTCGTGCAATGAATTATATGTCTGCCAGATTTCAGTTTTTATCTTGTAGAGTTAGCTATCATTATCTGGTCTGGTCTGAGTTTGACATTGGAAAATGAAATGCATGATAAGGAGCAAATCACAATCTAGTTTTACATTATTGCAACATATCTGATGATATTGGAGTTTTGTGAAACCTACTAAAACGTAGCAGTGCTAGCAAGTCTGGGATCTCACAGGCTGAAGAGATTCAGGGCCTGATGCTAATTCGTCTAGTGATAGTGTGGCGTGGAGTCTGAGAAGAGCCTGAACCGGCTGAATGCCTCCTCCATTGCCCTCACCATCGCCAGCAGCTCCAGATCCATCCCTCCTCCATCTTCGTTGCCGGCGTTGGTGGCGTTCCTCCTCTCGCAGAGCGCAAACCGGCACACCGGGCAGTTGCCGTGCCCCTTCACCCAGGGGGCGATGCACCCCTGGTGAATCATGTGGTTGCAGGGTGTGATCACCACCTGCTCTCCGGACAGGAATGTCTTCAGGCATATGGTGCAGGCCTTCTCCTCTTCAGCGGATGCCGGTGGTGTGCCACTCCTGGTCCGGTGGATATCTCTGCTGCCACCGCTGCCTTGTTGCTTCTTCTTCTGCAGATCCGGTGGCCTGTATTCCTGCTTCCTGAGCTGATCCATGGCGTCCCTGAACTCCTCATCGGTTAGTCCAGTCTTCTCGCCTCTGTCGCGGGTTTAGGGTCGCGCCACTGCCACCATGGACATGGTGGGTCTGGAATGGTGTGTGTGGCTGCAACGGGTGCCTGAGCACAACATCAGTTGGCCAGATGCTACTGTTGATGATAGTGTCAAGTGTTCAAAGTTTAATGCGGCTTGAGAAGGCAGACAGACAGATCACAGAAGAGTCTTTTGAACTGTACCAGGAACTAGAACGCTCGAAAGGCGGTCTTCTGAACCTCTGCTCCGCAAGCCTCCGAGAGTAATCCTGGATCAATCAAAATCCAGAAGCATGGCTTTGAACTTGCAAAAGTGAACAGTTAGAGTTGATGAGAGTATCTCATCATCACAAGTTACATGGCCACTGAGTGTCTGAAAGTTACTGCTTGTATGAATGAATTCGCATCTATCTGGAAACATGAAAAGATGAGGAAAAAAAAAAGAGTTGGTATGGAACGGTACCCCATGATGCAGAGCCCAAGGAGACCTCCTCCTGCTCCTGGACGGCAACTGATGGTACATGGCATACTCAAGCTCACGAGGCACGGTGCCGTACTCCGGCCCGTAGCTCCCATCCGGACGCCGGCCGTCAGTCATCTCGCCACTCTAGCAACCACGGGAGAGCTCGTCGAGGGCGATGACTGATGAGTTCTTTGAGGGTGTCGGCATGTATAAGTATAACCAACCATCGATCCCTGGGATATATTGGGGCTCACCACTCACAAGAATCAAGAATCAGGTGCTTTCTGCTGATGTCCACAGAGCACACAGAGGCTGGGGGTGGGCATCAGGTTCTCCTCCAAATCTCATCGGATCAGCCATTGTTCTCGGACGTTTCTTTTTTCTTGGTGCGAGGCCGAATGATATATTGCAGCACAGACAAATGAGGAACATGTTCAGATTACTTGAGTTCAGAAAAGGGACAGCCCTACAATTACAAATGCACCAATTCCATTGCACATGAGCCTCTGCACTACTAGGTTTCATTCCGTTAAGTTTTTTTAAATTGAATCTTCAGGTTTTGTTCAGTTTTCCAATGCTGACGGAAGATTCATGCTGGGAGATCCAGCTCCAAGATTGCCCGTCAGGTGGAATTAATAAGAATTTTCAACTTGAACGCACACAGAAAGTGAGCATCAGATTCTCAGCTGCCACAGCAGCGAGTTGAGGTATGCTAAAAATGAAAAATCCATACGAGTCAGTGAGTCACTCACCTTATGCTTATCATATGATATTGTGCTTAGAGTGAGCATAAAAACACAGATTTTGAAGTTACAATTGCAGAATACTACAGGATGGTTATCTGAAGATGTGCAATGTACATTTCCTACAACGAAATGCACTGACGACATTCTGCCGTGAAAGAAAATCATCTTTGCATTTGTTAGGAAAATTCATACAAAGTGATGACACTTGGCTTAGTTGACTTAAACTGGAAACTAGAGACCACCGAAAACATGCTCCAAAATTCATCTGAAACGAATCTATGCAGCTAACCTCCCTTCGGAGCTGTCACAGCTAGAATCTCTTCAGTCCTATGCACCAAAATCGAATCATGGAACCCTTTGATCCTTGAATTATCCCACTTCTGCTTGTGGAGAACTGCACACCACATAACTCACATCTTCAACCTTCCTGCTTCCTATGCATCGTATTTGCAAAGGTTCTCAAACCCCATGTACTCATGTCGCGCAATCTTGTGAATCATGTTGGAGACGCCAACCCCACCTGCAGGTTGAAAAGAGGATTGCTTAGGTAACATCGCTCAGAGAGTGGGATTTGATCAATTCCAAACAAGTGTAGAAGATGGTACCGAGAGAAATCGCGCTGACAAAGATCATGAAAGCCAGTATGAAGATGATAAGCGATGCCCACCCTAACCAGTTGATCAACTTCCTCACCACATGCTGGCCGATGAGGGCAGGAACAAACGCCACAATGGTGAGATAAACAGCTGAAGAAAAGGCCAAGGAATCAACTCAAATATGTGTATCACTGTTAAAAGAGAAAAAAATGGATGAACATGAAAGAAACAGCCTATACCATAAGGCACTGGAAACCGGTTCAAGAGGTAGTATTCGACAACCGACATGGAAGATGAGAACATCATTGCAAAGGTAGCCGTAGCACTTGAAACCTATCATAGAATCAGATATGGAGGTGTTTCAGTGTCAATGCATGATTTAAGCAGACATTGAAACAGGAGTAAGGAAGCAGTGTACCTGGGGAGGGATGCCAAGCTCCAAGAACAGTGGGCCCATAATGAAGCCACCTCCAAGACCTAGGAGTCCACCGACTAGTCCTGCAGCTATACCGAATAGACTGTATACAACTACCTGATGAAATTTCATGGTAGTTTGTTCACTTCCCTTTGATGATAACACCCTCTTCCCACTCATCAGCCCAAATCCTTCATACAGTGTAACTCCTACTGACACTGGAACCTATGTCCAACCAGCAGAAATATTTAATCATGTTGTGTTTGATACATGAAGGGCGGCCCTGGTGCAAGCGGTAGAGCTTTACTGCCTGTGACCAAGAGGTCTAGGGTTCAAGCCCCAGCCTCTGCACATTTGTGCAGAGATGGCTGCTGGCTATTTTCCCTTCCCCAGACCCCGCAGTGCCGGAGCCTACGGCACTGGGTACGCCCTTTTTGTGTTTGATACATGGGGATGTTGGCCAATATTGTAGATCTGTAACCACAGACTAATCTTTTATATTCTAACATGTCATACCTGGAGAAGGTTCAAGACCCAGTACCATGGGGAGCAAGTAGCAGTGTAATTCTGAAAAATGAAAGGAAACAACATAGGTGTTAATATATTCCTGTTGAGAAGGCCCAAAGAAACTGGGAAATATTGGAGACAAATCATACAAATTTAGACAATAACCACTGAATATTAGACAAGGCCAATGTCAACATCTAAATTTTAGAATGTAACTTTCTGCTGCAGAATCCTGACCTTTGTGACCTGAAGAACAAGGAATGCCACCCACACAAATGAAAGAAGGCCAACCTCCTTCCAGTGAATGTTCTTTAGAAGTGATGGCTGAAACAGTGGAAACTTTCAAGATTAAAAATCCTTATAACTAAGTTTCAAAAGAATGTAGCTGAGTATATATATAATCATAAGATGTTTACCGCTTCATCTGATGAGAGGGCTTTTTTCTCTGCTGCTGCACCTGGTCCAGTAGGAAGTAGTGCATACTCTGCTTCCTCACCTGAACGGTTGAAAAAGGTAAGGAGTAGATTCTGCATTTGTGTGACAAATAAGTACATTTATTTATTTCTCTTTTACCTGCAGTTTGCTCCAAACGTTTCGCAGCCTCCTGGAAGAAAACAAGTTCATCACATTACAATATTGTAGGATGTGAAAAAAAATATGTAAGACAAAGCCTCATTGTTAACAAAGGAGACAAGGAAGTCAAACCCTTTGGATTATTGTCTCTTTCTTCCATGTCTCAATGCCCTTCAGAAAGGCTTTTGTGGAAGTTCCTATTATCAAATTTGAAAGTGTAAGGTCATTCATGAACAATAGAGGAGATATTTCATAATTTTGGGAACTGGTATAAGATAAGCACCTAGGAAAAGAATTATCAGGAGAACTGTGACCAGCCAGTCAGGGAATACAATATTAAAAATAACACCAATGCTGATCCCAAGCATTAGCATAGGCTGAATGAGCACAGCTAGGTCATAATCGATCACCGGCATGTCCAAAGTTGGACGTTTTAGCTTGAGATTATAGTAAACAGTTGAAACAGACGCTCCCATAATCATACCTGTCCCAAAGAGTAAAACATGTCAATAAAAGTAGTAAAAATGAGGATATACAAATAAATGATTTTGTTATATAATGTCGTTATGTTTTGTATGGATGTATATAAATTTGGTAAGAAGATTTTTCTTTGAAACGCACAGAAAATAATGTAAACCAGCCATACAAAGAACAGATAGGTAATTAGGTATTAACAAAAAAGGAGTTCCAAATAATCATGTCTCTGCACTTGACAATGGACATAAAAAAAAATAGTTTGCATGTGAAAGACAATATTCAACAAGCAAGGTGCATGCATATGTGCAACACAGTCCTCGTATGCTGGAGTAGTTTAGAACCCGATGCAGTATCCTTATACTCCCTCCGTTCTAAATTATAGTTTGTTTTGACTTTTTTGGTGCATACATTTTGTTATGTACCTAGATAAATAATATGTCTAGATACATAACAAAATGCATGCACCAAAAAAATCAAAGTGAACTACAATTTAGAACGAAGGGAGTACCTCTCAACTCATCCATATTTTATATTTTCTGTTCCTTTTGTACAGCTTTTGACCTTTATAGCCTATGCATGAGATGAGCTCTGCATTGTGCTGAAAATTAAGTACTATTTCCAACAAAGGTAGAAAGATGTATTCTGTCGACACATGAATCTATTAATTATCAACCATCACAGAAACCTGCATGGCATGAGAAAAAACTACTGAAAAGAATAGCAGCAACTACTGCTTTCAGGATATAATAAAACGATCCTAATTAGCCAAAGGCTTGCTTTTCAGAAGTATACTACAACAGCAACAGGACAGAAAAGATACCAGATGAAGACGCATACTGCTGCACACATGAATCAGCCAACAAAGGAAAGAATACACTAAACCAGCTTTATAAACCGATTGTGGACAGCGAACTGTTGCTTTCGGAGCATGCACACAAGAGGAAGGATCCATAGGAAGCAGTTAGATCCTCACACTTTGATATCGCAAGTAGATGATTTTGGGTCAAACCCAATGATGAGTGTCAGCATCGGCACGAAGATCCCACCGCCACCAACTCCGCCAACGCTCCCGAATGCCGCGCCAAAGAATCCGATCAGTGAACCCAGCACAATTTGCCACCCAAGTTCCATTGGCTGTAGAAAGCAACCAAACAAGATTCACTAAACGTAAAACACCATTCATGTCTTAAAAGCAGTAAAGAATAACTATTGACAAGTACAGGTCGGATCGGATTACGACAGTGCTGTAGGCCATCTCAAATCTGCATGACCCAAACTGGAGTCCATGATAAATTCAGAGCAGACGAGCTCTGACACTCGGAGCCTACCAAACATAACCCAACATTCTAACTTTGCAAACTTACAAGTAACAACCCAACGCAGAACTGCTAAACTAGCAACTGAGCTCCGTTAAACAAGCAATATGCTCTTTTTTCCGTGAAAAGAAAACAAAGAAACTCTTGGGGAAAAAAACGAAGCGGTGTAGTTTGGAAAATTACCGGCCACACGTGCTGGTACGAGTTGCCGTCGCTCTTCCACATCAGATTGGCCACCTTCCGGAACAGGCTCATATCCTCCTCCGGCGCCACGTCGGCCCCAACCAGCAACAGCCCCCGGTCGGCAGCTACGGCGGCGGCCGCCGCCGCCGCGAACGCGACGGCCAGCGCGGCCGCGGTGTGGCACTTCCTCCCCATTGCTTGTCGGCAGCTGTGCAGTTCCCAAGAACCGAAAAGAATCCAAGGAAGATTGGAAGCTCGGCTTTTGGGGCAGGGGGAGGTGGGGGCTCGGAAATCACGGGATTGAACGCGTGTGGTTGGTCTTGTTGGAAGATTGAATTGCACAGGACGAGGGAATTAAATACAACTGCAGAAATGGCGGCGGCAATTGTTCAGAGCGGAAGAAGGGACCTGCAGCAAGTGGGAAGAGGGAGATGATGGCAATGGCAATGGGGGAGAGGAATTGGGATGTCGTGTGCGTGGAGGGATAGAGAGAGCGAGCGGCAGGGAACGTGTGAGCAGCTGTGGAAGACGAGACGGGAAGGCGACGAGCTCGGAGCCAAATTTAGAAGAGGGGACCTTTTTCGGTGTTTGGCCCCTCTACAATCTCATTTTTCTGTGAGCTCGGTGCTTGCTTTGCTGCTTTCTTTCTCTCTTTTTTTTTTCTCCCTTTTATTACGTGGTTGCAGAGGTTTTGTAGGTGTTTTCCACATGCAGCAGAAACGGCGGCAAACATGTCATGTCATACAGAGCAAAATACAGTACTCTACTTCCACCTAAATCTTCCTCAGAGAAATTATTATTCTCGTTCTTGCTCGTTGCAGCTACCGATGCAGCAGCTCCATGGGTAGAGTTGCATTGCAAATAATTTGTGCAACGTTTGAAAGGTCATTAACGTAACACCAAAGCTAATGATCCATCCCACTGTGTAGATTACTGCCTGCAGGCATAAGTCGAATGCATATAATATTGCAAGCTTGGAGTGTCCAACTGGATGAAAATGTACTATTTCAAATTCCATAGGAATGGTATGACTTTGATTTGAAAATTCCTATCATGTCAGGTCCTCTCACAAATTTACTCTTTTGTTAAGCAACATCCAGATCTGAAACTTCAACCAACAACGCTGGGGATCCAAACATTCATATCACATTTGTTTAAGAAATGCCCCCAGTCAATTTTCCGTGAATAACAATGGCATGGCGTGTTGGGATTTGCATGGTTCTTATATATTTGCAAACCCCAAGTGTCGATGTTCCCAGTCAATTTTCCAGATCAAAGTGCTTGTAGGCTATACGTACATTTAGCTGAAACAATATTGAATTCAGAATACATAACTCATAATTGATACCAATGTCCTGCTGTAAATCTAATCATTAAAAAATACAAGAGGTGCAAATTGCGTTTTTACAGCAATTTTACACTATATATTGGGCCACTTGCCTTCTTAGGTAAATGCATACATACACGGAAAAAATTCTTTCTGCGCATTCTGAAGAGGAGTTCTAAAAACAGTGAAAGTAATATTTGTGAACATAGCTCGAATGATAATATATGTCGTTTTCTTTTTGGCCTCTTGTAAAAATAAACAAAAGGTTTTCCATTTTCCCGAGACATACTTTGCTACGTACAAGTATAGTGGAGAATCTAGCTACTGCTACGTACAAGTATAGTGGAGAATCTAGCTACTGCTGCATTTTTTTTGGAACCGTACGTGAAGAATAAACAAAATGTTCCCAATTTTTAAGAGAAAAACAAAAGACAAAAGCTTGTTTTGGTGATATCCTTCGTTTGAGGACAGCGAACCTAGCTTCCTCGTCATCCTTGATGGCTGCTTGCCAGTATGCATTGCCACATTGTCATGATCATCACCGCCTTGTACCTCATGGAATGCCGGCTTCATGCCACAAGGCCCACAAATATTGAACCCCCCTTATTCTTTTTTGTTTGTATTATTTGTATATACGTGTGATGAATCTTTTCTCAACCACGCAAATTTCGTTTTTGGTCGGGCAAACTTGCAATATTTGATGTCCTTTTCGTGGAGGTTGGTCCGGTTGATTGTTGAGGGCTAAATGCAATGTTTAATAACATGGTATATGGACTATCGTTTTCGTCATATGATTTAACAAATTGGATATAGTACAATTGATCTTAAAATAACCCAAAACCTAAAAAAGATATTTCATTGAAGTATTACACAAGTATAATAAAAAAATTAAAAAAATTAAACTACTTAAAGGCCCTTGTGATCAGAAAATATAGCTAATTAATCACCCTGTTTTTGTTTGTATTCCTTCATTTTAGAGGAATTGAAATGTACTTGAGAAATTAGTTTATTTGGGCTTGGAATTTGACATTCCACAACTATTCAAAGTTCACATCGAAATGGGAAATGAATTATATGTGTTCTGAAAAAGGATTAGTGTTAGAAAACATTTACGTACGTCAATTACCGATTAATAATCCACTGTTCATATTCTATTGATTTGATGATCACAAAAGTAACAAAGACGGATTGTTGGAACATTGTGCTGCGGCTAATAACAATGACTAACGGTGTTGGGAGGGAATCTCCGATAGGTATAGGACAATAATGTTTTTGTCTTCCCCCAATTTTTGCAAATCACGAGAGCAGCACGGAAAAGAACACCGGTGGCCAGTCGATTTCCGGGATGAGTCACGACTGTGCTAGCTAAGAAGGATAGGGTTGCTGTGTCAGATGAGATTGAGTGTGATAAATATACTGTTTACATATTTAGTCTTATTTCTTTGCAGTCCAAGTATTTTCTCTTGGTTAATGAGCTGGATAAGGCTAGAGCTGAGCCTGTTTTGTCAGGTCCTTGCAAGTCTTACGCTGAGTTGTGTTCTGAGCTTTCTGAGAAGGCTGTAAGGATCGCTGTGCTTGAGCAGTCTAGTACTAGTGGTGGTGCTAATGCTAAGTGTGCTTGCTGTGAGGCTTTGGAGCTAGAGCTTGCTAACTGTAGGCATGACAAGAAAAAGATCGAAGAGGAAACACATTCCTTCGGCACATGTTGAGTTGACATTCTTTCAGTGAGCCACAGTTGGGCATGATGATGAGTCAGTACAAGAGGGGTACTGACACAACAGGTTTAGGCTTTGTTTCAGATGGAAAGGGAACAATGTCTTTGGCAAAGTTGGTGAACATAGTGGTTTGAGCATGAGTGAGAAACCCATCAATCCTTCCAAGCTCATCAAGATTGATCCACCTAAGCCCTCTGAGCCTACCAAGCCTGTTGTGAAAGATGGAGTGCTTGAAGAACCTCCTAAAGTTCCACCTCAGAAACAAGTGTGGATTCCAAAATCTAACCACCTCAGGAACCCACTTGACACTTTGTCAAACATCTCTGATAAGTCCCTTCCTAAGACTAAACCACCTCCAAGAGTGAACCATACTCACAACAGAGTGAATCACCCACAGCCCAAGCGAGAGTTGTACCACTGTGAGTATTGCAAGAGAGATGGTCACTTGTTTGAGTTTTGCTTTAGGAGAAAGAGAGATGAGAGGCGTCAGTTTAAGCTTTCACACTAGAACATGCATCGCCCATTTGATGGCATGCATGCTTCACCTGCTCAGAGGAGCAATGCTAGGCCTAGAGGTAGAAGACCTCAAGGTGCTAGGCCCCAGTTTGTGAGACCACAAGGTGATCATGCCCGGCGAGGTCCAAGTCATCTTCAATACGACTCAAGGTCTCGTGGCAGTGGCTATCAGTCCTACACTTCTAGCGGACCATGTTTTCCCTTTCATGGTGATCGCTTTGTTTGTTGTCCTAGGATGAGTGGTTTTTTAGCTAACCCTTTTTCAGAATAAATGGTCCAACACTGGTATGCTTCACAGTTTACTAACCCCAGTGTTGAGTCATTTGCTCGTCCTATGTCATTCTATTGAGCAGGTCGAAGGAAGTGGGTGGAGAACATGCATTTGATGGAACTTGATCTTTTGGTGTGGTCAAGAGTTGATGGTTCTCTACACCCACGTTGATGGACTCCGAGAGGCATGTGTTTTCTTGTGCGCCTACACACACTTTGTGAGCTATCATATACACTCATACCTTGTACATTCATGCATCGATACTAGTAGCATGAGGTAGTTGTTCATGTGCTCACTTGTATAGTTCTTACTTGTCTCATGCTTTTATATCTAGTTTAGCATGTTTTATCTTGTATATCATATGCCATGCTAGCCTTGTGAATATCTTGGTGGATTAGCCACTTTTCATGTTAGTGTGTGATATTCATGAACATTTTGCCATACTTTATCTTGTGCTCAAATTGTGTAATTGATATTGTGTTCATAAGGTATCTTTTTAGTTAGTTTTTGCATAGTTACATGTATCCTTTTGACATATTTTGGTAGCCCAAGCTTTTAGCTTTTTAATTAGTTTCATGTTATATGCTTTTACTTCTTATTTGATATAATTGTGCATTGTAGCATGAGTTGAGCTTTTGGTTCCTTTTGGGTTTGCGGTGTCGTTAGGTTGTTCTTGGCACTTTTGAGTTTTCCTTCTCTTAGAATTGGATCTTTTTCTTGTGGTTTTTATGCTTTTTGTTTTCTAGCTTTCTTTTGCTAGGCGTCTTTGTTTAAGGGGGAGTTTGGCCTCTTTCGAAGGGAAGTTTGGTGGTTGCTACCCATTTTAGTTGTGGGTTGCTTTGGTTCTTGTATAGTAGTCCTTCTTTCTTTCTTCTTTTGCTTTTGTATCATATTTCACTGCATATCATCATGTATCATATATCATGTGCTTAACTTCACTTGTATAGCTTATTGATTAAGATTATGCTCTTGTTGATATGATCTATGGATACATGATGGCTATATAGCAGCTTAGGCTCTCTTTGATCATCTTGATACATGTTATGAGCTAAGCCTGTTTTTGAAATATGAACATGCTTAAATTCTTGATGAAATCTAAAAAACTTGTTCACCATTGAGATTGCAACTAGCATGTGTAGGATATGTTGAGATCCATATGCTTTCATCTGTATGCTCTAGTTGCTATGTCTCATGTTTCTTGAATCATACACTTAGCTCGGACTCTTGATATCTTTGGGCTAAAACTTGTTGTCTATGCTAAGTTATGATGAAAATACATTAGAGTTGGATCTTTACTGTCCCACGTCAATGTCATGAGACTGCTTCTCATTCTTTTGAGTGAGATGAACTTGGGCATTGTAGTGCTAGTCCTTAACCACTCGTGATGAGATAGCTTCCCACTTGCACATAGGGATGAACTCGGCGTGGTTGTAAAACATGATAAAAATAACATAATTTTTGGTGGATAGTTTTGATCCTCTCATATACACATGTCTAAAAATAACCTTGTAATCCGCTATAAAACTCCGATCAATGTTGAAGCTACAAGTGTTAAAGTGCTTCCTTGAGACATGATGTATGATCGTTATATGGGGTAGTTCACTTTTGTATACATGTGCTAGCACTAGTTTGGTCTCCTGCTTATATATGCTATGTGCTATCCTCTTTGGTGAACACTTTTTATGAGATAGGCTTAAAATTGGTCAAAATGCTTATGATTCATATTTTGTTTATTTGATCAGTTTGAGCATTGGCCTTATCTTGTGCATGTTGTAATACATATATCGTACCAACTTGAGCATGTTTTTAATCCACTTGCTATACTCCTGCAGCTTTGTACATTCACATTGTGCATCTCTTAGCATGATTTGAGGGGAAGCATCTTTTGTGAGAGCTTGATAAGTGTATTTGCCAACAAGGGGAAGAATGATTCCACAAATCCAGGGTGTGCATTCATATGCATTTGTGAGGTTGATGCACTTGTTAAGGGGGAGTTGCACATTTGTTTTGCTAGACGTGTCAAGCCGTTTGCCTCTGTCTTGAGGGTTTAGCTTCTTTTAGGTGCTTTGAGCTTGTTTTGCTTGGTTGCATCGAGCCGTTGCCCATGTCTTTGGGGACCAAGTTATTGGTTTTGCTTTGCTCATTGCAAGTGACTCGTTTCGAGCTTTTCTTTAGCTTTTGGTCACTTGAGTGGGTTTTCTCTGGCTTTGTGTTGGTGTTGACAATGCACTCATCAAGGGGGAGATTGCAAACACATGGTTTTTACATAACCATTGTGGAGCACCCTTTTGGTTGTGATGAGCGATTGTTAACATGCCAACACTTTGGTGTGTGGTTGGTTCGATGGTTCTACTGATCCCCTGGCACAGGGTTATGTGTCAAAACGGTGTCTCTTGGCTCGTGATGTGCAGGTGTGGAGTCCGGAGGCGGTGGCAGCGGTCGGGAGAAGGTCAAGTAAGGCGTGCCGTGCTGACGGATCGGTTGCGGTGAAGGACGGACGCGAGGCTTGGACCGAGGTACCAGACGGCCGGGTGGCCAGCCATGGTGGCTGCATTTAGGACATCGACGAGCGTAAGTGTACATGGTGGGGGACGCATACGGGCTACGCTACTCGCGGACGGTTTGGTGGTTTGCCCTCAAAACCATCGGCGACGGTTTGGTGGTTTGGCCTCAAAACCATCGGCGGAGGATGCGTACGCGGTACGATACTCGCGGGCGGTTTGGTGGTTTGTCCTCAAAACCATCGGCGGTGGGTTTCCCGGGTTGGGCCTCAAAACTCGGGCGGAGGTCCCGATGGGGACGGACGGCACGTGGCGGCATCGGGGAGATCGCTTCGGAGCGAGGCTACCGGTGAGGAGGCGCGGTGGCCGTCGGATCAGAAAAACTCGAGTTGGACCATAATTCCTCTGGCTAGGGTGGTTCTCTCTTAGAATGTCTAATTCTAAAAAATTGAAGCATCATGACTTGCTTTGTTGGCACTTGACACAACTATCGCACACACGCGCTGTGGACAACTTTTTCACAACAAGAGGCACAAGTTAAACAGACTTAGCAAATAAGACAGGAAACTTGGATGCAGTCGACTCCGTCTGGAGTTGTTGCGTAATTATATTATCTTTTCTAACCCTTCCTCTGATTAAATCGACCAATCTACTCTGGAATTGGTTCCTTTTTTTTTTGGGACATATCACTTCACGGTGAAGTTTTTCACCTCTAAGCTGATTTAGTTACCTCCTGTACCATAATTGCAAAGGCTTTCAAAACCCATGTACTGGTGACACTCAATCTTGTGAACTATGTTTGAGATTCCTACCCCACCTACATGAAGATGATGATTTATGTAACTATCCATCCATGGAGATTCCGGTCAACCTGAGCAAGTTTTAGAATATGTTACCGAGAGAAATTGCGCTGATGAAGATCATGGAAGACAAGATGAAGATTATGAGTGAAGCATGCCCTAGCCGACTGATCAACTTCCTCACATAGTGCTGGCTGGTGATGGCAGCGATAAACGCAATAGCGATGAAGTGAGCAGCTACAGACAAGGCAAATGAATTGAGTCCACAACCGGCTGTCACTGTATAATCATGAAGAAAATATGGAAGAAGATTACCGTAAGGCACTGGAAACCTTTGCAAGAGGTAGTATTCAACAACCGACATGGAGGATGAGAACATCATTGCAAATGTGGCTGTAGCACTAGAAACCTATCATAGTTCCAGTTGTTAGGGATAAGTCAAGAGGTTTTTATAGCCTCAAGAAATGTACTAAGAGCTACCGAAATTGTACTTCGTTCATTGCCTCAGCTATCGAAATTTAGTTCTAACCCGAAGATAACAATCGTTGGTACCACAATTTATACAATGGTACCTCAGGATAGTAGAAAAGTTCATAAAGCATGGCTTGATAAAACCCCAAGAATGTTTTTATGAAATTCTATTCCAAACAAACCATATGTTAGCTGGAGTGTACCTGGGGAGGGATACCAAGTTCCAAGAACAATGGACCCAAAATGAAGCCGCCTCCAACACCTAGTAGACCCCCAACAAGCCCTGCAATGATACCAACCTGACAGTATACAAAGAGCTGGCAAGAATTTAGGGCACTCTGTTGGCTTCCCTTCGATGATAACACCTTCTTTCCAGTCGCCAACCCATGTGCTTCATACATGGTCTCTCCTGCTGCTACAGGGATCTGCATCAAGCCAGCAGAAATTAAAGATTTATTTTGATGCTTTTCAAGTTTTTATAGGATTGCAATTTAAATCAAATTCTTAGAATTTAGAAAAAAAATGATCTAAATCCTAAAAATTCCTATAGAAACAATCCATTCAGACAAAATAGATCCTATGGCATATGGCTAATATTGTCACCCTATACCGTCTGTTCTTTTTAAACATTCAAACCTGGAGAGAATTCAAGGCCCAGTATAGCGTGGAGCAGTAAGCACTGTACTTCTGCAAATATGAAAATTACTTGTGAAGAAGACAATATGCATGGAAATTTATGCGAAATGCAACTGAATGATATATTAGATGAGAAGTTGTAGAATTGATTCTCAAGTTTGCTATCTGAAGCCCAAGGAATGCCAACCACACAAATGCAAGGAGACCGAACTCCTTCCAGTAAACATTCTTCAGAAGTGATGGCTTCTGAAACATTGGAAAAATCTAGCTCAAAAATCTTATGGCTATTGTTTGGAAAATGCAAGAGTTGAATCATTTGAAATTTGCCTTCTCATTTAATGGATTGTTTGCGCCAACGGCATCACCTGACCCTATAGGGATTGTTGTTGCATGCTCTGGTTCCGGATCTGAAACGTTTTATTAGGAAGGAAACAATTTGATCAAAAGGAAGAGTTTAATTTTTTCTTTTGGTGAAGATAATAAAAACTCATCGTTTTTACATAATTGCTCCGCCCTTTGCGCGGCCTCCTGGAAACATGAAGCATTCTGGATTAGTATAACAGGAGGGAGAAAAAAAAAAGGGAACACGAAGATTACAATGGAGTTTGCACAAGAGTTACCCTTTTCTTTATGGTCTCTTTCTTCCATGTCTCAACGCCCTTCAAAAAGGCCTTTGTTGATGTTACTGTGATTCAATTTGCATTGCAGATGCAAACCCACAGGTCAATCAATGCAAGGTCAATAATCAAATCAGACAAGTTTCCAAGGTGCTTAGCGATAAAAAAGCAAACCTAGGAAGAGGATTATCAGAAGAGCCGTGACCAGCCAGTCCGGGAAAACAACATTGAAAATTACACCAATGCTGATCCCAAGCACGAGCATAGGCTGGATGAGCATGGCGAGGTCGTAGTCAATCAGTGGTATGTCCAAACTCGGGCGCTTGAGCTTGAGACTGTAGTAGACAGTTGACATGGATGCACCCATGATCATGCCTGTTAATAACAAATGAAATAGTATAGCATTCGGTTGATCACTGATCCATGTATAGGAATAGAGGGACCCGGCCGTTAGATGCTCACACTTGGACATGGCGGCCGATGACTTGGGATCAAACCCAATGATCAACGCTAGCATTGGCAGGAAGACGCCGCCTCCGCCGACGCTCCCAAACGCGGCGCCAAAGAACCCGATCAGTGACCCCAGCACGATCCGCCCCCAAATTCCATTGGCTGTATTAATTAACACAAAAGAATTAAACATCCGGCCACAAAATGCAGTAATGCACATTGTCAGCGAAAATCGTGACTGAAAACGTTGCACTTGCAGGCATATTCCAGTGAATCCTGCTCGTTGTATTCCGGAGCATCAGAAATTCAGGACAATAAAACAAGCATTCCACCAGATTGTTGGAGATTCGCCATCGATACGTGTATGGGAAGGACAAGGACAATATTCTTATTCTGCAACTGCATCGATAAATTTGAAGAAAGCTTTACAGAGCCACCTGAGTCTATGACTACGACTCCTCAGGTATCGATCAACGACGTATCGTTTACAGAAAGGGCCATAAAACAACACAAAGCTGCAAATACTTCACAAAGCTTTACATAGCAGTAACAAAAGAAAGATCCATTATTATACATCCTTGTTTTGTGAAATGGTTGATAATAAAAGCCTCTTAAATCTTAAAACTAGATAGAAAATCCAACAGGTACGGGTGTGTGCCAACACAGCGCCACGGGTCATCCATCATATACTAACCTACTGTACTTCTGTGGTGGCAGATGACTGTCATTAGTTACCAGCAAGCCCTTGCACTTCACCAATGTCCACTACCAGCAACCTGCTATGGAAAAAGGTAAGCGACTGTTTCACAGCCAGTTACAAGTTCGTATTCAATTATGGTGATGGCGAACAAGCAATTCAATACTATCCACTTGATCCTATATGAATATGCAAAGTCAACAAAGTCAAAATACACTGTAATAAACAGAACAAGAATGAACTCTAGTATTTCTGGCACGTCAAATAACATGAGAAGACATCAGGTTTCACAAATGCAGAGACGACAAATATGGTACATAGACAAAAGATGAAGCAGATGACTGAAGCCAACTTTTCATGTACAAAGAATTGACAATCATGCAAATTTCTCAACTTTTTCACGTGCAAAGCTTATTTACTAAAAGCTTGTCTTGACAAAGAAAAAAATTTCACGTCTTGCATGTTCTCCAAAAAATAATTTCTTAAAAACTGATAATACAAACCTCTTTTGCAGTGATTCTGCAAGCAAGCATGGTTACCAATCTACTGCACTGCAGGCTGCAGCACATATATGTCAATACTCAGTAGTGAACTAAGTCTCAAGTGTTTAGGTCACCAGGCTGAATGAGCTTGCTACCATTTCTCCAATCATTGACAATTTTCAGCAGGTCTCCAGTTAAACTAGTTGGTTACCATTAGTATCTTACAACACAAGAACTGTCCAAGTTTCAGTATTGCTCTATGTTTGGAAGTGGCACGGTGCGTGGTGTGAAACATTCATCAGTAACATGAGCCACCTGAAGCAATAAATTAAATGATTCATATCACACGGAGAGACTACTAATCTGGATCTAAGTTGCTAGAATGCAAAACCTTTGGAACTCCTTGACTAGTTACACTAGAACTCTGGATAACCTTCTGTCTCATAAGAAAGTAAGCTTTCCCATTTCAATCAGTTACACGATTTTTTGGTTCTCAGCATTCAGAAACAATATCCTTAGCTTAGAAAATTGTATGGATTTGACCTGAAAGATTACACAATTTCCACTGCCACAACTGGTGGCACAAAGGGAATTGATAAATATGTTTGACTGTTTGTGCATCATTTCAATCAAGTTCACTTCTCGCAGAACAGTACATGTTTGAATTCACAAGCAATACATTCCCTGTTAATCCTATTTCGCCTTCTCATCATTTGAACCAGCAAATAATTTTGGGACACTTTGCCCTTCTATTGCAAACAATGTGACAAATGGATTTAGACTGCACAGTAATTTAGTAAATTGCAGGAATTCACCTTTTAAGAACTAGAAACTAACATTTCCCTTTTTCACATTATAATCCAGTTAGCCTCTTTTTGCTCACAGAGCTAACTTAGTTTATTTGACAAGAAAACAGAGCACTATCGCCCTGTTCGCTTGGTCGTTTCTGGCTGGCTGGTTCTGGCTGCTGCTGATTTTTTGTGAGAGAAAAATACTGTTGAATGGCTGGCTGGTTTGGCTGATAAGTTCAAACGAACAGGCTCAAACTTAATTATACATGATACGTTGCCGATGTGCAGAGGAAGAAGTTTTAATTAAATTCTTTAGATCTTTCATCAAAGATGCCAGCTCAATAGCTGTTTCATCATCCCAATATCAATCACCAGCCCTTACCACATCAAAATGAAGACATAGCAGCCAAGAATCATCAGTAAGGAAGAAACTACTAGTAACGCCTGAGCTTAAACATCCGAGAAACTGTCATCTGAGTTTAAACATCTAAAATGTCTGAGCTTAAAACCACACTACATTACTGCCAAGCAAACAACATGCAACAAAAGATCTAACCCTCGCAGTTACCTCTAATAATAAGAACAAAGCTAAACTGAAATTCACACCTTGGCCCAAGCTACAGCGAGATGCAAGAATTTGGCGGCCAGCAAATGAGCTCCTCAGTCGAAATCTGGCACCAAGATCGCCTTCTCCGCCGCCTCCTCGCCCTCCTCGTCGTCTTGCGCCCGTCGAGGTTCACTGACCCCTTCCCGGACCCCCTCGACGCATCCTTCCTCCTTCCCCAGCTTCTTCTCCCCGCGCCGCTCCCCGACAACCACGACCGCATCCTCCTCTTCTCCGCGCCCACCGACCACCACCGCGTCCTCGTACCCGCCTCCGCGGCCTCCACCAACGACCATGACTTCGCCGACGCCGCCGTCGTCGTCCGCGACGCCGCCGCCGACAAGGGCATCGGGGGCGGCCCCGCGGTTGGGTCCGGCGTCATCCACGCAGCCTCCTCTGTGATCTGCGGAGATGCGGCCCTCCTCGTCGTCGTCGGAGTCCTCGGAGAAGGGCAGGCGGGCGAGGCGGGAGGCGACGGCCGCGGCGGCGAGGGAGAAGGCCTCGGCGATGGACTCCGGCGGCAGCGCGCAGTCCTCAAGCCCCGCGTCGTCCAGCCGCGGCGGCCGGATGGGCACTCCCCCGCCGACGATGAGCTCGTCCTCACCCGCCATTGGATTCGCCGCCCCGCGCGCCGAGGCTTCGCGAACTGAAGGAGCGCTGTCCGAAGGTTGAAGAAGATGCTAATCTCTTCCTTTTTTTTTCAGGCTTCCTAATTGGTTTTTGTGTTGTAAAAAAATGGTTTTTGTTTGGAATATTTGGGCTGCCTTTTTTTTTGAGCAACTGGCTAACTGAGGACGAGCGCGTAGCTCAGCTGGTCACCTCGCCAGGTGAGCGAGTGGCCGGGCGTGAGTTCGAATCCCAGATTCGCAACTCACGTGCCTCACTCGATGTTGCCTCCGTCGCGATGCTATGATCAGTACGACTTGTCCGAGCCATGTATCTCTAGAAGAACGTGCTTTATAAGCCTATGAGGTATGAGTTACGTGTGTAAAATGTGACTATATACACTAAATAAATGTTACAGTGTAAGTTGTATGTGTGGGGTGTGAGTTATGTATGTGTGACACTAAATAGATGCTATAGCGTAAGTTGTATGTATAGGGTATGAGTATATGTATGTGTGGAGTGTGAGTATATAATTGAACCGATATA
>CM041645.1:41684837-41751026 GCA_023333625.1 Bothriochloa decipiens
ATAAACACAAAAATGAGTTCATCAAGATTTAACAATTTCAAGCTAGGAAGCATAACACAGTGCATGAAGTTTAGAAATATTCTAAAGCTAGTTTCATAATTTCATGAGGTAAATAATTTCCATGTATTTTCTAAATTCAACCAGATTTTTGGATCTTAATTACATCAATTTCTTATGTAAAAACTTTTTGATAATTTTCTAAAAATATACTTCTCAATTGTATGTTTTCAAAATATTTTAGTCCAATTTAACTCCCTGAGCTTTTACCTGATTTACCCCCTCTAATGTGGTGCTACCACAGGAAAACCACTATCCAAATCACCTATGATGCAAAGACAAACGATTTTTAAAGCCATCCATGATGCAAAATGCGAACACATGATTTTTACATAACCATTGTGGAGCATCCTTGTGGTTGTGATGACGATTGTTAACATACCAACACTTTGGTGTGTGGTTGGTTCGGTGGTTCTTCTAATCCCCTGGCACAGGATTATGTGTCGAAACGGTGTCTCTTGGCTTCGTGATGTGTAGGTGTGGAGTCCAGAGGCGGTGGCAGCGGTCGGGAGAAGGTCAAGTAGGGCGTGCCGTGCTGACAGACAGGTTGCGGTGAAGGGCGGACACAAGGCTTGGACCGAGGGACCAGACGGCCGGGTGGCCAGCCGCGGTGGCTGACATTTAGGACATCGACGAGCGCGAGTGTACACGGCGGGGGACGCGTACGGGCTACGCTACTCGCGGACGGTTTGGTGGTTTTCCCTTAAAACCATCGACGACGGTGTGGTGGTTTGGCCTCAAAACCATCGGTGGGGGATGCGTACGCGGTACGATACTCGCGGGCGGTTTGGTGGTTTATCCTCAAAACCATCGGTGGCGGGTTTCCTGGGTTTAGGCCTCAAAACTCGGGCGGAGGTCCCGATGCAGACGGACGGCACACGGCGGCATCGGGGAGATCGCTTCAGAGCAAGGCGACCGGTGAGGAGGCGCGGTGGCCGTCGCATCAGGAAAACTCGAGTTGGACCATAATGCCCCTGGCTAGATGGTTCTCTCTTAGAATGTCTTGGGGTAGAAGTGGAATTGTATAATAAGACTAAATAAGAGGGACTGCCTCCACTCAGTCTCACCTCTCCCATTCCAGTTGTTCATCCTAGGGTTTCCCTGTCTGTAGTTTTTCTGAGTGTGTGAGGTCCACTGCAAACTTTGTAGTGATTTATTCGTGGGAAGAGCTCCCCATAGTGTGCTCGTGCCCTCTGGGCTTTTACCTTCTTGTGAATTTTATGATGAATTTGTGTTCTTGTTGTTCTTGAGTTTTTCATCCCAAGTTCCTCTCCCCCTTCCAATTTTGTGGTCAGATTTCTTCGATTTTGCACCATTTGAGTCCGTTTTTCTTGCGTTGATTCATGCTATGATGTGAGAGGATCAATCCCACCGAAGGATTTAAGCTAATTCCTCATGAGCAAGTGGTCGGGGCAATTTTTTGTTCATCCCCTTTCCGATTTCTCAAGATTCTCTTGAAATTAGGTGTTGATGTCTTGAAGAAAACTTCTCAACATCCCCAGGAACTTTTCTGTCAAGTTTCAAGTCAATCGGAGTAGTTTTGATTCGGTTTTGGTCTTGAATTCGTTTGATCCAGAAGTCTGTCCGCAGATACCGGACAAGTCCGACCCAGACCGAACAAGTCCGACCTAGACCGGACAAGTCCGACCCAGACCAGACAAGTCCAACCCAGACCGGACAAGTCTGGTATTTTCCTCTTTTGATCTTTTTGGAGTTTTGGGTTGAGATTAAGTGGAGAACTTCCCTTTGATGGCTAGAAGCTTAGAGTAAAATTTCATAATTTTTGGACAACGTTTGATGGGGTTTTTGAATTTTCTCCCAAAGCACATTGTGCTATCTGGAATACCGGACCTTTTCTGAGATTAGGCTGGACATGTCCAAAATTTGCGAACTGAACCCATATCGGACATGTCCAGTATGAACTCAGAGTTGTTCGGTATTGCTTTGTGCAGCAAGGCGTTTTTCCCGTAGTTTGCGTGTTTAAACTTTGATTGCTTCACCGCTTGTTCCACTACTCTAGTGGTGACCCGCTGTGTTCCTAGTGGACCTCCACCCTCTCAATAGGGTCGTGGTCACTATCGGTTTATGTTTTTGCTTCTTGGGGTGTTGAGTCAAGAATCCGAAAGTTTTGAAAGAAATTTTGAGGCTCCCATTCACCCCCTCTGGTCGCCTATCCGGTCCTTCAATTGGTATTGGAGCCGGTTAAGGATCACTTCCACCTTAATCAGTCCGTGATCCGCAGAAGGCGATATGGCTTTGAATCACCGACCGGGCAAGCCACCCCAATTCAATTGGGAGAACTACTCGTATTGGAAGATTCGTATGCAGGCCCATCTTTAGGGGATTGACTCACGTGTTTGGGAGATCATTGAGAATGCTGATTACGAGGTACTTGCTGCCCGTATCAATCAAGAGCAGATCGACCAACACAATGCGATCAATATTGCCCATGCTAAACTTTTTGTTGCTTTGTTGATTCCTAAGTTTGATCGTGTCTCCAATTGTGTGACTGCTTGAGAGATCTGGAGGACGCTTCAGAGCTTCCATGAGGGTACAGCCCATGTCAAAACCAGACTCTACGAGACATACAAGCGAGAGTACAAAAACTTCACTCAAGTGGATGGAGAAACTATTGACTCGATGTTTCTCACTTTACCACCATAGTGAACAACATGCGAGCTAACAATGCAGCTATGCCCTATGACGATCATCAGAGAGCACTCAAGCTTCTATATGCTCTAGATCGGAGGGTTTGGGAGGTCAAAGTATAGGCGATCATCAAATCGGCCAACTACGAGACTCTCACCGTGGATGAGCTGTTTAGCAAGCTCAAGTCCACCGAGATTGACTTCCAGACGCAAGCAAGGATCAAGAACCCGTCTGCCCCAACCATGGCTTTGGTGTCAGGTAACACAAGTTCAAATTCTGCTTTGACTAACCCTTCACAGTTGTTGCTTGCCTTGTCTTCTCTTGTGTATGCAACAGAAGAGCAGATGGAAGCTCTTGGGGATGATGAGCTGGCGCTCGTCATCAGCAAGTTTTCGTGGTTTCACAATAACTGCTTGAACCACTGGCATGGTGGTCCAAAGGAGGGATGCTACAGGTGTGGAGACCTCGACCACTACATCGCCAGCTGCCCCAAGAAGGACAAGTCCTTCGACAAGTACAACTACACCAAGCACAAGGACAAGCGCGAGCACACCTCCTCCAAGCACAAGTCCAAGGAAGGCTCTGAAAAGGAAGTGCTCAGGAATCTCCTCGAGAAGCAATAGGCAGAACAACGAGCCATCCTCGACGCCCTCAGCGATTGTGAGAACTCCACCGACAGCGATTCCTCTACTTCTAGCGACGGCAACTTAAAGCGCAAGATCAAGGACAAGCTGGGTGGACTTTGCTTCCACTCCAAAACCACCAAGCAAGGCTTTTGTACCATGGCATTTGATGAGGAGGTCAACCATGGATCTGAGGTGTCGGGCAGTGATTGTGATGCACACAACAATGACTCCAAATCTGAGGTATCACTTTCTGCTGATGAGCTTGTCGTTGAGGTTGAGAGAATGACATATATTTTGCTGAGTTAGGATAAATTGCTTAAGCATGCTGCTTGTGAACGCAATGACTTCAAGCGTAAGCTTCTCTTAGCCTTAGATGAACTTGAGCACGCAAAGAAGGATAGAGTCGTTGTGTCTGACAAGACTGAGTGCGATGAATGCACTGTTCACATGTTCGGTCTTGTGTCCTTGCAGTTCAAGTACTCTGATTTGGTTGAGAAGTTTGATAGGGCTAGAGCTGGACTTGTTTTGTCAGGTCCTTGCAAGTCATATGCTGAGTTGTGCTCTGAGCTTTCTGAGAAAGCGGCTAGGATTGCTTTGCTTGAGAAGTCTAGTGCATATGGTTCTAGTGCTCAGTGTGTTTGCTGTGAGGCTTTGGAGCTAGAGCTAGATAATTGTAGGAATGACAAGAGAAAGACCGAAGAAGAAAACACATCCCTTCAGCACATGTTGAGTTGGCTTTCTTGCAGTGAGCCACAATTGGGCATGATGATGAGTTAGTACAAGAGGGGTACTGACACAACGGGTTTAGGCTTTGCTTCAGGTGGGAAGGGTGACAATGTTTTTGGCAAGGTTGGTGAACATAGTGGTTTGAGCATGAGTGAGAAACCCACCAATCCTTTCGAGCCCATCAAGATAAACCCACCTAAGCCCTCTGAGCCTACCAAGCCCATTGTGAGGGATGGAGTGATTGATGAGAATCCCAAAGCTCCATCTCAGAAACAAGTGTGGATTCCAAAACCTAACCACTTCAGGAACCCACTTGACATTTTGTCAAACATCTCTGATAAGCCCCTTCCAAAGGCTAAACCACCTCCAAGAGTGAAGCATGTCCACAACAGAGTGAGTCACCCACAACCTAATAGAGAGGTGTACCACTGTGAGTATTGCAAGAAGGATGGTCATTTGTTTGAGTTCTGCTTTAGGAGGAAGAGAGATGAGAGGCGTAAGTTTGAGTTTTCACACCAGAACATGCATCACCCATTTCATGGCATGCATGCTTCACCTGCTCAGAGGAGCAATGCTAGGCCTAGAGGTGGAAGACCTCAAGGTGCTAGGCCCTAGTTTGTGAGACTACAAGGTGGTCGTGCCCGGTGAGGTCCAAGTCATCCTCAATACGACTCAAGGTCTTGTGACAGTGGCTATCAGTCCTACACTTCTAGCGAACCATGTTTTCCCTTTCATGGTGATCGCTTTGTTTGTTGGCCTAGGATGAGTGGTTTTTCAGCTAACCCTTTATGTGAACAAATGGCCCAACACTGGTATGCTTCACAGTTTACGAACCCCAGTGTTGAGTCATTTGCCTGTCCTATGTAATTCTATTGAGCAGGTCGGAGGACGTGGGTGGAGAACATGCATTTGATGGAACTTGATCTTTTGGTGTGGTCAAGAGTTGATGGTTCTCTAAACCCACGTTGATGGGCTCCAAGAGGCATGTGTTTTGTTGTGGCACCTACACACACTTTGTGAGCTATCATATACACTCATACCTTGTACATTCATGCATCGATACTAGTAGTATGAGGTAGTTATTCTTGTGCTCAAATTATGTAGTTGATATTGTATTCATTAGGTATCTTTTTAGTTAGCTTTTGCATAGTTACATGTATCCTTTTGACATGTTTTGGTAGCCCAAGCTTTTAGCTTTTTAATTAGTTTCATGTTATATGTATTTTCTTCTTATTTGATATCATTGTGCATTGTAGCATGAGTTGAGCTTTTGGTTGCTCTTGGGTTTGCTGTGTCGTTAGGTTGTTCTTGGCTCTTTTGAGTTTTAATTCTCTTAGAATTGGATCTTTTTCTTGTGGTTTTTGTGCTTTTTGTTTTCTAGCTTTCTTTTGCTAGGCTCTTTGTTTAATGGGGAGTTTGGCCTCTTTCAAAGGGAAGTTTGGTGGTTGCTACCCATTTTACTTATGGGTTGCTTTGGTTCTTGTATAGTAGTCCTTCTTTCTTTCTTCTTTTGCTTTTGTATCATATTACATTGCATATCATCACGTATCATATATCATGTGCTTAGCTTCTCTTGTATAGCTTGTTGATTAAGGTTATGCTCTTGTTGATATGATCTATGGATACATGATGGCTATATAGCAGCTTAGGCTCTTTTTGACCATCTTGATACATGTTATGAGCTAAGCCTATTTTTGAAAATGTGAACATGCTTAATACTTGATGAAACTTGGAAAATTATTCACCATTGAGATGGCAACTAGCATGTGTAGGATATGTTGAGATCCATGTGCTTTCATTTGTATGCTCTAGTTGCTATGTCTCATGTTTCTTGAATCATACACTTAGCTCGGACTCTTGATATCTTTATGCTAAAACTTGTTGTCTAAGCTAAGTTATGAGGAAAATGCTTTGGAGTTGGATCTTTACTATCCCACGTCAATGTCACGAGACTGCTTCTCATTCTTTCGAGTGAGATGAACTTGGGCATTGTAGTGCTAGTCCTCAACCACTCGTGACGAGACAGCTTCCCACTTGCACATAGGGATGAACTCGGCATGGTTGCAAAACATGATAAAAATAACATAATTTTCGGCGGACAGTTTTGATCCTCTCACATACACATGTCTAACAATAACCTTGTAATCCACAGTAAAACTCTGATCATTATTGAAGCTACAAGTGTTAATTGCTTCCTTGAGACATGATGTATGATTGTTATATGGGATAGTTTAATTTTGTATACATGTGCTAGCACTAGTTTGATTTCCTGCTTATATGTCCTATGTGCTGTCCTCTTTGGTGAACACCTTTTGTGAGATATGCTTAAAATTGGTCAAAATGTTTATGATTCATATTTTATTTCATCTGATCAGTTTGAGCATTGGCCTCGTCTTGCGCCTATTGTAATACATATACCGTACCAACTTGAGCATGTTTTTAATCCACTTGCTATACTCCTGAAGGTTTGTACATTCGCATTGTGCATCTCATATCATGATTTGAGGGGGAGCTTCTTTTGTGAGAACTTGATAAGTGCATTTGCTAACAAGGGGGAGAATGATTCCACAAATCCAGAGTGTGCATTCATGTGCATTTGTGAGGCTGATGCACTTGTTAAGGGGGAGTTGCACATTTGCTTTTACTAGACGTGTCGAGCCGTTTGCCTCTGTCTTGAGGGTCTAGCCGCTTTCAGGTGCTTTTAGCTTGTTTTGCTTTGTTGCGCCGAGCCGTTGCCCATGTCTTTGGGGACCAAGTTATTGGTTTTGCTTTGCTCATTGCAAGTGACCCGTTTCGAGCTTTTCTTTGGCTTTTGGTCACTTAAGTGGGTTTTCTCTGACTTTGTGTTGGTGTTGACAATGCACTCATCAAGGGGGAGATTGCGAACACATGGTTTTTACATAACCAATGTGGAGCACCCTTGTGGTTGTGATGAGCGATAGTCAACATGCCAACACTTTGGTGTGTGGTTGGTTCGGTGGTTCTTCTAATCCCCTGGCACAAGGTTATGTGTCAAAACGGTGTCTCTTGGCTTCGTGATGTGCAGATGTGGAGTCCGGAGGCGGTGGCAGGGGTCGGGAGAAGGTCAAGTAGGGCGTGCCGTGCTGACGGACCGGTTGCGGTGAAGGGCGAACGCGGGCTTGGATCGAGGGACCAGACGGCCAGGTGGCCAGCCGCGGTGGCTGACATTTGGGACATCAACGAGCGTGAGTGTACACGGCGGGGGACGCGTACGGGCTACGCTACTCGTGGATGGTTTGGTGGTGTGCCCTCAAAACCATCGGCAACAGTTTGGTGGTTTGGCCTCAAAACCATCGGTGGAGGATGCGTACGCGGTACGATACTCACGGGTGGTTTGGTGGTTTGTCCTCAAAACCATCAGCAGCAGGTTTCCCGGGTTTAGGCCTCAAAATTCTGGTGGAGGTCCCGATACAGACGGACGGCACGTGGCAGCATCGAGGAGATCGCTTCGGAGCGATGCTACCGGTGAGGAGACACGGTGGCCATCGCATCAGGAGAACTCGAGTTGGACCATAATGCCCCTGGCTAGGTGGTTATCTCTTAGAATGTCTAGGGATAGAAGTGGAATTATGTAATAAGACTATAAATAAGAGGGACTACCTCCACTCAGTCTCACCTCTCCCATTCTAGTTGTTCATCCTACGGTTTTCCTGTCTTTAGTTTTTCTGAGTGTGTGAGGTCCACTGCAAACTTTGTAGTGATTTATTCATGGGAAAAGCACCCCCTAGTGTGCTCGTGCCCTCTGGGCTTTTACCTTCTTGTGAATTTCGTGATGAATTTTTGTTCTTGTTGTTCTTGAGTTTTTCATCCCGAGTTCCTCTCTCCCCTCTAATTTCGTGGTCGGATTTTTTCGATTTTGTACCATTTGAGTCCTTTTTCTTGTGTTGATTCATGCTATGATGTGAGAGGATCAATCCCACTGAAGGATTTGAGCTAATTTCTCACGAGCAAGTAGATCGGGGCAATTTTGTGTTCATGACAAATTCTTGGTCGATTTTTATCCCCTTTATGATTTCTCAAGATTCTCTTGAAATTGGGTGTTGATGTCTTGAAGAAATCTTCTCAACATCCCCAGGAACCTTTCTGCCAAGTTTCAAGTCAATCGAAGTAGTTTTGATTCGGTTTTGGTCTTGAATTCGTTTGATCCAGAATTCTGTCCGCAGATACCGGACAAGTCCGACCCAGACTGGACAAGTTCGACCCAAACCCGACATGTCCGGTATTTTCCTCTTTTGATCTTGTTGGAGTTTTGGGTTGAGATTAAGTGGAGAACTTCCCTTTGATGTCTAGAAGCTTAGAGTAAAATTTCATAATTTTTAGACACCATTTGATGGGGTTTTTGAATTTTCTCCCATAGCACGTTGTGTTGTCTGGAATACCTGACCTTGTCCGAGATCAGGCCGGACATGTCCGAAATTTGCGAACTGAACCCATATCGGACATGTCCGGTATTAATTCAGACTTGTCCGGTATTGCTTTGTGCAGCAAGGCGTTTTTCTCGTAGTTTACGCATTTGAACTCCGATTGCTTCACCGCTTGTTCTACTACTCTAGTGGTGATCCGCTGTGTTCCTAGTGGACCTCCACCCTCTCAATAGGGTCGTGTTCGCTACCGGTTTGTGTATTTGCTTCTTGATTTGTTTGTTGAGTCGAGGACCCGAAAGTTTCGAAAGAAATTTTAAGGCTTCCATTCACCCCCCTCTGGTCGCCTATCCGGTCCTTCACAAAACTATCCCTAATAAGCTTGGCACTTTAATAATATTAAAGAGAGATAGAGATTTGCTTTTAACAATGTTTATACTAACATTTTCATGTTTTGGGAAAAACTTTTGTTGTGTTTGTAGGTTTTTGATACGTAGGCATGATGATCGTCGTAG
Source organism: Bothriochloa decipiens (assembly GCA_023333625.1). Classification (NCBI taxonomy): domain Eukaryota; kingdom Viridiplantae; phylum Streptophyta; class Magnoliopsida; order Poales; family Poaceae; genus Bothriochloa; species Bothriochloa decipiens. The sequence goes on from CM041645.1 coordinate 41,693,793, forward strand.
TTGGAAGGCATCAATCTGTGATAACAAAGTTTGAATTTATAGGATCACAAAGTTTGAAATTATTAAGTAGAAATATTTTTAATCTGAAAGCTGAAAGACTGCGCAAGTGTTTATATTCGTTTATGTTCCGCGCGTGCACGGTGCACACGGTGGGAACCAGTCTGATGGTCCGCACGTCGCTATGCATCCGCGCCGCGCCGGGGTTCGGTGCCAGGGTGGACAGTGGACTCCAACAGCTGGTCAGAGTCGGAGGCCGGGGACGGGGAGACGGACCTAAGATTCCCGCCGGTGTTGCCCCCGCGCGCGACTCCGAATTGAGGTCGATCACGATCTGATGCCCGCCAAAATCAGCTGAGCCCGCCGACCTTGCATTGCCTGATCCTCACGCAGTCAGGCGCCATAAATCCCCGTTGCTTCCTTCTCCCATCTTGCACTTCCTTATTTGCAGCCCTCTCGCCTCGCCTTCCTGCATCACGATTCTCGTCCCGTCTCCAAGACTCCACCCACAGCACGTCCGATCGATCGATGGCTTGCTCAGTCATCCCGATGATGCCTGACGAGTTGCTCCGCCGGGAAGTCAATGCTGCTCCTGCTCCGCCACACCAGAGCACGAGGGCCTCCACGCCCGTGGTGGCGGCTCCAACTCCAGCGCCGGCGCCAGAGGAGGAGCTGCGGCTGTCGGACCTCGATTGGATCGCCGACCTCGGCGAGGGCGGCCTCGCCAGAGTCTGCAAGGCGCGCCACTGCCGCACGGGCGCGGTCTTCGCGCTCAAGATGACGTTCGACCCGGACCCGCTCGCCGCGGAGGCGGAGGCCAAGGTGCTCGCCCGCGACGCGGGGGCGCCGCACGTCGTCGACTTCCACGCCATGCTCCGCGGGCCCGGCGGCAAGGCCGTGTTCGTGCTCGAGTACATGGACGCTGGATCCCTCGGCGATCTCATGCACCGGTGCGCACGTCGAGGAATCCCGGAGCCAGCCGTCGCCGAGGTGGCCGCGCAGTGCGTCATGGCGCTGGCCCAGCTGCACTCCCGCGGCGTCGCGCACCTCGACGTGAAGCCCGACAACCTCCTCGCGAACACCCGCGGGGAGGTCAAGATCAGCGACTTCAACCTCTCCAGGATCCTCTACGGCGGCTCCGGCGAGCGCCTCCTGGTCCCCATCAACCGCGGCACCATGTTCTACTTCAGCCCCGAGCGGTTCGCGACCGGAGCCCTCGCCGGGCCGCACGGCGCCATGGCGGCCGATGTCTGGGGCCTCGGCGTCACAGTCCTGCAGATGCTCTTGGGGCGAAGACCCGTCCTGCCCGGAGTAGAGACTAGAGAAAGCGTACGTTGAGGAGATAGAGCAGGCGGTCTGCGACAGGGAGCCTCCGTCCGTGCCGGAGGATCCAGAGGCGTCGGCATTGCTGCGCGCGTTCGTGGCGGCGTGCCTGCAGAAGGAGCCGACGCGGCGCGCCACGGTGCCGCAGCTGCTCTCACACCCGTTCGTTGTGCGACGCGACGTCGAGGCGTCAAGGCGCGCGCTGCCGGAGATCATCCTCGAGACCCTGTAGTGTAGCCTGTAGTAGTAGGAGCGTATGTAGTAGGTCATCAAGGAGAAGCAGCTGATGCTGCTGATCTGTGTAACTTGATTACATTGATACTAACTGTCTCTCTTCCCAGATTTGACTGTACTTTACAGCTCAGAGATTAATGAACCTCGATAATAGAATGGAATTTTATGCATGCTTATTGGTTTCTTGATCGATTTGTTACTATCCTGGATGAGAACGTTAGAATAATTGGTGGAGGCGTAGCGTGCTTCGCCCGTGCCTGACTGCCTATTTGACGGTTTCGCTTCGAAACTGGGCTCTGTGACTTGAGAGTTTTGACGATGAAGGGAAGACTGCCATGTTCTGACTGTCTTAAATCTATTGAGTTCAAACCGATACTTTTTTTGTCGGAGTTGAAACAGATACTTGAGACTTCGGTGCAAAGATTAGAGTTTACATGATATCTGAACTTTGATGTGAAGGACTCCTCAGGAACCGAATCGTGCATATATTGGCTTTGTGTACAATCGCCAACTGACCGATCACATCATGCTTGGTGACGATGGATCACATATGCTTGGTGACGCAACCAAATTCCGTCGCAACCACCGGCTGCATCGTCATCACGCCAGCAGCTGTTCCTAGTAGTAGCATATGCATTGAGAGCGACGCAGATGATGTGCTGCTCTTTCTTCTTGCTCACATTGTCTCGTTCAGAAAAAAAATAAAGCTTGCTCTGAATCTGATGGAATTTGGTTGTGTCATGACGATGACGATGCAGCCGGTGGTTGCGATGGTGGTGCTCAAGATCGGCTCCACGGGGCTCCACTGCGATGGCTGCATGAACCGCATCCGCCGCAAGCTCTTCAAGATCAAAGCTACTGATGCTCAAAAAAAAAAAAAAAAAAAGATCAAAGCTACTGCAAACTTGCACTTGCGATGGACTGATGGAATTTGGCTCCATTCACTATAGTATGGTGGTGGAGTGGAGTGATGTTAAGTCTCTCGATGGATGGATGGATGGTGCAGGTGCACATGGACATGGGCAGGTGATGATGACGCGCGGGGACGGCCATGGACGCCAAGGTCCTGCTGGAGAAGCTACGCGCAAGGACTGCAAGGAGAAGGACGGAGACGGTGGAGGCGGCAAGGAGAAGGATGGGAAGGCCTTGCCGGAAGCGTGGAAGGCCGCCTTCTACGACTGGCAGTCGCTGATCAACGCTGAGTTCATGCTCAACGACGAGAAACCCCAACGCCTGCGCCGTCATGTGATTAGCTTAGCTGAGAAGCAAGAGTCAGCCGGAGTGTTCAGTGTCCGTTGACTGACAGTCACAGTCAAGTGGGAGAGTAGTTACACAGACAAGACAGATATGTGCAAAGCTTCTGGGAACAGCCGCTGCAATGCATGCAAGTAGCAGCGGTGCACAACAACATAACATATTTGAGTTTTTGGCAATGTGATCTTGAGACATACTCCTAGTCCTACACTCCTACTACACATGTTTGCATTGGATTTGTGTATGCTGCTGATGAATATAATGGAACAGCCTGTGTATCTTTTCTTTTGTGCAACCAATAAGTTGCTTTTGCTCGCAGAAAAATCGATACCACAAATGTTAACATGGGACCAAATAACCACAAGACTCTTTTAATTCACCGGTATCATTCCTCTGTGCGTAGATAGCTCGAGTCCGCCGGCGTATGATACGCGGTGGCAGCGGATGAACGCGTCGAGCCGAACGACAGGTCCCCGATGGCTTGTTCTTGCAGGCCCTGAATTTGCTCCAGATCGACAAGGAACTCCTCTGCGAAATCAGGCAGTCCTGCACCTTCGGGGCGTAGGGCCGCCATGGCCTGCGCGATGGATGGTCGCCGGGCACGGTCGCGGTGCGCGCACCATAGTCCCGTGACGAGCACGCGCTCCATCTGCTGCCGGTCGAACTGGCCGTTGAGCCTCTGGTCGGCCGCGTCAAGGACGGAGTTCCTGCTGTACATGTCACGAACACGTCTGATGAGGAGTGCTGGAGCATCATCACCTGCTGGCTGTCCAGATGCCACTGTAGGCATCCTGCCGCTGGCGATCTCGAGGAGCATGACGCCGAAGCTGTAGACGTCAGACTCTACGCTCGGCCTGCGCGTGGCGACGAATTCCGGGTCGATGTACCCGACCGTCCCCGCGACGACTTGGGTGGTTCGTGGTTCTTCTCCGTGGTCCACGAGCCTCGCCAAGCCGAAATCACCGAGCTTGGCCCGGAGCGACGAGTCGAGCATCACGTTGCTCGTTTTGATGTCGCCGTGCACGACGCACTGCTCGCACTCCGTGTGGAGGTACAGTATGGCCGACCCCTAGTCCAGTGCGATGGTGTACCTTTTCTCATGACGATTCTTGTCAATTTTCTGCATCCAAATTGAACACCAAATATTTTAAAAGGAAAACAAATGCTTTGCTTCTTACCTTTGTGACCAGTTTAGCAGACGATCACAACTATGGAGATGCTTGTCAAGGCTCGCCTCCGGTACGAGCTTATAGACGAGGAAGAGGCCCCGCCGGCAGTCGCACCAGCCCAGCAGTTCCACGAGGCTGCGATGCCTCAGCTGGCCTATGATCTTCACCTTCCTTGCTTGCTCGACCGATTCCAGTGAGAGCACCTTGACGGCGACCTGACGACCGCCAGCATCGTCGGTCAAGAAGCCCCGGTACACGGGACCGAACCCGCCCCACCCGATCCTCCTGCTGTCGGAAAATTGCCCGTCGCCCAGCCACCTCACGGTAGTGGAACCGCCGGGGCGCCGCTAGTCCACCCCGCCCGGGCTCTTCGTTGAGCTCCCCGGCGCTCTCATCTGCGCCCCACGCCCTTCTGCACCACCACCAAAGCCATGCGATGATATGGAAGGATAGCACGGCAAGAACTAACAATCCATACAACAGGAACACCACAGTATAGCTATTGAATGTTAGCTGGGAGGCACTATCCAGCGATGAACTGTTAGAATTGATCTCCCACCGATTAGGCCGAACGGCCTAATTGGGCCTTGACTCGCGTCCTAATCGAAGACGCCCTGCCCAATGACACGGCTGATGGGCCCCCATCGCATAGCACCATAAATAGGAGGTGGGGGCCAGGGCACAGACTACCAGGTTCACCTCAGCCGCCCCCAATCCACAGAAACCCTAGACCGATCGAGAGGGGTGCTGCCAGCGATGGGAAGCGCCACCGGCGTCGCCACTGCTCCAAATCTTCACCGACCGTCGCATCCCTAGTGTAGAGGATTGCCGACAAGACGAACAACTACATCGAGCCTCTCGGTTTGCGTCCTACTCTCTCTCTCTCTATGTCTGATCCGTGCATCATGATGGTGCACGGTGGTTTCTTGAATGTGTTCATCACATTAACAACCGTACTACCCTCTGATCCACACTAGAACGATCCACAAAAACTATCAATGGCATCGGAGTCTGGTTACATAATCTAGTGTGTGGATCTAGATGGGATAGAAAGAAAGAATTAAAAAGATGAAACGATTTTGAATCGGCAAGAAACCCTAACCCTAGATCGGGTTCGGGGAAGAACAGAGATATAACGCAGATTCGTGTGGAAAGGAACCCATTACCAGCACCGTGAAAGAAAGAGGAGAGGATTCGATTTGGATCCCTCAATCCCTAGATTGGGGATCATAGACAAATAGAGAAATCAAGAGAAAATAGAAGAGATGCGAATTTCACCCGACAGAAACCATCGAATCACTAACCCTAATGAACCGAGAAGAAAGGACAGACAGGAAGGGACCTACCAGGGACCCTCCATCGTCGTCCTCACCGTCGTCATGTGGGAAGAACGGGCAGAACCGCCGGCTTGCCGACGCTCCGCCGCAATTGGTCAGGCGCTGCGTCGCGAGCTCAAGGAGCCGACGCAAGGCCACTCGACGGAGGCGCGTTCACCCAATGGGGAGCGCGCACTCCAGTGAGGGGGCCCGCGGTGATGGCCGCCACGGCTGCTGTGCAGCCCTCGCGTGCGGTGGCTAGAAAAGAAAAAGGAAAAGAAGAAAGGGGAGCAACTGGATCCGCTCCGGCGGTGGTTTGCTCCACCTGAACCAGACAGCCACCATGGCTGCTGCCGCTGCGCCACCGCGCTGGCGAGAGAAAAGAAAGGGCAGGAGCCTGCGGCCGCCATGACCGGCGCCGCTGCGAACTCTACGCCGTGAAAAGAAATGGAAGAAAAGAGAAACAACAGGAAGGGGAATAGCCAGGCGAGCTCCGCTACCCATCTCCCTCACCGGCGCTGACGCCCCAAGGGGGCCGCCGCCGCTGCCGCTCCCACGACGAAGAGAGAAGGTGAGGGATCAGAATGATCTAGGGTTTGGGGAGCACTGGTCGGCCACCCGGTTTAGATCGGGCGAGATTTGCTCCCAGCCGTCCGTTCAGATGGATGGCTCTGGGAGCTAGGCCAAAAACAGCCCAGGCGGGTTTGCCCTTTCCCGACCCAGGCCCAGGTTGCGGCCTGGGCATGGGGGAGCAACACGCGTGGCTAGGCCTTGGGCCGTAATGAGCCTTCGGGCTACACTAAACAGCGAACAAAAGAAAGGGATTCCCAGCTGGGCCGCTGCAGGCGCTGGGCCGCGGGCAAGCGCTCGTGTATGCGGCGCGAGCAGCTGGTTAGGGGCCACTGCGAGAGTAGCGGGCCTCCAGAGCTGGGCTGACTTAGGGACTATTCAACAGCTCATATTATGAATTTCAATTCTCAGAAGCTATATTTTGATGAATATGAGAAGTTATTTTTTCCTTGAACAAATTGAACCAACGAGATATTTGTTCGGAGAGTAGTTAAGAGATTATAAGTGCTTCTGAGAATATTATTTTAAGAGAACTTTAAATGGTTTCACTGCAAAAAGAAAAGAATTATTGTCTTCTCATTAAATTCGAACCAACGGGAGAATTTAATTTGGAGAGGAGTTGAAGTTATTGAGTGAATGACGAAAAGTTTATTCTTCAACTAAAATTGGAACTAATGGGAATATCTTAATTGGAGAAATAGTCAGTTTTATGTTTAGAGAAATTATGATATTGTTATTTTCTGACCAACGTTGATGATAACAATATTGTAAGTTTATTTATAAGTTTTGAATTTTGAAGTTCAGATCTTCGAAGAATCTCAAAGAAATGGCGATGATCAAGAAATGCTAATGAATTAGAAAGATATTTTTCATGTTTTCGCTGCAATGATGATGATTCTTCTAACTGAATTCAAACCAATGAGAAAATTTGATTTGAAGAAAAGTTAATAGAATTTATTGAATTATGGTATTGTTGTTTTCTGAGCAAAATTGTTTAATAGCAATATCATGATATGTTTTATGATTTATATGCATTGATTCTATTTCTGTCCAACGGTGTTTTAGAATTGATGTAGAAGAATGATGTTTTATTCTATTTCTTTCTAATGGTGATTTAGAATATGAAAAAAATTATAAGTTTGAATTTGAAGTTTGAATCTCTGATAAATTTTGCATCATAATGACCAATTTTTCGGAGAGAATTTAAAGATAAAGAAATACTCATAAAATGAAAAGAATGTATTTTCGTGTTTCCGCTGTAACAATGATGATTATCCTCTAATTAAATTTAAACCAATGGGAGAATTTAATTTTGAGGAGATATATTTTACTAAGATAATTGAATTTTATATGTTGATTTTATTTCTGCCCAACGGTGATGTGGAATTAATATAGAAGAATGTTGTTTTATTCTATTTCTATCCAACGGTGATGTAGAATATAACGTAAAGATTCTAAAATTTAATAAGCATTATCGATGATTATTGTTGAATATTTTTCAGATAAAGAACTTACTGCCTTTGAAGGCAGAAAAGAGAATGAGCTGGGTACTTATGACCCAGAAGATGAAAGTGCAAGTTTTGCATGAAAAGAAAGGCCATTACATATGGAACCTTGTTGTCCTTAATGAATGGCTTCAAAGAAGAATCATAGGATATTGATCCAAAAGAAAGAAATATATCATTGAGGGTCTTATTTGAGAAATCTCTTTCATGTACTCTTTATGAAAAGAATTTATTTTGAGCCTCATTTATCATGACAAGAGATCTAATGTAGTATGCATGACTAATTTGACCAACGTCCGATTAATCATGTGTATTAAAGAGCATTTGAATTGATTTCTGAATTTGATGATTGAATATTCAAAGAGCCAATTCTGGCGCTTCAGTCCCTTATGGGGAAGAATCCTGCATGGTGGGAGAAGAAAATTGCAAATGAACCAAAAGACAAGAATGATATGCAAGTATGACTTGCAAGAAGTTTTGAAGAACTCTGTTGAATTTAAGAAATAGAATGAGAAAAGTGTACTATCATAAGATTTAAGAAATGATTTATTTGCATGATGTAATCATGTGAATGAAATATGTAATTAGAGAATTTCTCATTCACAAGAGTTTGAGAAGTTTCAAAAGTGTGGCAGCAACGTAAATGCCACATTTCGAGGGGGAGAATTGTGATATAAGAACGATAACTAAGAAAGATAATCTCCTAATACTCTTGTGCATATTGTGCATTATGAATAAAAGTGATCTATAAAGATGAATGTGGTCGTTGAGAGAGTACAACGGTCATAATAAAGATACCCCTAAGTAAAGGTTAAACCCAAATAAGAAATTTAGAGATACACCATCTTTGCTAAAGATGGAGTAATCTGGGGAGCATGGTATGAAGATACCTAAGATGTGAATAGAAGTGGGACTATATGTTCACTCTATCATTATGAGAGCAACAATTTGCTCAATACCTACTGATGTTGTATAACACATACAACACTTGTTGTTAGCTTTTTTAATGAAAAAGTAAACCTAGATCTTGTAATACAAGAACCTATAGAACAATTACTTCTTGGCAATGAAGAGCAAACAACAGCCCCATATGAAAAAGTGCCACGAGGCCCTAGTAGGTCTCAAAGAATGAGAAAAACAATTATTTTGGTGACTATGAAGTCAATGTTGATAAAGAAATTCAAATGAAAGTTTATCCTATATTTTTGAAGAAGTCATGAGAGACATTCACTCGTCTAAATGATATGAAGCAAAGGAAGATAAAATGAAATCGATAAATACTAACTATGGTTGGGATTTAGAAGAAATTCCTAATGGAGCCAAAACAATAGACTATAATGGGTCTACAAAACGTAATGTGGCTCCGGAGAAAACGAAGAGAGATATATAGCATGACTTGTGGTGAAAAGATTCACACAAAGAGAATGAACAAATTACAATAAAATGTTAGTGGCACATTACGATTTAGAGTTACATCAGATGAATGTGAAGATGGCATTCCTTAATGGGAATTTATATGAATAGTTTACATGGCATAACCTAAACGTTTTTGTCATGGAAGGAAAAGAACATAAGAAATGTTGCCTCAAGAAACTATTTGAGAATTAGAACGGATCTCTAGAAAACAGAATTTAAAGATTGATGAATCAATAAGAAAGTTTGGGTTTTAAAGAGAATGTAGAGGACAATTGCATTTATGCAAAGTTTATGAATGGGAAATTTATTTCCTAATCCTATATGTGGATGACATCTTGTCTTCTAGTATGATGTTAATCTACTGACAGGAAAAAAGTTTTGTCCTCAAGTTTTAATAAGAAGAATCTCTGTGAAGAATCATTCGAGTTAAAACTCATCGAGAGAGAAGAAGAGGGGTATTAGAACTATTATAAAGACATACTTAGAAAAGATTCTAAAGAAATAAAGTATGCTTACAAAGAAAACCTATGCCTGTTCTTATAGTCAAGGGTAATAAATTTTAAAATTTTAAATATTTTGAAGAACTGAAATAAAATTGATAAAAATGGACGTCCTATATGCTTCAGCTGTTAGAAACTTCATGAATTGAATAAAAAATTTACCCTCACATAGTTGATATATTCGTGATATTTTAGCAGAAGTCCAATCCAGATATAGATCACTGAAATGGAATAAAGAATGTATTAAAAAGATCTATAGTCTCATATTGAATAAGAAAGATCAAGTACTCTCAAATAGTTGTGGGTACAAAGATGAAAGTTCAGCGAGATGTGTAGTGAAATCCACAATCAGTAACATTCATTGTCAGAGCTTTATTGTGAAAAAACTCCAAAGAAATGATTGTGATATCATGAATGATGCAAAGTTATACAATGAAATATTATGAGGCTTAGAGGACAGGCGAAATAGTTAAGAGAACCTATACCCGGAATGATAATGGTTGACAACAGCAACAACCATTTAAGTATGTTACTCCTATGACAACGGGTCAAGTGTGATGCCAAATAAATTGACATGAATATATTCGTTGTAAAGGAGAAAGTCCGGAATCATTTTAAAGATATTAAACATACAAGTAATAAAAAAAAACTTTTGGATCCGCTTATTAAAGGCCTACCGTCCAGTGTGTTCAGAGAACACACAGTCGACATAGGTTTTATGGTATAGCCTATGATTTTCGGATAATAAAGGGCCCACAAAAAAGTTTCGTTTCAGAACGAAAAAAGTGTGTTGTGGTTGTTAGTCTAATGGCACTAATTGCTGTGACGATGAGACACGCTCAAAGCACTGATCTGTAATGGAATGGGACAGAAGCAAGAAATATTGAAATTGAAGGTTGAAGTAAGAAATTAGAGAATGATGAGAGATCAAGGGGGAGAATGTTAGAATTGATCTCCCACCGATTAGGCCCAACAACCTAATTGGGCCTTGACTCGCGTCCTGATCGGGGACGCCCAGCCTAATGACACGGCTGGTGGGTCTCTGTCGCACAGCACCATAAATAGGAGGTGAGGGCCAGGACACAGACTACCAGGTTCACCTCAGCCGCCCCCAATCCACAAAAACCCTAGACCAATCGAGAGAGGTGTTGCCAGCAACGAGAAGCGCCGCCGGCGTCGCTACTGCTCCAAACCTTCACCGACCGTCACTGTCCTAGTGCAGAAGATTACCGACAAGACGAACAACTACATCGAGCCCCTTGATTTGCGTCCTACTCTCTCTCTCTGTCTGATCCGTGCATCATAATGATGCACGGTGATTTCTTGAATGTGTTCATCGCATTAGCAACCGTATTGCCCTCTGATCCACGCTGGAACGATCCACGAGAACTATCACGAACAAGTAGCGGCATCGTCGATTTCATACGGCCCGGTGTGGTACAGGTAGCCTGTGGGACTCGCCTACGAAAAGGATGTCAGCAGCGCAGTAGGCGCTCCGATTGTCATGGCGCACGGGCTCCGTGGACAAATACGAATCGCAGGCGGCGGGGAACGCCTGGCGCTCCAGAGTTGCTCCGTCCATGGGCCAAGATGCCAACGCCGGAAGACCGGGATCGGGCTACCGTGGCCGCTACCGTCTGGCCATCAAGGTAAGGATTGCTTTTCGACGACACCATGGCAATCACGTAGGACCTGATGATACAGTAGATGCTAGCGAAAAACACAAGAAAGTATGCAGGAAGCTATGTCGATGCAGGATGCAGAGCTCAGGAATTGAAGAAACCCAAGGACATGGATAGCTTCAGAAACAACAATCCTCGTGTACTTGTGTTCTCTCCAACAAACTCAAACAAGGCCTTAATATAAAGCTACAAATACAAGTGGTTACCACCGTTGACTTTTGAAATGAAAGCCAAGAAATACAGCAGTTAGCACATTTGTTGAAAATAGGCAACTAGTATTAGCCACCTATATACCACGCGTAGAACATGGGCCCTTCTACAAGTGCAACACCCTTGATCTGGTTGCCTACCTGCCCTTTCTTATAGATATTTTTCTTCAAGCCTGAAATCAAATGAAATCTATTTTAAAAATAGGTTAAATGGTAGAGAAGAATGTCATATACCATACAAAGAAATAAATTATGAATAGTTCATTTTATAATCGTATACCTTCCTTAAGGTTTAGGGTTTAGGATAGATGAAGCTATGGAATAAAATCTTTTTTCAAAAGTGTGCGCTGTACGCTGCATTTTTGAAAGTGAGAATAAAGTTACACTGCCCGGTTGACCTAACATGCAGCTAGGACTTTAGATCCGCCAAGGATGTAGGCGACAGTGGCTTGGAGCAGGGGCGGAGCCAGAAATAGATGTTAGGGGGGGGCAGCTTGAGGCAAGGGGGGCAGATCTTCATTAATGTGCTAACAAACACTAAAAATTAAGAGCTAATGAAGGATAACGAGTGGAATTAATAGGCTGTTGGGGGTGCCAGGCCCCCCTAGCCCCTCCCTCCCTCCGCAACTGGCTTGGAGGTGTTGGATCTAGGGGATGGAGGGTGGCTGGGAGAACAGTTGTCAGGTGGGAGATGGGAGAACGGTCAGGAGGCTCCTTCATCCTCTAGTGGGGTGGATTTGGAGACCAACTTCTTTCTATGGCACAAATCAGGGACCCTAAAGAAAGGCCAAGAGGTTTATTCTGAGTTTGGCGTCATTTTTTTTTCGCGATCACGCTCAACCCTAGGTGCGTTTTTCATTAAGCAGAATAGAGTCCAAACTCAAAGGATAAATGATACATAAGGGTTCGCGGATAATCCATGGATTACCAACGAAGCCCTCAACACAACACAAAAAGCAAAAACACCAAGGGGTGGGGGACCCTCCACTAAACAACCCAACAACTGCGCTTAATACAAACTAAACCTCAACACCTGGGTAGCCAGCAGCGATCGGAGCCAAAGACGACCACAGCGGCAAAGCATCCGCTAGAACTCCTCGGTGGCGCCTTTTGATTTCGTTCAAAAAGGAGGCAACATCCGCATAGTTCCCACTTATCAAAACAAATGGCCTTGATGCTCCATGGACTGATTGCTGGTCCTATCATCGTGTTTGTTTGCGGTTGATGCTAATGGTCGAGGTCGTGATTGAACCTCGCCGCTCGTTTCGAAACTAACGCCCCTTAACGACGAACGTCTGCCGGCGTTTTCGTCATCTAGCCCTGAAGAGGAGCGGAGCGGGATGCTTTCGTTCTTACATTGTTTTGGCAGACCAGCCGTGATCTGTTGGAAGAGTGGGTGGCATTGGGCCGAAAGCCTCTCTGCACATACACTCGCTTGAAAGAAAAATTATGTTGAACTGAACGGGTACCGCGGGTCAGCTTTGAACACAGCTTTGTTAAAAAAGAAACTGTACCTATCACATGAAGTAGAACAAAAGGTTATGTACTAATCAATTATTATGTCATGTATACGTTATATTTTTGGTAGTCTATATATGCTAATCAAATTATGTCACGTCGTCTGAAATTATAAATAAAAATCATTTATCATAATCACGTAAATCAACCCTTGCCACTGATCTAAAATCCGATGCGCCAGGAAGTTGACTGGCAGATAAACATAAAAGCATGAGCCTGCCTGCAAAATAGTATTTCTGTAAAACGCGCGCGCGCACACACACAACACAGCTAACAACAACGTTGAGGCCCACCAAAAGAAAAATATGAACAGGAAGGTGCAAGGAAGATGCAGATGAGCAGAGAAAAGGGTTTGACTCGACTACCTTGGCTTGTTTAGAGTGTCCCCAACGGCTGACATGGTGCTGGCTGGGAGGACAGTTAGCCAATCGAGGAAAAGAAAATTTTCAACACTAGCGAGAGCACAAGCGTCCAGCTTGCACATCTTCCAAAGTTTTTTTTTTTTTTTGAGTCTGATGGACTTTGTTTGGATGGTGACCGCTAGGCAACTCAAAAGTCACGCAACTCACAAGCCAGGCAACTCACAAGCCAAGCAAGAAGGTTAGGCATCCGATTTTTTGTGCCTGTGGGCTGTGGCCAGGAGGATGTGTTGCCTGGCAGAAGCAGTTGCTTGCCACGATGTCACCCAAACAGGCCTGTCCAGCTTTCTCTCTCTTTTTTTTTTACTATTTCTTGCTCACACATTAGCGAGTAATCGATTTAGACGCGTTGCTGGGACACCGTTATAAAGCTCCGCTTGCAACGCCCGTTATAAAGCTCTGCTTGCAACGCGGAACCCCAACAGAATGACTTCAATGAATCCTCATCGTGTAGCCCCCGTTCTTTTGTCGCTGTTGTCATGGCCGAGTGTTTTCTCCTTCTCCGTGCAGTCCCCTGTCTTCCGTGTCTTTCAAATTCAACTTCTCCCAGCCCAGCAGCTTGAGTAACACGGATCTCAACTTCTTCTATCTGAACTCGACACATCCCAATTCCCAGGAGGGCCCTGCAAATACATATGTCTCCCAAGATAGACATGATCTACCCCAGCATGGAGACGGTCAGCAAAAGCATCGGCCGGGTGTTGTATGCACGGCCGATGCTGCTCTGGGCCGAAGCCGGCGAGGTTGCCGACTTTAGCATGGGCATGACCTTCTGCCTCCCAATTGATCAAGGCAGTACGAGCAAGAACTCCACTGCCGCAAGGTTGGCCATCTTCCTTGGGCGATATGACGATCAACCAACCATTCTTCCTCCCTTGAGCAACGGCGGCGTGATGAACCACAGCAGACCAACGCGACGACTAGCAAAGATGAGCTCATCGAAGTGGAGTTCGACGCGTACCTGCAGGAGAATGGCCGCGGCGGTGCCATCAGCGTCAACGTCAACTACATCGTTTCCAAGGTCCAGGTGAACACGACACTATTCCGGAGCAACACCATGAACCAGTCATCTGGATGCACCATGATGATAGTGCAGATGGACTACAACGGCCGAACGAAGAGGTTAGACACCAGCCTCCGAATCAGCGATGTTTCTCACCACATCAACGCAAGCGTTGACCTGACAAAAACCATGCCAAAAGAAGCGTCCGTTGGCTTCCTCTCCACCACCGCTCAGCCAATTCAACTGCATAACGTGCTGTGCTGGTCGTTCAATTCCACGCTCGGGAACACGAATTATTCCAGAGAGATCGGATTCCCACCACCAGTCACCTCCTGGCTTTTCTGGAAGGAATTCCTTGTCCATTTTCATCCCTGGAACCGGTATGTGGAACTGAACTTGCAGATCCAGATTGAGAGAATTTGGCAAAGTACAAATCTTGCCGTCAGTTCTAGTCTCAACATTACGCTAGTTTATGGAATTCCCAATTGGAATTAGGATTCCAAGTAGTTATTTTAATTTGTCCTATGATAATGAATTTCTGTTTGATGAGCGTTGTATCCCTGTACATTATAATACACAAGCGTTTATTTATCTTTGTATGGTTTCTTATATTAATATAAGTATGGATGCATTATCGAAGATATTTTTTTATTTTGCGTAATATGGAAAACTACAAATCGAGTATATATTTCTTACAAAATTAGTATTCATAGCTGCCCGGAGCCCCAACCCCTGCCAGCTCCAACCAGCTCCGAGGCCTTCTAGCTATTGTGTGAACACAAGACCAACTGAAGCACAAGGAATCTTCACGGATTAATTTGGTGTCCAACTGTATGCATGCACGTACACTTGCAACCCGTGCGCTGATCTCCTTTGGGACGTCTCCAAAGCTGGCACTACCTGTATGGTGGATAGTTTTAGCTGGACTTTGACTGGATGACTCATCATTGAAATGCTGGTTCTCGAATATACGCCACACTTGCACATCTTTGTATTTTAGAATAAGAGTTTTTTTTCAGACGCACATGCACGCACAACTTAAAGAGAAAGATTTTACATGAAGAGACTACTCGCGAATTAAACAACTTAAGTAGCGCGCCCCTGCCTCAATCCATAGATTGGCGATTTGCACGATGGTGATGAGGAGCTGTCCGCAAGTGGCCATTGCACTGCGAAAACATCTTGCATTCCGTTCTTTTCAAATTTCTCAGGCCACCAGGGCAAAGTGGGTGTCCGCGTCTTACTCTTCTCGTCGTGCCATCTCTGGCGCCATTGCTCTCACCATGTGACGATTAATTTCGCTCCCACTTGAGAAGTATCGACTCCAAGCACCATTAGAGTGGTCCACCAAATTTGCCTGGAGAAGGAGGAGGCGGTGATGATGTGATCGATGCTCTCCGGGTCTTGGTCGCAGAGGTAGCATTCTTCGCGCGCGTTGAGGTCATGTCGTCGCCTCCTTTCTGCGGTCTAGTGTCTTCTCCGGACAGCAAACACAAGAAAATCTTTACGCAGAGGGGTGCCCACATCTTCCACGTCCTGGTACACCCAGGGATTAGGTGCCAAGTCATCTGCAAGACTCAGTATGCAGATCTGAAGGAGTAAGTTCCTTGCGGCCTGCATCATGCAGTATTGTCTCGAGGAGCATCCCGTCGGGGAATGCACGGCACACATAGTCAGCGCTACATAGGGAATTCATTCACCACGCCCAATCCCGATGGCACCGCTGGCGACCTCAGCAACGATCACTCTCGTCCTGAACACGCTGACGGCACCAGAAACAAGGCCCATGGAGAGCTACACATGGAGGTGTGTCCACGACCTGGGCTCCGGCTGGCTTGCCCGTTGCCGGGCACTTCCCTTCTCTTCCGCCTGTTGGCAGTTGCGGTGGCTCCGGCGTCGTCAACATCACGAGTTCACCGCCGCTACTACTGGTACTATTCTTGCTTCCCGGTGAAGGCAATCAGTCGGTGCGCCGTCCTTGGAACTATAGCGATGTGAATGGTAGGATTCATCCGCCGTCGCTGCTGTCGCTGGAACCAGGGATCTACTACGGTGGAGCGCCTGGAGTCCAAGGGTTAGTTTCCTCTGACCCATTTGGCTTCAACTTATCCTCCCTTGATGGTGCCCTTTCTAGTTATTTTGCAAGTAGGGTGATGTTGCCCAACATTCAAGAACCACATACCTACAGCAATCCGTTACGAGCACCTGTTGATCTTTGCTGTGCATACAACGATACTTGCACATTCGTCATAATTGAGTATCAAAGTTCAGAGAGGAGGGAGTTTTATCGGCGTAGAAGCACGGGGAGGAACAAAACGCTACCACCGCACGTGACCTTCGCTGGCGGTCACAGAAAACTGTTGGGCTCTCAATCTCAGGGCAGCTCTACCAAGAGAAACCTCATTCGTCGCCGGCGCCGACAGCAGATCTTGCTCCAAGAGCCACGCGTGGGCGTCGTTAGTAGAGCAGCCGCAGCTGCGGCAGCAGCTTTGGTTGTGTTTGGCCTGCTTTGCACCATCGCAGGACTTGTTCTCTGGTGCATCCGTAGCAAGAACGAGAAGCTCATCCAGCAGATTGAACTCTGCCCCTCGGCGCCCAGACGGTACAGCCGCCGTGAGCTCACCGCCGCGACTCATGGGTTCGTGGAGGCAGAAAGATCGGCAGAGGAGGCTTCGGCGCAGTATACCGTGGCTTCCTCGCTGACCAGGAGCGGCACGTGGCCATCAAGGTGCTATCGTCGTCCGTGCAGGCGCAGGGGGTGAGGGAGTTTCAGGCCGAGGTGAAGGTCATGACAAGGCTGAGGCGCCTGAACATTGTCCAGCTGCTCGGATGGTCCGGTGACGGTGACGCGGGAGGAAACCTCATGCTGGTCTATGAGTTGGTGTCCAATGGCAGCCTCGACAAGCACCTCCACGATGCTCAGAGGCTACTGGCTTGGACAGACAGGTACTCAAACTCGTTCATACAATTATTATTGACAGAATTATCTCAGATTTTTCACCTTGAGTTTGTGCTTACAGGTACAAGATTGCTCTCGGCGTGGGCTCAGCGATACTGTTCCTCCACACGGAGTGCGAGCAGTGCGTGTTGCACGGAGACATCAAGCCTGCCAACATCTTGCTCGACGCATCCTGCAACGCCAAGCACACGACACAGGTCGTGGCAGGGACGCCCGGCTACATGGATCCGGAGTTCGTCAAGAACGGGAGGCCGAGTGCGGAGGCCGACGTCTTCAGCTTCGGCGTCGTCCTTCTGGAGCTCGCCTGCGGCCGCCAGCCGACCGCCGCACGACAACCAAACGCAACGATGACGACGACGACTCCTCCAGTGCAGCGGCTTATTGACTGGGTCCGTGACATGTACCACAAGAACACCGTTCTTGGAGCGGCGGATCGGCGGCTGGATGGTGAGTTTGATGAACAATAGATGAGGCGAGTGCTCGTCGCGGGCCTTTGGTGCACGCATCATGACCAGAGCCAGCGACCGCCGATCGCGCAGGCCATGGATCTCCTGCGGCGACAGAGTGCCGAGCTTCCCGTCCTTCCGGAGATACATGTTCTTCTACGGTTTTCAGAACCTCTGTCCCAAATAATTGACTTTCCCTAGTCTGATTCTAAAACAACGGCGTCCTGCACTTACGCCCGTACAAAGCTTCAAATGGTGCCATCTTGAGACTCTGTTGGTAATTATTATTGTATGAGAACTCTGCATAACACAAGTTCTTATCCCAACTTGTACTATACTACAATACACAAGCTTTCAACATGTCCTCCAAAATCTGATTAAGTCTCTTAGTCTGACCATCAGTCTATGGGTGATATATTGTACTGAAGTTCAACTTTGTTCCCAAAGCACTATGCACTGCTTTCCAAAAGTGAGATGTGAATTGAGTACCTCTATCAGACACGATCTTCATTGGGAAACCATGCAAATACACGATCCTTTCCAAGTACAGTGTAGCCAACTGAGGTCCAGTATAGGTGGTCTTCACAGGCAAAAAGTGAGCTACCTTAGTTAGTCAATCAATTATTACCCAGATGGAGTCATAGCCTCTCTTAGTGCAAGGTAATCCTATTATAAAGTCCATACTGATCTCTTCCCACTTCCATTCAGGTATCTTCATTGGCTGCAATAATCCAGCTGGCCTTTGATGTTCAGCTTTCATATGTTGACAAGTATCACATAAAGCAACGTACTCTGCCACATCCCTCTTTAGACCAATCCACCAATATTTTTCCTTGAGATCCATGTACATCTTAGTACTTCTAGGATGGATAGAGTAAGCTGATTCATGTGCCTCTTGTAGAATTTCCTGACGAAGAGCTTTTACCTCCGGAACTCATATCCGATTGCCATGTAGTAAGGTACCCTCTTTGTCAATGCGAAAACCGGGTGCCTTCCCTTCTGCTAACTTCTTTGCTATATACTTGAGATCTTCATCTTTCAACTGACCCTAGCGAATCTCTTCCTCTAGGGTTGGTTTCACCTCTATCTCCATAGCATTAGTAACCAGAGTGAGGTTCAAATGGGCAAACTCTTCACACAACTTATCAGATTCTGGTGTCACCTGAAGCTCATTAGCATGCTTCTTTCTACTAAGTGCATCGGCCATGATATTTTCCTTCCCAGGATGGTAATACATATCAAAATCATAATCATTTAACAGTTCCAACCATCGGCGTTGTCTCATGTTCAAGTCAGACTGGGTAAAGATGTACTTCAAACTCTTATGGTCGGTGAAGATATCAGTCTTGTGCCCAATCAGATCGTGTCGCCAAATCTTCAGAGCATGAACCACAGCTGCTAGCCCTAGATCATGAGTAGGATAATTAAGCTCATGCTTCCTCAACTGCCTTGAAACATAAGTAACAACTCTACCTTCCTACATAAGAACACACCCCAATCCCAAACGAGATGCATCCCACTAGATAGAGAACTTTTTGCTTAGATCTGGCAATACCAACACTGGAGCTGTTGTCAATCTCTTCTTGAATTCTTTAAAACTGGCTTGACACTTGTCGGACCACCCAAACTTGGTGTTCTTCTCTAGTAATACTATCAATGGCTTAGCAATCTTCGAGAATCCTTCAATGAACCTCCTATAATAACCAGCCAACCCAAGAAAACTGTGAATCTCGCTGACATCTGTAGGTGGCTTCTAATCCAACACATCCTTCACCTTGCTTGGATCAACTGCTATCCCACATTAGAAACAACATGGCCAAGGAAAGAGACTTCCTCCAACCCGAATTCACACTTGCTCCTCTTAGCATAAAGTTTGTGCTCTCTAAGCTTCTGCAAGACTAACCTCAAATGTTCTGCATGTTCTTCCTTGTTCTTTGAGAATACCAGGATGTCATCAATAAAAACCACAATGAACTTATCCAGGTATTCCATAAACACCTTATTCATCAAGTACATAAAGTAGGCAGGTGCATTGGTCAACCCAAAGGACATAACTGTATACTCATACAACCCATACCTGGTAGTAAATGCCATCTTCGGTATATCTGAACTCCGAATCTTCAACTGATGATATCTAGAACGCAGGTCAATCTTAGAGAACACACAAGCTCCTCTCAATTGATCAAACAAGTCATCAATCCTAGGCAACGGGTACTTGTTCTTGATGGTAACCTCATTGAGAGAGCGATAATCAACACACATTCGCTGTGTTCCATCCTTCTTATCAACAAAAATCATAGGGGAACCCCAAGGTGATGCACTAGGATGAATAAAACCTTTCTCTTCTAATTCCTTTAACTATTTCTTAAGTTCTTCTAGTTCATTAACCCCCATTCTATATGGACACTTAGCTATGGGTGCAGTGTCAGGTAATAACTCAATAATAAATTCAATGTCGCGGTCAGGTGGCATACCTGGCAATTCATCTGGGAACACGTCCGAGAATTCCTCCACCACCTGATTCTGAGGATCTGCATTGTCATTAAGCTGATTCAGTGTAGCTGTAGGTGGCGCTTGCACTCTGATATCAACACTGATTCTATCTCCTTTTGGTGTAGTCAGATCCAGAACCATCTCTTTATACTTTATCATAGCTTGGTGAGCTTCCATCCAATCCAACCCCAAAATTAAATCAATACCAGATGCATTCAACACTATAGGATTTGCTGAAAAGTCTACCCCCTTAAGTGAAGGTTAGATAAGGGGCAGTAGTAAGAAGCTGGTGTAGCACCCCCCAGTGAATTTACTACCATTTGATCCTTTATGGCTACAATGGGTATGCTATGCTTTCTAACAAATGCTTGCGAGACAAAGGAATGCGAAACTCCAGAATCAAAAAGTACAGTAGCAGAGATAGAGTTGATGTTGAACGTACCCAGCATAACCTCTAATGCTTCCCGAGCTGTCTCAGTTGACACATGGTTCACCCTTCCATGATTAGCATAGGACTTCTGGTTACATTCTGCTTATGAGGTGTGTGTTGGCTTGATTTCCCGGGGTAGTTATTAGCATAGTGCCTAGGCTCACCACAACGATAACACACCTGAGGAGTATGGGGACTACTCTTAAGAGGTGTGTTGTTTGGTGCAGTAAGACGTGGAGTTTGACTTCCAGATTGCTGCTGCGGCCACTGATTCCCCTGCTGCTGGTGATTTCCATTCTTGCGCTGAGCATATTGACCATGGTATCCCTGGCTAACTGGTCCCTGAAATCTCTGCTGGAAGCCCTGATGAAAGTTAGAGCGGAAATAAAAATTGTTTCCAAAGTCCTGTCCATTCATCTTCCTTTTCTTGACCTGCGACAGACGTTCATTATCCAGCACAATAGTACTATTTACCAATTCCTCAAAGGTATCATACTTGTTACCCTTCAGCTGCAGCCTGAGTTCATAGTATATGCCATTGAGGAAATGACGCCACTTGTCAATGTCCCTTAGAACTTCATGGGGAGCATAGCAAGCCAACTCCTCAAACCTAGCATGATACTCACTCATAGTCATAGAGCACATTTTGAGATTCCTGAATTCCTCTTGTTTCTGCTCTATGAGACCCTCCGGAAGGTGGCGGGCCTTGAAGTCCCTCTCAAAAATCACCCAAGTGATGGGAGGAGCATTATTGGGACAAGTAGCTTGATACGACTCCCACCAGGTCTAAGCAGCTCCCTAGAGTTGCCTCGAAGCGTACAACACTTTCTCAGCATCATTGCACTGTGCGAGATTCAACTACTTCTCCACAGCACGCAACCAATATTTCGTGTCCAAAGGATTAGTAGTGTGAGTAAACACAGGAGGATGACCTTGCATAAAGTCCCTACATTTATCCCTGGGTGGTTGTGCATGTGGTAATCCTCCAGCTTGCATAGTCTGCACAAACTGAGTCATAGCGTGCATCATCTGCATCTGTGCCTCCCTTATTTCCTCATTGGTGATATGTCCAGCACCATGGCCTCTACCACGGTTACCTCTTCCACCATGAGCATTCATCTGTATTCCAACAAAAATCAAAGCTTAGAGAGATTCAAGATACAAATCACTTATATAAAAATAAGGATTGCAAATCTAAAAATTTCTAGGCTAGCTTCAATTTCATTAGTACAGAAAAACAGTCATAACTCAAGATCCAGGTATCAAAAGGAGACGTTATATACATGGTTGAAAAGGCTAAGAAATTTTCTACAACTTCTGTTCAGACCATATTACCAGATTCTACAATCTAAACCGTCGAATTAATCAAACAACAGAAAATATTTAGAAATTCTAGACAGCACTGAACATCAGGTTGCGACAGGCATAACTTCTAACTCAGAACTGATATAGACATAATTCTTGTGGGAATTGATAGATAAGGAAGTCTAGTTTTACCTAGAAAAATCTCATAAGAATTGGACAAACCAAGCTCAAGATATAACCAGAATATCACAGGTTGCTCAGAAAATAGCAAAGGTAGACACAGGATAAACCAACCCAAACTTAATTTATTCAAACTTTAACCTTAATACCTTAACTAAGGAACTTGCGAACATGCCTACAAACCTCCAACACTCACATAAAAATTCAAATCATCCTAATTACATAATCATAAATCATCAAGCACTCAAAGTTCACAAACACTAATATGACACGACTAAACTTGACTCACGATACTACTAACGTGCCTATTACATAAGGGTTTTCAAGCTAAGGTCGAAGCTCGTGGTTCAGCCATTCATAGATCTTTGGTTATCCAGTCATGGTCCTGAGCCTATCAATTTCTTCTTGCTGCTCTTTAATCTTCTGTGCTTGCTGGTCCACCGTGCTTACCAAGTGCTGATGTGTGAGCATCATGTCGCAAGCAAAGTGTGCCAATTCCCGTGACTCAGGTGGCAAATATTGAGGATTCATCATAGCCCATCAGTCCTCCATACTGTAGTCAGCGCGAGACAAATAGCAAAACTCATCATTTCACATATTTCCATAGCGATGTCTACGGAGAGCAATCCAAGCCGTAAAAGCAGCACTCTCTATACCATCCTCTTGAGTTGGACAAGGACCAAGATGCTCATAGATCATCTCTATCTCATAGGAATTCTGCATCACCCCTAGGGAACATATTGCCACATTTGTCTCCCAGTAGGTACCTTCCAACGGATGGGTGTGTTGGAAACAAGTGTACTGCACAGTGGGGTCCCAATCAGCATAGTAGTCATGAAGAAGCCTCACGAGTCGTATATGCAATCTGGTGTGACACTCTGGTACACGAGAGATCTTCACAGTCCATCCCATAGGAGCGTGCGGTCCACATCCTCCACCCGAACCACCCGTAGATGACGGTGGAGATTGACCACCATCTTGAGCTACTTCCATCGTCTCACCATCGCTGATGTCGAGGGCCTCCTGCTCCTCATCCACAGGTACCACTTCCTCCTCTTCTTCTTCAATGGCCTCCATTGGTTCTTCCTCTTCATCTTGATGTGGTGTAGGCACCGGGGTTGGTGATGGCGGAACATCTTCCCTAGACTCCATGTGGTTGAACAGAGCACGATACGCAGCAGCAGTCAAAGTAAATAACAAGGGTAAAGTTAAGCAGCATGAAACTAGTGAAGTGAGGAGACTAAGAACGACCATTCTATCTAGGCTTGCGTAACACAGTCAACACAGCTCTAATACCAACTTGTCACACTCCATTTTTAAGGATAAAAATAGAATGTATAAATAGCCTTATATGAGCCCCAGGAACAAGTCGCACATATAAGATGACAAATTACAAAGAGTATCATCACCCTGTTTATTACATAGCAAACCAATATTTATCACAGAGTCTTGTACATAAACAAGTAGCTAACTAATATAACTTTATTGCGAAAGCTCCACACAGGGACACGCCAACTGGTGAACACCAAGCCTAGTACTTATCACGATAGCTCTCATTCCAACCTTCATCTGTTACCTATTCGGGATTTTCAAAAATTGAAAGTAAAGTAAGCGTAAGTACACAACCGTACTCAACAAGCATAACATGGGTTAATGAGGCTCAATTAAGCTGACACTGTTTGACTGCACTTAGCTTTTATAAGTTAATCATTTTGAGGCATAGCATCAAGGTAGTGAAAATTCTCATATACTCATAATCGGAATAACATTAATAAATGTGTAGCAAGAACGACATTAAAATGAACATCTTAACAATTTAAGAACCATTATCCTTAATATAAATGTGTCAAAGCCGCCCTAACCGTAGGGCACAGACAATATATTGATTTAAACTCTGCGCAGAGGTGTACACTTTCACTATGAGTCATGTTCAATAGTAAAGTGGGTTAATTACTCCTAAGTTACCACAAAACATATAAAGCCCCCAATAGATTCTTCTAACCAATCAGGGACGCGGAAACATTAAGTGTAGGAACCCCCCTTCCAATATGGCACCATCCTTTCCGGCTATACTCATAAGGACAGAGGCCGTCCTATACCCAACTCGTAGACCACTAACAGGCTAGAAGGAGGGTCTACAGGTGACTAGAGCCAGAGCCATATAGCCCTCGCAGTTGTACGAAAAAATCCATGATAAATCACTTACAGACAAGATCTCATGTTTGTTAAGAGTCATCGTTATCGTTGGTAGCATAAACACATATCATGTTATAGGATCATGACCGGTAGAGCACTAGCATCACTACTACCCAATGCAACCCGAGGTTTTTAAGGAATCAGGATATCAAAGCTAGTTATAATCTCTAGGTTATCAAAGAAACACATACATATGAATTATTATTTATAGTGAATAGGTAATAAGGAAGATCCATACTATACTTGTCTTGATTCACAAAGTCTTGCTGGTCCTGCTGATCCACAAAGTAGCCTTGCTCAACAAAACCCTCACTGTCTGAACTCGACATTGACAATCAACACCAGACAAACCAATCGAGCATACATATATGAAGCAAACAAAGAGTTATTAGAGGAATAGTACTCATCAAAACAGAATAAAAAGTTTATAAAACTATTCTACACGCTGCCATGATCACACATCCATCAAGTTCACTGAAAACGGAGTTATAACGGCGAAGATATGAAGTTTCAAAGATTTTCTATAAACAAATAGATGCATTAAATATGAACTAAAAATATAAATTCTACAAAATATACCGTCAGTGGCATCACTGTGTAGATTACGAAATTATGAATCTAATGGAATTTGAACGGACCAAAACGGAGAAGTTATAAGCGTTTAAAGATAATGGCAAAACTGTAAATAGATAAAAACGTATTCTGAAACTGAAAAGGAAAGATACGTTTTTCAGAGGATAAAAAGTATTCGGGGATATGTTAAAAGGAAAATACGCCTTTCAGAGAATGAAACGTATTTTGAATCTGCTAAGAAGGAAATACGCTTTCCAGTGGGCAAAGCGTAATCTGCACAAACCGCTAAGGGCTCTTAAAAGATTTGACAGGAGGGCAGGGGTTTTTGACAAAGTTGTCGGCGGAAGGGGTACGGGTGAACTAGACCCGTTGGATCTGAGATGGACGGCTCAGATCTGATCGGGGGAAACAGCCTCGCCGGGGACGACGACCACGCGGCGGAGGACATGGCCGGCGGTGAGTAGAGCTCGCCGGTGTTCATGAAGACCACGATTTCAGCCACGAAAACGAGCGCGGCTAGTACCATTCGAAGGAGGAGCTCGTGCCGCGCTCACCAGTGGGGAAGATGACGGCCGAGACAAAACGAGGACGGCGGGTGGCTCGACGCGGCGGACGGCAACGAACTGCGCACGGCGGCGGCTCGGGTTAAGTCAAACTGACCCAAAAGAGTGGTATACAAGTGCTCAGGAGATCAAGGCGAAGGTCTAGAGCTCACTTACGATGACGATGAACCGACGGCCGAGGAGAATTTCAAGCTCCGGCGAAACCCCGGTGGCGGCTAGGGTTTCCGCGGCGCTGGTGCTCAAGCAAGGCAAAAGGCGGCGATGACTAGGGTTCGGAGAGGAGCTGCGACCGCGGATTAAATGCTTATATAGCCCGAAGGCACGGGGCGAGCGACCGAGTTGTGGCGTGGGTCGGAGTCGGACTTCCGACTCGGCTCCGGGTCGGAAGAAGGAGAAAGAGGGGCGGGCCCCGTCTGTCAGCTAGAGAGGGAGGCGACGCGCGGGCGCGCGCTTGATGGGCCTTTAGCCGGTTGGCCCAAGAAGAAGAAGGCGACACGCGCGGCTGCGGCTGGGCCGGGGAGGCGAGTCGGGCCGAGCGCGGGAAGGAGAAGCAGGCCGCGGGCGGTGGCAGGCCGTCGGGCGTTCGGGCCGAAAGGTAAGGAGGGAGAGGAGGAGGGAAAAGATTTGGTTTTTCCTTTTATTTGAATTTTTTCAAATAGATTTTCAAACCATTTTGAATCTATTTTCAAATCTGGTCAAACCCACACATCACATGCTGCAAACATGCTTCTTGGCCCAGGTTTGATTTTAATTTTGTAAAAATAATTATTTTACCTAGGTTAAATGCCCACCAAAAAAATTCTAAATTAATCAAATTGACTATTTTAAATTCTTGAAAAATTTAGGGTGTTACAGTTTGTCAAAGATGGAGGCACACACATGCTGCAGATGCAGAGACGCTGTACTTCTGATGAGTGATGATGGAGGTGCATGGAACCTGCGTGCCTACAAACCGTGTTGGCGCCCCCAGGTTTTTGGCTGTGGTTTTAAAAAATTTGTGCGTCCCCCGGGGCGATCAAGCCAAACGATCGAGTCGACTCCGCGAGTCCGGCCGCACCGCGAGTCATGCCCGTACACTACGTACGCGCACACACTAACACACACGCGGCTTGGCCGCCTCCGTCCGGCATCCCGATCCTGTCCTGTCGCTCGCAAGGGGGCCGCCCGGGGCGGCTTGCATTGCTCAGTCGTGATTGCATTGTCGGAGAGAGATGGAGACGAAGCTAGCTAGATCATCAGTGGCTCCCATCCATCCATCCTAAACTTCGCGGCACGGTGCCGGGCTCGGGCTCGGGCTCGGGCTCGATCGACTTGGTCTCTTTGGATACGGATTGATGGTACCCCCCTGAACCCTGATACATGCATGCATGGTTTAGGACCACACAGCAAGTTGACGAATTGACGCTACGTTCATTTGAATTTATCAGCCCTAGCTACTTAAGCCGGTACAAAAGAGTAGAGCAGAACACGACCAGTCAATGGTGACAATGTGAATGTAATGTGAAATTAGTCTTGTTAATGTAATCAGACATTAGTTTCTTTCTAATGTAATCTGACATTAGTCAATTTTGACATTGTCTTTTGAGACTAGATCATCACTGGCTCCCATTCATCCATCCTAAACATCGCGGTATGGAGCCGGGCTCGGGGCTTGACTTGGTCTCTCTCTTGATATGGATTGATGGTAATACATGGTTTAGGACCACACAGCACTACAGCAAGTAAGACGAATTGACACTACGTCCCGTTAAATTCATATTATTCAATGTTTTTGTGTGACATTTTAAATTCAATAATTAACAGGAAAATGGATGGCAGATGTGGCTACGAAGTCAAGAAGCCGCCCAGGCTTACAAATATATCTCTAGAGGCGGGTTGAGTTTCCAGCCGTCCATATAAAAACGGTTTCCTATGAATGTGTGTTCTAGGGACGGTTAGCTCATCAGCCGGACATCCCCACGCAGGTCATGGCTTTTTTTAAAGAAAGAATAACGATGCAAACAGAGGAACGCTTCCCTAGGGGAATTACTACTATGGTGGTGAAAAAGTGAGACTTTATTTCCTCTTGGAGCTTATACTCCCCTTTGCTTGTGACGGGTGAAAGGTGAAGCCTTTGGAGTTTGGACCATAGTTCAAAAAAAGTTTCAACTGATTATGTTACGTGCAACGTACGCACTTTTGTTTTTTTTTTTTTTTTGCTCTGGACCGATCGTAGACGGGTAGGCTCTTTTTTTGCGGAACATGAAGATTGTTTTGTATTTCACCAAAACCTCTGCTTTTCTCAATAACTGGGAGTATAAAAATAATGCTCTTGGAGATTTGCTCTAAAGATCCGCACCTGCTGCAGCACATCATGCATATAGGAGGCAGAGCTCCAGTTTTTTTTTTGACCGCCTCTTACTGGGTACTATCTGTTCAGAGGCAGAGCTCCTGTTAGTAGCCGATAAAGAGCACTTTATAATCACAAGGTGGTTATGCCAATGACTCAATGAGAAACTCTGTATCACCACCAAGGCACCAACTAAAGGTCCTAACCATTTGTTCAGATCAGGTGCTGCCATGGTTGCATTTTAGGCTATCATTTAAATTTTTTTAATAAAGGTGTAAATAAACACTTTTGTTTGTCACTCGCCCCATTTGTTCTAATGGCGATGGTGTCATTGCAAAACGGGCAAAACTCAGTAAATACGGATCGGGCCATCTCATGGTGAATGGGCCAGGAATGCAGTCGCCCAGGGCCGATTGCAAATTCAGGGAGTGATGGGTCATCTTGTCATGCGCCTGTCACATAATTTTACTATTTAAATTTAGAAAAAGTCTATTTTTGTCCCTCAACTATCATAAAAGTTTATTTTTGGTCTCTCAACTTTAAAACCGGATAAAACACGTCCCTCAACTTTTAAAATAGTGCAGATTACGTCTCTCGGTGGTTGTGGAAGGCGGCTTTGCTATAGTAACAGAGGATTTGCTACAGTGGTAGTGGTTTTGTTTTTTTTATTTATTTATTTTGTCTTAAGCTTTGAAAAATCATAGTAAATCACAGAAAAATCATAAAATAGAAAATATAATTTTGTTGGACTCCACATGAATAAATCTACACAATGAATATATAATATGGTATGCTTTAGTATAAAGTTTTTATATAAAGTTTTGTTTTTTCGTTTTCTTTATTTTGGCTCAATCTTTGATAAATCATAGTAAATCATAGAAAATTATAAAATAAAAATCTAATTTCGTTAGACTCCGCATGAGCATATCTACACAATAAACATATAATATGATATATTTTAGTATAAATTTTTTGCTATAGTTTTAGATCTATGCTTTTTATATAATTAGTTAGAATAATTCATACATGCAGCTTCTGTAACCATTTTGTTGGACTAAAGTACACAATATTATATATTCACTGTGTGGATCTGCTCATGTGAAATCCAACAAAATTGGATTTTTTATTTTATGATTTTCTATGATTTACTATGATTTATTTTAAAAAATTTTATTTACTTTTAGATAAATGTTTTTATTTTTAATTTTGTGTTAATTGTTTTAGTTTCAATTTTCACTTTAGTTTTTAATGCTTTTTAAAGATGCTTAGTTTTAGTTTTCACATCAATCGAATTCTGCCAAAAAAAACGCCGACAAATCTCATTATTACTAACCTAATTTTTTGGAGGTTGGACCAAAATTTTTAGTAAAGAGTTTTCATAATTCCATTGAGTAGAGAAAGATCGGTATCGAACATTTTCGCTTTGCAGTTTCAGTCATCTCCCAGCTACCGCACAACTTTTTTTGTTTGAGAATTACACAGTACTTGTAGGCGTCCAAGCCCAGCGACCATTCAGCCCATCTGTGCAGTGCCTAATCAGTTCGCTTATTTAAGTCCATGCTTTTAAAATTTTAATTAAAAATTTGGTTGTGCGCTGTCATAATAAAATAATTAAAACTGTTGGATAAACTCATACTATAATAGTAACTTCCTCCATGAGCTCGATTGAGAGACAAAGTGAATAGGTTATTATCAACGTACAGTAGTTTTGACTGTAGTAGGTAACTAGCTAAGCGCATTCGTCACCGGCGGCTCCCATCTGCAGAGTATACGTGTCACTGCACAGGTTGCACATGTTAAATAAACGCCAGAAATCTCAATCAGAGCTCAGCAAACCCGATTCAGTCTAACAGTTTGTGCCATTGGCTCTTTATTTTCATTATAAGTTCCCGGAACGATATATGTGTTTGGACTGGTGTGCATGTTTGGTCCGACGCACAGCTTCTCTTGTCTTCGGGAGGCTAGCTTCTCGTGAAAAGAATTCTCGATTTTAGTTGCACGGTTTAGATTGAATGGCAACATTAAAATTCTATAGTTACTCCTTATCAGATTTTATGACTTTACAACTCTAATTATTGGCTCTCCAATACAAAAATAATTGATTGAAGCCATTGAGAATTCGTTATATATCTTCGAGGTGCGTCTTCGACTATAATAAATTTATTTTAAAGAGAAATATACATTTAGCATTTTTTATGTTTTCAAACTAACTATGAAACCTTGCAAAAATATATCTATTAATTAACCATTAAAATTTTTAAATTTGGAGATTCTTTGTACCACCGCCACACTATACATGAGTAAAACTAAACACATTAAATAAATTAACTAGTAAAATTTTGTAGTGAAGTGTTTAGCTATACTACGACCTATCCCATTTCAATTAGATTTGGATGGATTCTGGTGCAAAATTAGCTAGTTTCGATCCTAATGTATTTGGATTAAGGTGGATTAGAGTGCAAAGTACATTATTTTCTTATATACGCACGTATCCAATGGATTTACAAAAAACATACATCCTCCGTCCAAAACAGATGACCTTATAGCATTAAATTTTGTCCTATATTAAATACTTAAACCTTCTTACTTCTCAATGCATATATATTCCTATTTTACAAATGTATACGTTTCTATCTCTAGTCTTGAGGCTATTCCATGTTTCTTTTGGTTTAAGAGGTTGAAATGAAATGTCGTCTAATATACGTTGGAGGGGCACAGTAAGTCATAGTGCACAAGTACACATCTTATGGGTGTAGAACTTAAACGGGATTAGCCATTAGGTTCACTAGTCTAATGACATGAACACACTAAACCAAAATTGATATTTTCTTGAGGGAACAACCAAAATTGATATTATTAGCACATATCTCAATTAGCAAAAGAGCATCGTTGGTTTTGGCGCCTCCTAGTTATTTTTCTTTTTTGAGAATGCCGCAGGAGCTTCATTATTGATCATGAACATAATTACAATCAATTTCTAAAATAAACCGTAGGTTTGGTGGTGGTTCTAGCCACTCCTCCACGGCTCCACCAGGTTGTTATGGGATACTAACTTAGCACATTGATGAGGTAGGCTATTACAAGATCTAATAAAAAATGATAGAAAAATCAACAAGCTCTTACACTGATAGGGGTTGTCAAGTTACTAATCTCCGTTAACGATTAGTTTGTTAGGGAGACTCCTTTTTTTATATAATTGGCCTGAGGAGGTACCAAACCCAGGTGAGTTAATTAGTCTGCACATCCAGTCAGCGTGCGTTAGTTGAGTGGTGGACCATAGCCCTTAGGACTTGGTCATTAGAACTACGCCAAGATCAACTCTAATAACTTATGAAAGTGTAAAATTTGTGTAAATATAAACTTGGAGACTGTTCTTCCTGGGCTTATAATTAAAAAAACGTGGGGTGAGCACCGACAGGGACTTCAAACGCAAGATCTTACGTCGCCCTGTTCGTCTATTTAAACGGTGTTCCGAAGTTACCAACGGCGTGCCACTCGGAGTTTCGTTCTTTTTTTTTTAGCCTCTCATCCACTACGGGAAACAGGTTCTTTGCCGACTGCCGAAAGCAATCGGCAAAGGCTTAGTAGGCGAAGCCTTTGCCGACTGCTTTCCACGCTGGCAGTCGGCAAAGGTCCGTCGGCAAAGAAAGTCTCGGCAAAGGATTCTTTGCCGACTGCCACGTGGAAGGCAGTCGGCAAAGACTTTGCCGCCTGCCAAAGAAGGAGTCGGCAAAGGAAGCGGCCCCTGTGTTGTCTGGCGTCTTCTTTGCCGACTGCCGACATGGCAGTCGGCAAAGATTTTCTATTTTTTTCAAAAAAGTCGTTGCCGATTGCCTAAGCTGGCAGTCGATAAAGATATTTTATTTATTTTTTTAAAAACTGCCTTTACCGACTGCAAGCCATGGCAGTCGGCAAAGCTGGTGTATGTGTAGCTCGGTGCCCAGCTTTGCCGATTGCCTTGGCAGTCGGCAAAGTTAGAATTTTTTTCCTTTTTTCCTATTTTTCATATATATAATAGCAGGCAAATCACACACATATATATAACATAAATTCACACATATATAACACAAATTCACAAATATATCACATGTCATCCATAACAAACGCGTCCAACAAGTCTAACATGTCCAACAATATATCACAAAGTCCAATAAAGTCTCACAAAGTCATACAAAGGCCTCACTCGTGCTGCGACCCGCCGCCCATATCCCCATCATGGTGTGAAGGCCACGAAGACCACGAGGACTGTCCTGGCTCGAGCCCATGCGGTGCCGACTGGTACTGGTG
This sequence comes from Bothriochloa decipiens, assembly GCA_023333625.1. NCBI lineage: Eukaryota > Viridiplantae > Streptophyta > Magnoliopsida > Poales > Poaceae > Bothriochloa > Bothriochloa decipiens. The sequence goes on from CM041645.1 coordinate 41,725,669, forward strand.
CCCCAACCCGGAGAGCGCATGCTAGGTAGTTGGAGGAGGGCAGCTTGCCCACGCGGAGGTCCCGTGCTGTGTAGGGGGCAAGTCCCGGAGGCCACGGGAAGTGTGGCTGAGGGACAAGAACCGGCCACCCATGGCCTGGAGAAGGGCCATCTCGAGGAGTCGGGTTCGAACCCGCCGATTGTGCCTGCACAAAGGAGAAGCGATCTCATTAGTACCTATATGGTGGCCGCACAAGTCAAAATAATGGACAAACATATATACTCACTGGAGTCCCTATAGGGCTAGGAGGAGGTGGTGGAGCGAACATTGAGGTAGACAACGGAGGCATGACAACACCAGGGATCTGAATGTTCTAAAAATAGCCGGCAAACTCCTGCCGGACATCCTGAAGATGGCGCGCCATCTCCTACCGATGGGCCTCCTCTCGGGCCGCCATCTCCTGCCAATGGGCCTCCTGCGCGGCCTCCTGTGCGGCCCGCAACTCGGCCAGCTCGGACTGCAATGTTACACCCTCGATGTTTAAATAATACAAAAGGAAAGGTACATATGTAAAACCAATGAACGATGAATGAAACTAAAGTTACACGAATCACCGCCAACGGCTATGTGTGGCTCGGCTGCCGAGGTCGTATGGGGACGTTGGAGGAGGTCGTGCTGTCAGATCGATGAACCTGATGAAGGGTGGGAAAGATGGACGGGTAGATTGCGCACCTCCCGTCCTCATCAGGACATATGTATCTAGGGGCTGGGTGGCAGGATCGAAGGTTGGACCATGGTGCATGCGAGCCGCCTCGGTGTACTGGACCATCTTCTCATAGGCGTTCGGGTTGGTGTACGCCTCGGGCACATCCGACGAGCTGTAGACGTTGTCCGGATCTGTCGCTTTGCCCTTGTGAGACAGGGCGTAGCCCTCGTACTCATTGATCACCTGCCCCTCATGCACCTGGGACTGCAAGGAAAACACAACGATGATTACACGTAATGAGATTGAATAAATAAATAAATAAATAAATCGACAGAAGTGTACCCATGCGTCCATGAACCCTTCGAGGGAGCGGCTCCCTTGGTGGTGTGCCGGCCCTGTCCTCACCTTGGCATATGCACTTCTACGATGATGCTCCACATATGACTCCGGCTTTCTCCAGTCGTCCACAATGGCCGCCCAGCAATCCATGTGCATTTTGCACCAATAAGCAGGAAATTGTATGACATGTCAGAAGATGAATCAGAATTAATGTTTCCTATTTATTTTTCATGGAAGGAATCAGAATTAATGTTTCCTACTTACCTGAATGTAGAACTCCCTGGCAATGTTGGTCTCGGGGTAGAGGATCATCTTCCTGGCTTCCTCCTTCGGCAGCGACAGGCGAAGCACGTCGGCGTAGTAGGTAATGAGGACCTGGACGTGCACCTCGTCGTACATGTCCTTGAGTCGCCCCATTGCAACCTTGTCCTGCACCGCCGACGCCTGGACCTCATGCCCTGACGCGCACGTGTACCACTCCTGCATACAGATATCATGTATCATTTCATTATTTCAAGAACATCCAACGAATGCGTAGTATTGACAAAGCGATGCAATGAAGACTCACCCAGAACTCCCTCTTGATCTTGGTTGGAATGGGGACCTCGTATGCATCCTTGACTTTGAAGAAGTCCTATCAATGCCAAGGAGGACCTATGGTCCCGTCATCACGGGTGACAAGGCCAGGGTAGTGCTTCTGAATCAGGAGGCCCAGCATGCTATTAGGATGGCATCCAGGTACCCCTTGCACAAGCTTCCAGCTTCTGCATGAGTCATTAAGAAGAATTGTTAGTCTGAAGTTCAATTTTAAACATGTCGTATGAATAAGTCATGAAAACATAAACAGTTACTTACTTGTCACCGTCGGGTCGAATCACTGGACGGTGGTCTTCCACGATCGGTGCTGAAGGGAGGCGCGTGATCCCACACCGGTAGACATTGCTCGAACCTGAGGAAGCCATCTCCCTTGGTGTCTCCTTACCCCCGCCCTGGTCGCCCCAGTCCTGGTCGCCCCCATCCTGGTCGTCCCCGTGCTGGTGGCCCCCGTTCTGGTCGTGCCCGTCCTCCTCGTCCTGCATGTCATAGTCCGAGGTAAACAGCTGCCTCGTCGTTGAGCAACATGAACTGGTCCTCGCTGACGACTGCACCAATGGCTACTCCTCCACTGCCTGCTCGTCGACCTCGGACCTCTGGTAGATAGACACGACCCGTCATCGCGGTCGTCTATTGCCGCCCTGCATTTTGTCCTGTGCCTGCAATGACAAAGACAAAGATTAAACCAATTAGCACAAATAATCGATAAGTACTTGTAAAGAGATTCAAAATGAATGAAACATAATTGCAAAGTAATAATAAGAACAATATAGTATTACATGAATTACAAATTATCTCCACGAACAGCAGTGGTTTGCTCCTCGTCATCACGATCATTATTGTCATCATCACTATCAATATTGTCGAAACCTAAGTCCTCATCATCTCCATTGTCCTTACCACCTCTATCATCCTCAACAACTCTATAGCGTTGAGCCCTCCATCGCTCAAGCATCATTATGTCCTTAGGATCTTGCACCACTTCACCCTCGTCCTCATTGATGTCATTGTCTACTTCTATGTCCATCAGCGAATGAATGTCTATGGACAAATGCCCTTGTAGCCCCTCAGGTTGATAGAACTCTCTGCTATCTACCTTTGGGTCAAAGTTGTAATCATCATCGTTCGGGACAGGCGCTTTACCACACGGCGATACCGAGTGCACAAGGTACCAACCCCTAAGCTTCTCATCTTCTTGGCACACCTATGGGAGATAATAAACTTGCGTGGCCTGCTGAGCCACAATATAGACATCTGGTTCAGTATAGACGGAATCCTGTCGAATTTTGACTTGCCCAATATCATCGGTTCTTCTCGTGACATTAGGATCGAACCATGGAAGATCCACCTCTTATAGTTTGCCACAAATCCGTTCTTGTACAGATCTTTGAAAACATCATTCTTTTATTTTCTTTTTGAGTTCTAACACTGGCTGCAGGGACACAGCATCCGAATCGACCCTTTAGCAGCCGGGCCAAATGCTTGCTCTAGGAAATTAAGCGTGCCCCTAACCCATTCATCACTCTTCGTCTTAGCTGTGAAGCCCGTGTACATCCACTCACGGTTATTCATCCTCTGTCATACACATGCGTAAGCGAGTAATAAACCCGTAATTGCATCTACATGGCATTCCTACCATCTAATAGCGGAAGGATAGGTCCTAATCCCACCTGTGGATGCGTAGATGGGTTAGCTTCCATGTTCTGCCCCCCATCCGAGTCAGAATTTTGGCAGCACCTCCCCGCTGTTCTCCCGATACACGTCCCCGCAGGGAGAGTGTGTATCCAAAGAACAACGGGGAGGTGCTGCCAAAACTCTGACTCGGACGAGAGCAGAACATGGAAGCTAACCTATCTATGCATCCACTGGCTGTCCAAATAATGTGGACAATCTGAAACAGATACGGTCATAGATATGCAGAGACCTGCATACCTCCGACTGTATCTCTTTCAGACGGAAGACGCCTAACTGGGTTACGCAATCTAAGTACAACAACGGTCAGGAAGAGAGGTGATTTATACCTAGGGTGGCAGTGGAGATAGGCTAGCAGGGAAGTGGCAAGGCAGGGCAGATGATCAGGGTCCTTCGAAATCCCCTATGACATGCACTACCGTGCAAAAGAAGAAACACAATAATGTAAAAGTTGTAAATTTTGGCAAAACCTCCCCTGTACGAGGTGGTTTCCAAAACCTACAAGAAAAAAGCCGGCTCAATGGCCGATGAACACATATACGGCATGATGGCCTGCACATAAACAATTCTAACACGAAGGCCATTAGTCACATAAACGTCACGATGGCCAACCACCCTAGGGCTTTACCTTCTTCTCCAACGAGGGGTGGGGACGACGGCGTGGACAAACGACGATGGGCGGAGACGACGACGTGGACGAACGGGTTGGATGAACGACATGGATGGCGTGGAATGTCGTCGGGCCGAGGTCCTTCTCCTCCTCCCTTCTTCTTCCTCTCCTTCTCCTCCTCCCTTCTTCTCCTCCTTCTCCTTCTTCCTCCTTCTCCTTCTTCTTCTTCCTCCTCCTTTTTCTTCTTCTTCTTCTTCCTCCTCCCCTTCTTCTTCTTCCTCCTTCCTTCTCTTTTCTTACCCTTCACCCTCCTTCTCTGTTCTCCTCTTCATGCGCTGCAGGTAGGGGCAGTGGTGGAGCAGCGGCACACGGGGCCGGGGCGGGGAGGGCGCGGGCCGGCCGTGCCGGGCCGGGCTCCTGGCCGGCAGCCGAGCCCGCCGGAGAGGGAGCCGTGGCGGCGACGGGGACAGTCGCGGGCTCCGGGCGTGGGGCGGGGCAGCGGCGCATGGGGTCGGGACATGGTGGCGGGGTGGGCGCAGCCCGGCCGCGCCGGGCCGGGCTCCTGGCCGGCAGCCGAGCCCCGCCAGAGATGGAGCCGTGGCGGCAACAGGGATGGCCATGGGCTATGTGCACGGGGCGGGGTGGGGGCGTCCGGAGCGGGCCCGCCATGGACGGGGCCGGCGGTGGAGGCGCGAGGTGGCGGCGGCGGGCACGAGGCGGCTGCGGCGCGCGCGGTCAGTGCAAAATGGGGATTAGGGTTGGGTGGAGATGGGCCAACCGCGCAGGCCTTTTGAATTAACAGGCCTTTGCCGAGTGCCTCGGCTGGCGCTCGGCAAAGTCCTTTGTTGAGTGCCATGGTGTTGGCAGTCAACAAAGAGACCCTTTGCCGAGTGTCCTGGTTGGCACTCGGCAGAGTTTACATTTTTTTAATTTTGAGTTTAAACTTTTTCTGTAGCCTAAGTATATTGTATTGAAGCATATGTTTAAATTTGGGATATTTTTATAATATTTTGCTATATTTTGTTCATTTATTTCATTTACTTGAATTTTGCCGCATAATCCAAATTTAAACTGCAGGTGCATGAAATAATGGAACGTCGTCATTCAAAAAATGATATTCATATTGGAGAGTGTATTTTGAGGCCGTGTCCATAAACTCACTTAAAAGTTTGAAAGTCTTGTCCACAAAACATAACCATCCAGGTGCAGTGGAAGTATTTATTAATTATATAAAATCCAAATGAAGTCCAAAAATCATAAAACTTGTCAAGGTGTCATGTTATCGCATGCAGAGGCTACAATAAAAAATTAGGAATATTTGAAGCAAGTTGCGAAAACGGATGTCCAAACCCCAGACATTTCCACATGTGATCAACTATGATCACACGTGGAGAAGTCTGGGTTTTAAACATCCGACGTTGCAACTTACTCCAAACATCCCTAATTTTTTATCGTAGCCTCTACATGCGATAACATGATACCTTAACAAGCTTCGTGATTTTTGGACTTCGTTTGGATTTTATATAACTAAAAAACACTTTCACTGCACCTCTATGGTCGTGTTTAGTGGACAAGGCTTTTAAACTTTTGGGTGAATTTATGGACATGGCCTCAAAATACACTCTACAACATGAATATCATTTTTCGAATGATGACGTTCCATTATTTCATGCACATGCAATTCAATTTTGGATTATGCGGAAAAATTTAAGTAAATAAAATAAATAAATAAAATATAGCAAAATATTGTAAAAAGGACCCAAATTCGAATATGTGCTTGTAAACAATATGCTTGGACTACAGAAAAAGTTTGACTCAAAATTTAAAAAAAATTAAAACTTTGCCGAGTGCCAACACAGGCACTCGGCAAAGAGTCTCTTTGCCGACGTCACTTCACCGGCAGTCGGCAAAGAAGCTAGCTTTGCCGACTGCTCAGCTTGGCAGTCGGCAAAGAAGGCCGGTCCCGGGCCCATTCCAGGCCACGTGTCAATTCGCCGACTGCCGGATGTCAGGACAGTCGGCAAAGTTTACGGCGACGGACGCCGTTTACGCCCGCCAAAATTTGCTAACTTCCCGTCTTTACCGAGCGTTAGGGTGGTCGGCAAAGAAGGCTTTGCCGACTGCCGGACAGTAGCATTGCCGACTGTCCTGTTTGGCGGTCGGCAAAGATTGGGGCAGTCGGCAAAGCCGCTGTTTCCCGTACTGATCTGAGTACAGCTGTAGTATCGGTTCATACATAACTCACACGCCCACACTACACACGCACACCACACACAACGTGTATAAACTAGACCTACAGCTACATACAGATCAGAAGATCGCGTCCTTCTTGATATCACCGGAACTATCCAAAGCTCCGTAGACGACAGACATGTCGTAATCCCCTTGTTGCTCCACGCGAGAGAGGCTGCAGATAAAAAATGGGAATAAAACCCGGTGAGAGATGAGAGTTCGATCCTGGGAATCGAACCTACGCCGGCAGCGAGCACACCTGGCTGCGCTAGCCACCCGAGCCAAGCTCGGTTCTCGTTTCATTCTTATGACCGGAAAAGCCAAGCAAGGTTGAAGAAGCAGCTCAAGTAGATTTCATGGAGATGGAGCAGGGTGGCAAGACGGCCCACGGGTGGGCTGCCAGGGATGCCTCCGGCCTGCTCGCCCCTTACAGCTTCTCAACAACGTCTATCGATGTCTCTCTCACACATATATAACGACATACACTTGCGTCGCGTCTCTTTGCATGTCCGTACGGAGACTTGTACGAACATTACATGACATTCGTGCTCTGCTTGATGGTGATTTCAGGGTTCAGCGGGACGGCGACGTGACGATCAAGGTTGTATTCTGCGGCATCTGCCACACGGACCTCCACGTCATCAAGAACGAGTGGGGCAACGCCATGTACCCCGTCGTGTAATACTTGCCAACTTGTCATAGCCTAACATCATCTAATGCTCAGATCGATTTCTAGATTCTAATCATCTAATGGTGTGCACGTCGTCAACACGTACACGTCGTCAACACGTACAGGCATGAGATCGTCGGCGTCGTCACGGACGTCGGCCATGGCGTCACCAAGTTCAAGGCCGGGGACACAGTGGGCGTGGGCTACTTCGTCGACTCCTGCCGCGCCTGCAAGAGCTGCAGCACGGGGCACGAGAACTACTGCCCCCAGCTCGTGCCCACCTCCAACGGCGTCGACGGCGGCGCAACCACCAAGGGGGGTTTCTCCGACGTGGTCGTCGTCAGCCAGGACTACGTCGTCCGGGTCCCAGAGAGCCTGCCTCTGGACGCCGCCGCGCCGCTGCTCTGCGCCGGCGTCACGGTGTACAGCCCGATGGTGCAGTACGCGCTCAACGAGCCGGGCAAGCACCTCGGCATCGTCGGTCTCGGGGGCCTAGGCCACATGGCCGTCAAGTTTGCCAAGGCTTTCGGCATGACGGTCACCGTCATCAGCTCGTCGCCTGGCAAGCGCGAGGAGGCGTTTAGACACCTTGGCGCCGACGCGTTCTTGGTCAGCCACGACGCCGCGTAAATGGAGGCAGCAGCCGCCACGATGGAGGCATCATCGACACGGTCTCGGCGGGGCACCAGATCGTGCCGCTGCTGGCGCTACTGAAGCCCATGGGGCAGATGGTGGTCGTCGGCGCACCAAGCACGCCGCTGGAGCTGCCGGCGTACGCCATAATCTCTGGCGGGAAGCAAGTGGCCGAGAACGGCGTGGGAAGTAGAGCGGACTGCCTGTAACAACCCTAGAAATCCGGTCACCAAAAATACGGCCTTTCAAAAATTTTTCTAAAGTTTACCAGTGTACGGTGGATGTCATGTAGGAAACCCGCCAATAGATACACAAATAGCACCCGACGTTAGCCCGAGCATTGCATTTAATTACCAGAGAATGTTTTGCCTCTTATTCGATTTTATGTGATGTTAATAAAATCGAATAACCTTTTAATACATATATATATGCCCGCTAACTCCGGAAATGGAGCCATCATGACCTAGAGACCCTAGTGGACCCACCATGGTGTATACATCATGGTCACTAACCTCACTAACCTAGGGTTGTGGCTAAATGAGTAGGTTCGCAAGAAATAGAAATAGAAAAGGTTTTGAAAATAAAAGGAAAAGGAAAAAGGAAACCAGCTCAGAGCAGCTTGCAGCCCAGCCCCGGGCCGGCCTGCTGCGCTGCCGCCAGCTCGCTCGCTCACACCGGCCAGCCAGCCCGCTCGTGGCCCGTCCAGCCTGCCTCGAGCGTCGGCCCAGTCGCGCTCGCGCGTCGCGCCACGCGCTGCCGCGCCCTGTCGATCGCTTGCGCGCGCGCTCGCCCGTCCGCCGACCGTCGGCCCAACAAGGTCCCACCAAGGGCCTGCCACCGGTTGCGCCCGTGCCCCCTTCCCTTTCTCTCGCTGACGCGTGGGACCGTGCTGTCAGCTCCTTCCTTTTTCCACTTCTGGTCGACCGCGCGTCGCGTCCGTCGCACCATTTTTGTGCACCGCGCGCCTCCGCCGTCCGCCCGAGTACGGCCGCGTTCCGCGCCGTCCGTCTAACTGCCTGCTTACACCACGCCTCACCCTAACCCTAACCCTAGTCGAGGCCGCGCACAGCCGCCCGATGGGCATCTTCTGCCTCTGCCGTCCGTGGCCGGCCGCCGTGCCTATTTAAGGAGAAGCCCGGCGCGCTAGGGTTTCCCCCATGCCCAGCCGCCTTGCTGACCATCCTACACCCACCCGTCGACGTTGAAGGAGTCAGAGAGGGAGGGGTGAAGAAGGCGGGGAGGAGCCAGACCAGAGCAGAGCGCTACCTCCGCCGACCGCATCCGTGTGCCGGAGAAGCCCGATGGACCGCTCGGCCTCGACTTACCCCTCCGACGCTACGGCACTGCTACTCCCCCACCAGGCCGTTGCGTCGACCTCAGCCGCGAGCCACCGGGACAGCCCCGCGCAGGTAAGTTGCCATACCCCATCCATGGCCGCCACCAGTACACCGTCGATGTTCTCGCTCCCCTCACCACTGTTTCTTCCCTTACCACGGCCAATAGCTTCGCCGTAGTCTAGAGCGTGTTCTTGGCAACCTCTTGTAGCCGGCACGGGCCACAGTTGGAGCCACACACTTTTGTAGCTCCGGCCTCCCCGGACTCTGGGCGCCAGAGCGTCCGCCGTGGCCGCCGAGCCACGCACGCCCCGCCGTGCCTCGACTAGCCCCGGTAGCTAGCTCGTGGAGATCCCAGCTTCTCCAATCGAAAGGCAAGAAGGAGGATGGAGACCAACGCCCAGCTTCACTGGCGAATTTGGCCTCGCTGACGCCGCGCCTCGCTGACCGCCACCGGCTTGAGGGTCGATTTCCCCAAGTTGAAGCACCCAGCCGACCAGCCACGCAGCTCAGCTAGTGAACCGACATTCGTCGAGGGTCCGTCCGACGAAGTCGAGGGTCCGTCCGATGAGTCGAGGGTCCGTCCGATGAAGTCGAGGGTCCGTCCGACGAAGTCGAGGGTCCGTCCGACGAAGTCGAGGATTCGTCCGACGAGTCGAGGGTCCGTCCGACGAAGTCGAGGGTCCGTCCGATGAAGTCGAGGGTCCGCCCGACGAGTGGAGGACCTGGCTCTAATCGAGAGCCTGCTCGAGTCGAGGATCCGGCTCAAGGCCAGAGGGTCGAGTCTCACCAGATGACTGTTCTCGAGGGTTGCCCCTTCGTGCAAACAAAGTTCCGTCTTCGAGGGCATGCCCGTTCGCCGGGCGAGGTTCGTCCTCGAGGCCAGTCCGTTCGCCCGAGCGAAGCTCCGTCCTCGAGGGGTCGCCCAGATCGCACCCTCGAGTGTACATCGGCCGACCCAACCTGACCCAGATCCAGCCCTGTCCAGGCCCTCCGAGGCCCGGTCGAGACCTGTCAACGTTGACCGTTGACCTGGCCCCACCTGTCAGAGACCAGATCCGTGGGCCCCACCTGTCAGCCACTGACTGGGTCCCCCGTCAGTGCTAATGTCAGCATGACGTCAGCACATCCCCAGTTGCCCTGTTCCTGCACGCCACGTGGCCCAATCGAGAGCTGCCACGTGTCAAGCACAGGTCAATCCGCCCTTTTTCTTTTTCAGAAAATAGAATAAACTTCGGAAATTCATAACTTCTTCATACGAACTCCGAAAAATACGAACCAAGTGTCCAAATTTTCATAAAAATGAGCTCTACGTCATAGGCTTGTGTATGAATGCATTTGGAGTTATTGAATTTTATTGCTTCTTTGTGTTGACTCTATAGGAGCCGCTGACACGGCTATTATGTCTCGTTTCATAGGAGGAGCGGTTTGAGGAGGACGACTACGAGTACGAGGAGGAGCTCGGAGACGACTTCGCAGGTGCCACACCCCACCCAACCTCATAGATCCTATTACGCATGGCATAATATCTAGTTGCTAGTGCTCTAATTATGAATATCACCTGATGATAGGTTACAGGATAGCACTGCCTGATGAGCCTTTACCTTGTCGCAACCATACTCCTGCACACCTGCTGATAGGCTAGACGCTCGCTTATTTACTTATGATGCCTTACTTCTACTACTCTTATATCTGTGTGATGATGATGCGTGGTGGAGAGCATGGTTATATGGTTAAGGCACGTGGTGCCACTTTACTCGGGGAGAGTGCTGCGTGCGTCTTGGGTGTGTGGTAAGGGTTCAGTCGATCGGACAGGATTCTACGATGAGCCGTGTGGGCGAGTCTTGCCGGAGAATGTGTTCTGGGCATTCCCGTGTGAGGTGCTTATGGCGGGCACATTGTGAGGCATAAGGAGATCCCGAGGGTGAGAACCTTCGTGGAGCGAAGCCCCGGGTAGGAGGTGCTGTTGTAGCACAGACTGTTGTAGTCCATAAGGGAAGATAATCCTATCTGATCCCCCTAGGACCTGATATCTCTTGAGGACCGAAACCTTGGGACTTACGTGCTCACCACTCGCTCTTGAATGGGCGGGAGACGGATGTCTGACTAGCTAGGACAATGCCACTACTACTAGGTTGTTAGCAGAAAGTGTCGGGAGGTACGGGCGTGGAGACCCACACCCTCCTTAGACAGCATAGTGACCACGGGGGCCCGGTACTGTGTCTCACAGTCTCAGTGTGCCGGTGGTACCTATCCAGGATGTCCCAGTACTGAGTGGTAGGGTGGCATCGCACCGGTTAGAAAGCAGCCGGAATCAACTTAGGCGGGGCACCGCCGATGATAGTGATCTTGTGGTTATGGGAGTACACGCTCTGCAGAGTTTATGAATCTATATATAGTCCGTGAGCCACTGGTATGGCTTTTTCCTAAGACCCACGCTTCTCGAGAGTAGTGAGAGGAGTCCTTCTATTTCTCCCCCTGGTGTTACCCTTCCGGCTGTGAGCCGCTGAGACAGGCTCCGAGAGGGAGTTGGACCTGTCGACTGAGTGCGAGAGGGTGAGATGTGTGTGATGGTGATGGAATGGGTTTGGATGTGTGGATGAGATGGATTAAAATTTGATGAACTATATTATATAATATTGGTCACTGTTTGCATAGGAAACTACAGCCACATATTAGGTCGATTTGATTATATCCTTGCATCCCACCAATTACTACATAGCGAAAGCAAAGCATAGGGTGGGAGATGTGGCCAGTACAAACCGTACTGAAAATTATTTGGCAGGTGAGCCCGACTATGACTATGACGATGAGGAGGAGTAGACGTCTCGTTCCTACGCTCAGGCTTCTTTTGGAGATTTATGTACTTTCGCCTTCCGCAGCTGTTCCAGACGCTGCAGCTACTCTGATGATTCCGCCAGTGTGGCGACAAACTATTTATGTAATCCCTTCTAAATGTATTCTTTTGTTCGAAGTATGGATTACTGTGTCAACTAACACTGGATGATATGATGGTTTGAGCTTCAAACTATAGAATTATTCGCCATTCTGTGTATTTTTTCTTCATGGAAAATTGAGGATGTTTCAGTTGGTACCAGAGCCATGCTTGACCCTAGGACGAGACCCATAGGATTGGACGATAGAATTAGGAAAAATCTTGAAATCTCTCGGTTATACACCGACCACTGCATACGCTTTTATGCATGGCTTACCTCTCTCTGCAACTTTTCTAACTTCTTTCGCGTGTCACCTGCAGATGGACCCCAACTTGCTGCTTGGTCCATTACCGCCAATGGATGTCATTAAGTTCAGGCTCGACGGAATAGAGCATGGAGGCTATTCTCACGTGCTTCGCGAGGTTCTCACCGAGCTAGGTGTTCCCGTGGAAAACGTCGAGTATCTTTGCCGCGGCAAGCCCACCCTTGAAGGAGACATCGAGGACTACAAGGCAGTCCACATCAATGTGCCTGCAAGCATGAACCTGCCCGAAGTTACCGCCTTCACTGACTTCTCCTTCGACAACGACATCGGCATGTGTGTTCAGACCGTTTCACGCCAGACACTCCGTACTGTGCTGCACAACGGAGCTGACTATCTGAAGGAAAGTCGCTTTCGTCTACTTCCTCGTGCCCTCAATGATCAGCAGGGTACTTGGGGAGAGGTCATCTACGTCGAGCAGAATACCAGAGTCGACCGCAACCCCTGCCACCGCGTCTCTATGATGTACATGCAGTGCCAGGAAATGTACATTGCTGAGTTGGAGCGGAAGGGACACCATGATCGTCGCTACCTGATGGAGGTTGACGAGAGGATCTGCAAGTCAGAGGCTAAGGAAGTGGCATGGAAGCAAAAGATTGCAGATCTAGAGCGTGAGATAGCACGCAAAGAGCACACTCACCAGGATCAGATCACTAGTCTGATGAGCGAGATAGATAAGCTTCAAATACACAACAGCCAACTCAACAAGAACATCTAGGAGCTTGAGGCCACTATGGCTGAGAAGAACGAAGACATTGCAAAGAGATTCCAGGAAAAGAGTCAAGATGCTGCCTATAGAGACAAACTCCATGAGCAGTGCAAGGCTCAACGTGAGAAGCTGCTACAGGAATATACCCTTGCTAGCTACAACCAGGGACACCTGATCAACTATGTCCATAAGACGGCATACCTCATGGATAAGCTCAAACGCACTATGGAAGCTTGGAAGAGTCAGATCGCAAGAGGGTCAGGGAGTACAAGGAGTTGCAGGACGAGCTTCCCTTACGTGCCCGTAAGAGGGTCAGGGTTGAGACATTTGAGCTGGGCAATCTCGCCTCAACTTGAGTGGATGTCCCACCACTGGACTCAGTGGACAGGCAGTGTCCACCCCTCAGCTCGAGAAGGCCCGTCGCTATGTCTCTCGCCTTCAGATGACCGATGAGCAGATCCAGGCTTCTGGCATCGGTATACCTCCCACAGCTTATAGTTTGGACCAGCCTCCAGAGATGGTCTAGAGTAATATCAGGTCAGGAGATGATGAGCCCTGTATGGCCAAGTGACCAGACTCACCATGATGCTGAGTAGTTGTCCACCCCTTTTGCTAGACTACCTATGTGCAGTACGTTTCTCGCGAGTCTGCAAGCATAGCCGCTAAAGGCATCGCCATGTGCCCCCCCTGATGTAATGAATGATTTGGGTTTTATCGCATCTTATTGGATCTTCATGCTTCTTCGTCTGAGTGTTGGATAAATTAGTAATGTTTTAAAAATTATTTTGAAATAAGTATGTCTTTAATATCAAAGCTATATTAAGCACGTATACCCTAATCTGAGGTTTATGTTGAGCAGGATGTCCACTCGTCGTGCCAGCCGCCTGAGAAACCGCTCTCCTTCACCCGTGCCCGCCAGGGGCCGCGGACGCAGAAGTGGTCGTGCACGCGTTGCTCGCATACCCCTCGACCTTGAGGAGCCACCCCGCGCTGCGACCCCACGACCTACACACCCACCGCCACCGCCTGTTGTTGAGCTGGAACCAGCTACCGGAGGCGCGGCTGGAGGACAGCCACAGCCTGCTGCTGAGCCCGAGCCTGCCGCAGGAGGAGATGCAGCTCCACCACCACCTCCCGTGCCACTCTTGGCGGATGTGATGGCCCAGCAGACCGAGCTTCTTCGAGTCTTAGCTGAGAGCGTGCTGTACCCCCAGCACCGGGAGCCCCGCGATGATTTTTACAAGAAGCTGGAGTTCTTTCTCAAGCTGAGGCCCCCGACATTTGATGGTACCAGCATCGACCCTATCGCTGCTGATGATTGGCTTAAGGAGATTGAGAAGAAGCTGGACTTGACCACTTGCACTGATGAGGAGTGCGTTGGCTTGGCAGCTCACCAGCTTGTGGGTGCCGGGCGATCTTGGTGGGACAGCCTCTGCGAAACCCACCGAGACCCCGCCAACATCTCCTGGGATGAGTTTGTGGACGAGTTCCGCGCATTCTTCATCCGTGAAGGTGCACTGGAGAAGAAGGAGAACGAGTTCCGCAACATCTCCATGGGAGCTGACAAGGTGCACGAATACACCACCCACTTCATCAACCTGCTACGCTATGCACCCGTCTCAGTGGTGAACTCTGAGAAGGAGAAGATGTACTACTACCGCAAGAGCTTGTCTAGCCGCATCAGGCTCTCTCTCTCAGGCACCAAGAGCCACACCCTTCGTGACCTGATTGACAGGTGCATGGAGATTGAGAAGGACCGCGATGAGGTTTTCGCGGAGAGGGAGGCGCTTGGCAAGAACAAGAAGCGCCGTACTGAGGGCACCTCCCGCGCACCTGCCCCACGGAGGTCGCGTGGTGAGACCTCTGAGCCTCCCCGCTCTCGCTTCGCCCAGGGAATTGCTCACGGTTCGAGCCGGGGCGGTGGTACCCACACCAGCAACTACCCTCGCCCTGCTCAGGACCGCCAAGCATACGCTCGTGCCGCACCTGGAGGTAGCACGTGGAGGTCCACCGTGCCAACCCTCACAGGCGGCGTGACCTACACTCGCTTCACTTGTGGCCAGCCAGGTCACAAGGCAGCCGAGTGCCCAAACAAGGCTGCACTAGCTACACCAGCGCCCGCCAGGCAGAACCAGGGCACCCCGCACAAGCAGATGCCATCCGGAGCACCCCGTGGCCGCCTCACCCACATCTTAGCAGAGGCTTCCCAGAGTGCCCCCGACGTGGTGTACGGTATGTTTTTAGTGCATGGAGTTAAGGCATCCGTGCTGTTTGATTCTGGTGCTACATGTTCATATATATCCTCCAAGTTTGCATGAGAGCACCATATACCTATCACCCCACGAAAAGAAACCTTATACACCAGTTCACCCTTGGGCAACATTTTTTGTACCAAAATATGTAAGTGGGTGAGTATCACCATCGAGGGTCTTACCTTTCTTGCTGATCTTACCTTACTACCCTTCGAAGGCCTAGACGTCATTCTAGGGATGGATTGGTTAACCCAGAACAAAGGAGTGATATCATGCTCACCCAGATTTGTGGATATAACTCATCCAAGTGGCCGTAAGATCAGATGTGAGCCAAACAAAGGGACAGATATATCCATGTTGTGTGCCCTGGAGGAGAAGTCACTTGAGGAAGTGCCCGTAGTTTGTGAGTACCCGGATGTCTTTCTGGAAGAGCTACCAGGAATGCCACCGGACAGAGATGTTGAGTTCGTGATCAACCTAATGCCTGGTACGAGTCCGATTTCTAAGCGACCCTACCGTATGGCAGTTGATGAGATTAAGGAGCTTAAGAAACAGCTCGAGGAACTATCCGAGAAAGGGTTCATTAGGCCCAGTGCCTCACCCTGGGGATCTCCTGTTTTGTTTGTTAAGAAGAAGGATGGAACACAGAGGATGTGCGTTGATTATCGGAATCTGAATGCTGTAACTATAAAGAACAAGTATCCTTTGCCGAGGATAGATGACCTGCTGGATCAGCTTCGTAATGCCAAGTACTTCTCCAAGATCAACCTCAGATCAGGCTACCATCAGATGAAGATCAGAGAGGAGGACATTCCTAAGACAGCATTTGTCACCAGATATGGGCAGTATGAGTACACCGTCGTGTCCTTCGGTCTTACGAACGCGCCGGCTTATTTTATGAACATGATGAATAAAGTGTTCATGCAGGAGCTGGATAAGTTCATGGTGGTCTTCATTGATGACATTCTTTTCTATTCTGCCACCACCGAAGCGCATGAGCAGCATCTGAAAATGGTGTTAGAGAAACTGAGAAAGCATCAGCTCTATGCCAAGTTCAACAAGTGTGAGTTCTGGCTTTAGGAGGTCGCTTTCCTAGGACATGTGCTCAATGCTGATGGAATAGCTGTTGATCCTTCCAAGATTGAGACAGTGAAGGAATGGGAGCAGCCACGAAATGTGACTGATGTGAGAAGTTTCTTGGGATTGGCTGGTTACTATCGCCGATTCATCGAGAACTTTTCCAAGATAGCTCGCCCCATGACCAATCTCCTGAAGAAGACCAAAGAGTTTGAATGGACGCCCCAATGTGAACAAAGTTTCCAGACCCTGAAAGAGAAGCTCACCACAACGCCTGTTCTAGCCTTGCCCGATATCCACCAGGACTTTGTGGTCTATTGCGATGCATCTCGCTTCGGGCTTGGTTGTGTTCTAATGCAGAATGGGAAAGTCATTGCCTATGCTTCCTGCCAGCTTAAGGAGCATGAACAGCGTTACCCCACCCATGATCTCGAGCTTGCAGCTGTGATCCATGCCTTGAAGATTTGGAGGCACTACCTGATAGGGAACAAGTGCGAGATCTACACCGATCATAAGAGCTTGAAATACTTTTTCACCCAGGAAAATCTGAACATGCGACAGCGTCGTTGGCTCGAGCTGCTTAACGACTACGACGTGGAGATTCTCTATCACCCTGGGCAGGCCAATGTGGTCGCTGACGCTCTTAGCCGTAAAAGTCATTGTCATGCCTTGTTCACCACCGCCTTGCCCATGGAGTTGCAAGAGGGCATTGATGAGTTACAGATGGAGGTGATACCTCATGGCCTGTTGAATGAGCTTCGCGTGCACTACACCCTCATGGATAGGATCCGTGAAGCCCAACGCCATTGCCCAGAAATTTGGGAGATACATGAGCTCTTGACACAAGGCAAGTGCCCAGAGTTCAGTGAAGATGAGCTAGGCACTTACTGGTACAAGGACAGAATTTGTGTGCCTGCTGACCCAGCTATCCGCAACGAAATCCTATCAAAAGGTCATGATTCCAAGTATTGTATCCACCTAGGCAGTACTAAAATGTACGCTGATTTGAAGAAGAAATTCTAGTGGAAAAACATGAAATCAGACATAACAGAGCATGTTGCTAGATGTGACATTTGCAAACGCGTCAAGGCTGAGCATAAGAGAACTGCAGGTCTGTTAAAGCCGCTAGATATACCTGAATGGAAGTGGGATAGCATTTCTATGGACTTCATTGTGCGTTTGCCTCAAACCCCGAAAGGCCATGATGCCATATGGGTGATAGTCGATCGCTTGACTAAGGTAGCTCACTTCTTAGCCATCAAGACTGATGCCCGAATCGGCCAGCTAGCAGATCTGTATGTTGGGAACATTCTCAAGCTTCATGGAGCTCCTAAGAGCATAATATCTGATCGTGGGCCGCAGTATACGTCCAAGTTCTGGAAAGCCCTGAACAAGTCAATCGGCAGCAAGCTAGATTACAGTACCGCATACCACCCTCAGACAGATGGGCAGACAGAAAGAGTGAACCAGATACTTGAGGATATGCTTCGAGCTTGTGTTCTAAAATATAGGACTGATTGGGAGAAGAGCTTGCCCTTTGCAGAGTTCTCCTACAACAACAGTTACCAGACTAGCCTCAAGATGTCACCTTTTGAGGCTATGTACAGAAGACCATGCAGAACACCCTTGATGTGGTTCGAAACAGGTGAAAGATCGTTCTTTGGCCCGGCCACCATTAAGGAGGCCGAGGAAGGAGTCGCCCAGGTACGAGAAAATCTGAAGATTGCCCAGAGCCGTCAAAAGAGTTATGCCGACAAGCGACGCAGAGACCTCGAGTTTGAGGTAGGTGACTATGTCTACCTCAAGGTCTCCCCACTTCGAGGAACCATCAGGTTTCATGTAAAGGGAAAGCTAGCGCCAAGGTATGTGGGACCGTACAGAATCAGTGAAAGGATTGGCAAGCTTGCCTACAGAATAGAGCTGCCCCCACAACTAGCAGGAGTACACCCGGTGTTCCATGTGTCGCAACTGCGCAAGTGTTTGCAACCACCAAAGCATCCGATACCCGCAGAGGCACTCGATATTCAGGACACTTTGGAGTACAGAGAGCACCCCGTCCGCATTATGGACAGAACCACCAAGGAAACGAGAAACTCCAGCACACCATATCTGAAGATTCAGTGGAGCAATCACACAGAACGGGAAGCAACTTGGGAGAAAGAGTCAGAAATGAGGATGCTCTACCCCTACCTTTTTGAGGAGTAAGTTACACTCTTGAATCTCGAGGACGAGATTCTCATAAGGGGGTAGGACTGTAACAACCCTAGAAATCCGGTCATCAAAAATACGGGCTTTTAAAAATTTTTCTAAAGTTTACCAGTGTATGGTGGATGTCATGTAGGAAACCCGCCAATAGATGCACAAATAGCACCCGACGTTAGCCCGAGCATTGCATTTAATTACCAGAGAATATTTTGCCTCTTATTCGATTTTATGTGATGTTAATAAAATCGAATAACCTTTTAATACATATATATATATGCCCGCTAACTCCGGAAATGGAGCCATCATGACCTAGAGACCCTAGTGGACCCACCATGGTGTATACATCATGGTCACTAACCTCACTAACCTAGGGTTGTGGCTAAATGAGTAGCTTCGCAAGAAATAGAAATAGAAAAGGTTTTGAAAATAAAAGGAAAAGAAAAAAGGAAACCAGCTCAGAGCAGCTTGCAGCCCAGCCCCGGGCCGGCCTACTGCGCTGCCGCCAGCCCGCTCGCTCACGCCGGCCTGCCAGCCCACTCGCGGCCCGTCCAGCCTGCCTCGAGCGTCGGCCCAGTCGCGCTCGCGTGTCGCGCCACGCGCTGCCGCGCCCCGTCGATCGCTTGCGCGCGTGCTCGCCCGTCCGCCGACCGCCGGGCCAACAAGGCGGCCCACCAAGGGCCTGCCACCGGTTGCGCCCATGCCCCCTTCCCTTTCTCTCACTGACGCATGGGACCGTGCTGTCAGCTCCTTCCTTTTTCCACTTTTGGTCGACCGCGCGTCGCGTCCGTCGCACCATTTTTGTGCACCGCGCGCCTCCGCCGTCCGCCCGAGTACGGCCGCGTTCCGCGCCGTCCGTCTAACCGCCTACTTGCACCGCACCTCACCCTAACCCTAACCCTAGTCGAGGCCGCGCACAGCCGCCCGATGGGCATCTTCTGCCTCCGCCGTCCGTGGCCTGCCGCCGTGCCTATTTAAGGAGAAGCCCGGCGCGCTAGGGTTTCCCCCATGCCTAGCCGCCTTGTTGACCATCCGACACCCACCCGTCGATGTTGAAGGAGTCAGAGAGAGGGATGAAGAAGGCGGGGAGGAGCCGGACCAGAGCAGAGCGCTACCTCCGCCGACCGCATCCGTGCACCGGAGAAGCCCGACGGACCGCTCGGCCTCGACTTACCCCTCCGACGCTACGGCACTGCTACTCCCCCACCAGGCCGTTGCGTCGACCTCAGCCGCGAGCCACCGGGACAGCCCCGCGCAGGTAAGCTGCCATACCCCATCCATGGCCGCCACCAGTACACCGTCGATGTTCTCGCTGCCCTCACCACTGTTTTTTCCCTTACCACGGCCAATAGCTTCGCCGTAGTCTAGGGCGCGTTCTTGGCAACCTCTTGGAGCCGGCACGGGCCACAGTTGGAGCCACGCACTTTTGCAGCTCCGGCCTCCCCGGACTCTGGCCGCTGGAGTGTCCGTCGTGGCCGCCGAGCCACGCACGCCCCGCCGTGCCTCGACTAGCCCCGGTATCTAGCTCATGGAGATCCCAGCTTCTCCAATCGAAAGGCAAGAAGGAGGATGGAGACCAACGCCCGGCTTCGTCGGCGAATTTGGCCTCGCCGCCGCCGCGCCTCGCTGACCGCCACTGGCTTGAGGGTCGATTTCCCCAAGTTGAAGCACCCAGCCGACCAGCCACGCAGCTTAGCTAGTGAACCGACATTCGTCGAGGGTCCGTCCGATGAAGTCGAGGGTCCGTCCGACGAAGTCGAGGGTCCGTCCGACGAAGTCGAGGATCCGTCCGACGAGTCGAGGGTCCGTCCGACGAAGTCGAGGATCCGTCCGACGAAGTCGAGGGTCCGCCCGACGAGTCGAGGACCTGGCTCTAATCGAGAGCCTGCTCGAGTCGAGGATCCGGCTCGAGGCCAGAGGGTCGAGTCTCACCGGATGACTGTTCTCGAGGGTTGCCCCTTCGTGCGAACAAAGTTCCGTCTTCGAGGGCATGCCCGTTCGCCGGGCGAGGTTCGTCCTCGAGGCCAGTCCATTCGCCCGAGTGAAGCTCCGTCCTCGAGGGGTCGCCCGGATCGCACCCTCGAGTGTACATCGGCCGACCCAACCTGACCCAGATCCAGCCCTGTCCAGGCCCTCCAAGGCCTGGTCGAGACCTGTCAACGTTGACCGTTGACCTGGCCCCACCTGTCAGAGACCAGATCCGTCGGCCCCACCTGTCAGCCACTGACTGGGTCCCCCGTCAGTGCTGATGTCAGCATGACGTCAGCACATCCCCAGTTGCCCTGTTCCTGCACGCCACGTGGCCCAATCGGGAGCTGCCACGTGTCAAGCACAGGTCAATCCGCCCTTTTTCTTTTTCAGAAAATAGAATAAACTTCGGAAATTCATAACTTCTTCATACGAACTTCGAAAAATACAAACCAAGTGTCCAAATTTTCATAAAAATGAGCTCTACATCATAGGCTTGTGTATGAGTGCATTTGGAGTTATTGAATTTTATTGCTTCTTTATGTTGACTCTATAGGAGCCGCTGACGCGGCTATTATGTCTCGTTTCAGAGGAGGAGCAGTTTGAGGAGGACGACTACGAGTACGAGGAGGAGCTCGGAGACGACTTCGCAGGTGCCACACCCCACCCAACCTCATAGATCCTATTACGCATGGCATAATATCTAGTTGCTAGTGCTCTAATTATGAATATCACCTGATGATAGGTTGCAGGATAGCACTGCCTGATGAGCCTTTACCTTGTCGCAACCATACTCCTGCACACCTGCTGATAGGCTAGACGCTCGTTTATTTACTTATGATGCCTTACTTCTACTACGCTTATATCTGTGTGATGATGATGCGTGGTGGAGAGCATGGTTATATGGTTAAGGCATGTGATGCCACTTTACTCGGGGAGAGTGCTGCATGCGTCTTGGGTGTGTGGTAAGGGTTGAGTCGATCGGATAGGATTCTACGACGAGCCGTGTGGGCGAGTCTTGCCGGGGAATGTGTTCTGGGCATTCCCGTGTGAGGTGCTTGTGGCGGGCACATTGTGAGGCATAAGGAGATCCCGGGGGTGAGAACCTTCGTGGAGCGAAGCCCCGGGTAGGAGGTGCTGTTGTAGCACGGACTGTTGTAGTCCATAAGGGAAGATAATCCTGTCTGATCCCCCTAGTACCTGATATCTCTTGAGGACCGGAACCTTGGGACTTACGTGCTCACCACTCGCTCTTGAATGGGCGGGAGACGGATGTCTGACTAGCTAGGACGATGCCACTACTACTAGGTTGTTAGCAGAAAGTGTCGGGAGGTACGGGCGTGGAGACCCACACCCTCCTTAGACAGTATAGTGACCACGGGGGCCCGGTACTATGTCTCACAGTCTCAGTGTGCCGGTGGTACCTATCCGGGATGTCCCAGTACTGAGTGGTAGGGTGGCATCGCACCGGTTAGAAAGCAGCCGGAATCAGTTTAGGCGGGGCATCGCCGATGATAGTAATCTTGTGGTTACGGGAGTACACGCTCTGCAGAGTTTATGAATCTATATATAGTCCGTGAGCCACTGGTATGGCTTTTTCCTAAGACCCACGCTTCTCGAGAGTAGTGAGAGGAGTCCTTCTATTTCTCCCCCTAGTGTTACCCTTCCGGCTGTGAGCCGCTGAGACAGGCTCCGAGAGGGAGTTGGACCTGTCGACCGAGTGCGAGAGGATGAGATGTGTGTGATGGTGATGGAATGGGTTTGGATGTGTGGATGAGATGGATTAAAATTTGATGAACTATATTATATAATATTGGTCACTGTTTGCATAGGAAACTACAGCCACATATTAGGTCGATTTGATTATATCCTTGCATCCCACCAAATACTACATAGCGAAAGCAAAGCATAGCGTGGGAGATGTGGCCAGTATAAACCGTACTGAAAATTATTTGGCAGGTGAGCCCGACTATGACTATGACGATGAGGAGGAGTAGACGTCTCGTTCCTACGCTCAGGCTTCTTTTGGAGATTTATGTACTTCCGCCTTCCGCAGCTGTTTCAGACGCTGCAGCTACTGTGATGATTCGGCCAGTGTGGCGACGAACTATTTATGTAATCCCTTCTAAATGTATTCTTTTGTTCGAAGTATGGATTACTGTATCAACTAACGCTGGATGATATGATGGTTTGAGCTTCAAACTATTGAATTATTCGTCATTCTGTGTATTTTCCCTTCGTAGAAAATTGAGGATGTTTCAGTGAGAGGCGATGCTGGACTTCGCAGGAGAGCACGGCGTCACCGCTGATATCGAGGTGGTGCGGATGGACTACGTCAACACAGCGATCGAGCGGCTCGAGGAGAACGACGTGAGGTACCGCTTCGTCATTGACGTCGCGGGCAGCCAGATGGATACCGTTGCTTAATTAGGTGCCCGGATGCGTATTTCGAGTCCTGCATTTAGCAGCCGTCAGCCGTGTCGTGTGAAATTGTTTGCTCATGTCTTTTTGGTGAGTTCACGCAAGTCAATAAACAAGGCAGAATACCAGGGCCATATGCTCTGCACCTCTGCTACACTGAGTGCCTATGTACGTTTAATTTTTTTAAAAAAATTGATTATGAAAGTGGATGCTAAAAACAAATCGGCTATTTTCTTCGTGAATTACAGTACAGAAGACACAGATACTCATGCAAACACTTTCGAAAGACAATCTCGTGTCTTTCTAAAAATAATTGTTAAGTTTTGAATAAATCTATGAAAATATGAACCGACTAATTTCGAGATTGAAAAAGTAACCATCATATATACGGTATATGATGTAGCTTGTGGTCATGGCATGGACCATATGATGTACCTAAGAAATTGTTATATCACTACACTTCAACTGATGTTTATGATGTAGCTTGTAAGTTTGATGTTCAAGAGATGACGTAAACCTAAACTATTCGCAAGTGTAAGAACTTGTGTGAACTATGTGGTCCCTATGTGCATTAACCATGTTGTATTTTGCATGTTGCCAATAAATTAACTGTGATCAAAGGATGAAGGATCCTCTCGAACATGTTTCTATGGTTTTGGTTGGAGTACACAACCATTGCATGTCATGCAGATGGTCAGTGGTGGATGTAGAAACGGAATATGCCTCGGGCTAACTACGCTGGCCATGGGTGTGTTGACACAAAAATTAACGTTCTGTGTACGCACACTTGGGAGGACCATGTGGATTCCTGGAGCCTCAAATGCGCCTGGTGAATCGGGTTGCGAGCACTGGCGTACCAGTCAATTTGACCTTATAATTGACAAGGGAATGAAATAGTTAAATTATGAAACCTGTTAGTTTATTGCCAGACATTTCTTAAATATGTGGCTCTAAGATAGCCGATGATCAAAGCAAATTGACTAGACAGTCAACCCCTATGCATTTATAAGCTCAGAAAGTAACAAATAAACAGAAACGACTAAATAAGATATGCAAGACGGAACAGTTCGATTAGCCGATCCAGTTTAGTTGATACAGATTAGATCAAGATATGTAGCCCGCATGCACAACAGCCAAGCATCGAAGAACCTCGTACATTAGCTAGATATATCTAGAACATCGCTAACAGTAAAGATAGCCATGGTAAGGATGTCTTCTAAGTATATAAAACAAGTATAAAATACTAATCAATGACTAATCGGGCTATGCATGCACATTGCCAGTGAAAGCATAATTGTATCAGCTATTTAGCGGATAAGGGTCCACGAAGCACGAACAAGCTATCTGTCTATATTCA
The DNA here is from genome assembly GCA_023333625.1 of Bothriochloa decipiens. Classification (NCBI taxonomy): domain Eukaryota; kingdom Viridiplantae; phylum Streptophyta; class Magnoliopsida; order Poales; family Poaceae; genus Bothriochloa; species Bothriochloa decipiens. The sequence continues at coordinate 41,749,702 of CM041645.1, forward strand.
AACAAATCTAAGATCAAAGAAAATCTGGCCTAGTATCACTGACGGTGGAGAGAGGAGTACGATACAGGTTGTCGATAACATTAGATCAAATCTAGCTCTAAATCTATTCATGATGAGACAAAGAGCTTGAAAGCGCAGCATGTAACAATCAAGATTGACAGATTAGCCGATGCAAGTATAGATGGATTGTTTTAACAAATATAAGCATTTAGACCTTTAAAATGATAGATCTCTATAAGATTTGGGATCGAATCTGCTAATCTTGATTGGGCGAGGATATTGTCACAATAAAGTTAATCAGTTTAAATAAACAATGTTGGTAACTTAATAAATCTACTAGATTGTCGATCCAATAGAGTGAATAACTAAGTCTTACCCATCTTCTAATTGAATCTAAGCCCCATGTCCACTATATGACGCTAAAACTCAAGCCAAACATGAAAAGAAGCAAGAATCGAGAACTAATTCTTACTCAATCTAAGCACATGTCTATGGCATGATGCTAAACCTGAACCAAGTAAGCATCGATCTTGATCCACCATGCCCCATGTCCACCGGATGCCCACCAGATTACAGCAAATCTGCGTCCACCAGATGACATCAAACTTGTAGAAGAACTAGCCGGACTCTACTCTACTCCTACTCCTAGGGTTTTTGGCCAGAGCCGAAAAGGGTTGTTGTGTTGTATTGATTGGATGTATGTTTATAGTAGTCGGGGCTTTAATATTTATAGCCCGGAACCTCAACACGAGTTCTACTCGAATATGACTTGTTTACAAAATAAGGAAAAAATAACAACTTGGACTCTAATATTTCCCTTCTGATGGCATTCGACACATCTTAGCCCCATCTCTGGCATGAATGTTTCAGTGCAACTTCCTCCAGTCAATTCTATTCCTGAATTAGCCGATCCTTCGAACGGCTTTTCCCACGTCTGACATCTGGGCCCACATCCAATGGATCCTTGACCAAAATCCTGTGTCAACGGGGTGCAAGGAGGATTTGCCTGCTTAAGTCATGGTGCGGCATCAGCCCCTCACGGAGGAAGAGGGCTCTAGGTCTTTTGCCGGCCGCCATGGAAAGGACGAGGAGAACATGGAGAATGGAGAGTTGTGTGGGTAGGAGCAGCGTGGTGTGCTAGCTGGCAGCTGTTGGCAACACTGGCTTGGTGCGTTGAATGGCGGGCGGAGGCCAGAGGTAGGGACCTGGATGCGGACTGCCTATGGAAGCGTGGGCATTTGACGTCGGGTGCGCTGGAGGCTGGGCTTCGAGTGGGCTACTTGGGCGGCTATGAGGAGATGCTTCCTGTAATTTTGGGCCACGCC